>VZTJ01006412.1:2763588-2829948 GCA_013397795.1 Orthonyx spaldingii | reverse complement strand
CGGACGGGCCGGCTCGGCGCGGGATGGCGGCGCGGTGAGAGCGGCGAGGCGGGCGCGATGGCGGCGGCGCTGCTGCTGCGGTCCGCCCTGCTGTGCGCGGCGCTGGGCGGCGCGGGCGCGGCGCTGATCCCCCCCGCGGCCGACGTGAAGGTGGAGGTGCTGCACAAGCCGTTCCTCTGCCACAGGAGGACCAAGTGGGGGGACCTGATGCTGGTTCACTACGAGGGCTACTTGGAGAGGGACGGCTCCATGTTTCACTCGACGTAAGTGAGCGGCACGACTTCTTCGAGCGAGCTACTGGCTGAGCTTGTGTGGAGAAATATATGTGTGTATATATATATATAATAGAATCATAGAATGGCTTGAATTAGAAGTGACCTCAAACATTCCTTGAGCCTTCTACTAAACCAAGCTGCCCAGACCCCCGTCCGACCCGCCCTTGAACGCTGCCCAGGTTGCTCAAAGCCCCGTCCTACCTGGTCTTGAACATCTCCAGGAATGGGTTGTCAACAGCTTCCCTGGGCTGCCTGTTCCCACCCTCACGGTAAAGAGTTTCTTTCTAATATCTAATCTGGACCTACTCTCAGTTTAAACCTATCACCCCTTGTCCTGTCACTACATGCCCTTTTAAATAGTCTCTCTCCATCTTTCCTGTAGACTCCCTTGAAGTACTGGAAAGGCACAATTAGGTCACCCTGGAGCTTTCTCTTTACCAGGCTGAACAATTTGCAGTTCTCTGAGCCCTTTCCTTGTAGGAGAGGTGCTGCTCCATCCCTGTAACAATCTTAGTGCGCCTTTTCGGGACTTGCTCCTTTATGCATATATATGTGTGTGTGTATATGTATATATATTTTTTAATATAGATGATCTCTTCTGGTCGTGCTTTCCTGAATCCAGACCCCTCACAGGGGTCTGCAATCCATCTGCAAAGTAGCTCTGTGAGGGGCGTTTTGTCAGGGGCAAGTGGTTCATTTTATTTTATGTTATGTTATTTTTACTTCTTCCAAACCCCCAAAACTTGCGTTTACTTGTGTGCAAGGAAACAAAAGCAATGCATGAATGTCTTACTTGTTTTTCGATAAAAGAGCTTAAATAACACTGCCTAAACTTGTCATTGGGGCCTCTCCCACTGCCACCTGTTCTCAGAAAGTTTGTGTGAAATACTGTCTCACAATGCTGTTCAAGATGAACACCCACAGTAAGGCTTATTTCCTTTCCCAAGGTTATAAAATAAGGCTTACTTAGCCTTAGTTTTCTGGTCAGTCTGTAGGAAGGGGAGCCGTGTGGCATTTCGTAAAAGATGAGGATGTTATGCATGGAGTACATCACTTATGAGGAAAGGCTGAGAGAACTGGGATTGTTCAGCCTGGAAACGAGAAGACTTTGAGGTGACCTAATTGTAGCTTTCCAGTACCTGAAAAAAGATGGAGAGAGACTTTTTGCAAGGGCGTGTAGTGACAGAACAAGGAGGAATGGCTTCAAACTTGAAGAGGGCAGATTTAGATTAGATTATTAGAAAGAAATTCTTTACTATGAGGGTGATGAGACACTGGAACATTGCCCAGGGAAGTTGTTGACAACCCATTCCTGGAGGTGTTCAAGGCCAGGTTGAATGGGGTCTGAGAACCCGGTCTAGTTGAAGGTGTGCCCGTGGCACGGGGGTTGGAACGGGGTGATCTTCAACCCAAACCATTCTATGATTCTGCGATTTAGGTGCCGGTTTTGGTACATGATCTCAGCTATACATGGTCTTGTGCTGTGCATGAATTCCTGTTTGGTTTTTAAAGCAAACTGTTGGTTTAAAAAAAACGAAGTTATATGTGTCCTACCAGTACCGGCAGCACAATCACAGCTTTTCATTATTCTTTACATGCCCCCACAAGACAAGTCAACATACCAGAGCCACAGAAATGCAAATAGGAGGAAGAGCCAGAAATTCGAGGGAGTCTGCTGAGAGCCTGCAACGACTTGCTAATGCTGGATGTCCTGTAAAACATCAACGAAGTGTTAATAGTGGGAGACAGCAAAATACTCAAGTCTCTGCAGGCTGCCTGAAGGCTACTTTTGTATATTAAAAAAAAAAAAAGAAGACAATTTTGCATGTTTATGCTCCTGCAGGCGATTCAACTAAAATATCACTAATTTTCTCTTGTAGTTAACCTGCCTCTCTAAAAGGACTTCTAGTGACTCTAAAGTTTTTGCTGCTGACTAACTTCTGTAAGTGTTCTGTTTTCTTAAACACCTTTCCTGCATGACTAGTAAATAGATCTTTTAAATTCCTTGTAGTTTTTAAAATTCTGTCAGTAGAGTGAAAGTAGTCCAGGTTGTACCACCTGGTTAAATCAGAAAAAGGGCTTGTCTCCCTAATCTAAAGTTGAATGCTTTGCATGCATTTGTTTTGTTTTGTTTGTTTGTTTTTTTTTTTCCTGGATGTAGTTATGTAGTTGTTTGGTTTCTTCTTTTCCCTAATGGCTTCTTTTAAAAGAGATGTGGCTGATTCTTCTAAGCATGTTAAAATGTATATTGCAATCATGACCATGCTGGTTTGTGATTTGCAATTTATCGCAGTTTGTAGATGGCCTTGACTGTAGATTTTTAAGAAAAATGCCCTCCTAGTCTGATCAGTTTCCAAGTGAAAGTAGGTGATCAGGGAAGTGAAGGTGGGGATCCAGGTTGCTTGGTGTTGCCATAAACACACCAGGTAAATGTTGTTTTATTTCTTTTCACTTCTCAAGGAACCTTGTCATACAAAGCATAGGTTTGAAAGACTTTAAAAGTGTAGGTCTTTTTATCTAAGAAATGTCAAGGTGCCGAGTAGTGCTGTGTTTTTAACTATACATCTATGTTACGAGCATATTCCACCCACCTTTTATGGAACATGATGTTTAAATATGAAGTGTTTTATTCCTTTCTTTTCCAGTCACAAGCATAACAATGGTCAACCTATGTGGTTTACACTTGGCATAAGGGAAGCTATCAAAGGCTGGGACAGAGGTTTGAAGGACATGTGTGTGGGAGAGAAGCGGAAGCTAACTATTCCACCAGCCCTTGCTTATGGAAAAGAAGGGAAAGGTAAAACATGTGAAGCCCTTCCCTTGCTCTAATTGTTTCTAATCTCTGTATTTTAGTGTTATTCTTGGCCTAAGAGGTTAGCAAGCTTTCAAGACTTCCAAGTTGATTCTGTTAAAGAAGAAAAATTGAAAGAGTCAGGTGTTCTTTCTCACAAATTCGTTTTCTGCAGTAATATCCATTAAGTGGCTATGTGGTGAATGCAAGAAAAAACCCCAGGAACTGATGGTAGCTGTTGTGCTGTTTGTTCTAAGTGTCTTTTCTGTTAGTGCTGTGCTCAGCAGTGCCATGCTTTTTCTTTTTTTTTTTAAGTTTGTTTTTTTTTTCTCTCTTCTTTTACAGTTAAGTGGAGGTGGTTGCTTAGGTAACAGTTGGCTTTTTGGCTGTTGGATCTGTTTTTGTGGTAGTACTTCATGAATGTGCATGTGCAAGCCTCATTCTTGCTTGCAGGTTTCTTTTAAAACCCTAAGAAACTCCCTGTACTGCTGCCCAGCCAGTTCTTAGATGATACAGTGAAAAGTCACTGTTTATTTCTCCATATAGGGACATTAATTCTTTCCCTCTTACAGCTATTTTCATTTTGGGCAGTGGTCCCTGTTATCCACAGTAAGATGTGCATGGGCAGTCACGTTGTCACCTACTGAAAAAGCACTGACTGCTGTGCAGACAGATATAAACATCGTTTGTAGGGTTTTCTCAGCCTGTCTGCTACTGAGGGTGTTTGGGGCTTTCCCTTTCAAATATTTCCAGATTACTATAATGGAGGGGCCAGATTTGGAATACGCAGTTAAGCAAGTGACAGATTGAATGGTGCAGGAAGGTTCTACTTCTGCTTTATGGGATTTGTTTTAGTTAACTTTTTTTTGAGCACTTATTATGAATATTTATGTCATGACAAGAGTTGCAACAAATGACCTACGGTAGTGCAAGGTTCCAAAGCAGAAGGGATAAATATCTAAGAACATATAGTCCATCCTGCCAGTGTTCTCTCCTATTACTGTGAGACTGTTTTGGGAATTGGGGGCTGCTTGTATGTCTGTATCTTTTGGCAAGTAGGGCTGCACACAGGCTTGGGACTCCATATTACCTCATGCCAGTAGTATTCATACATGCTGCATACTTCATAGCCTTCTTTCTTGAATGTACCCGTGCAACACATATTTTTCTAGAAGCTCTGGTGTAGGGTTCAAGATACAGTATTAGAAGTAATCATGTTTCTAATAGAGAACAGGAACCTTGTGGTCGTCATTTAGTTTTCTTTATGCAGGGCACAGCTGTAAATTTTTCCACAAAAAGATATGAAATGCTGCAGTGCTCATGTAGTCATCACAGGCCTAATTGTTTGATTAATATGTAAAGCACTGTAGTTGTTCTTCAGGGACTTGCAAGCCTCACCTCTGTGTTTAGTGCAAGAAGGTTAAACAGCTAAACACTGCTAACTGCCCTAAGAAATTACTTGCTTTAGGCAGACTTTGAAGTATTTAAACATAATTATGTTGCTGTTTTCAAATTATGCCCTTGAAGACAGAATTATTTCATTTTCTTCATGCTTTCCTCCAAATGCACATAATTTCACTAGCCTCCCACCTTGGTTGCTGTCTGACTCATCATTTGAGTCAGATGCCTTTTTCTGTAACACTCAAAAAATTACCTGTGTTCCAAACCCTAAACAGGGCACTGTGCCCTGTATTTCCAGAAGATTCTGCACTTTTATTCATCCCAGAAATCTACAAGCTTGTTTGTTGCTGTGGCTCAGGGCATATTTAACACCACAGCTCCAAAGTAGTAGATGTGGATTGTTTTTTCCCTGTCTTCTCAAGGCACAGAAATGTTTTTTGGGGTGCTGCCATCCAGTATGGAGATATATTTGGTCCTATTCAACCTCTCTCTAGATAAAGGAGCAAAGTGATGTGCTAAAAGGTCTTTCAGCCATCAGCATGAGGGCATATCACATCTCTGTAAAAGCCAATGCCTGATAAACTGAAATCCTCAAGGTGTGATGGCATGAGGGAGTGATCTGTAGTTCTATTAGGAAGTTACCAGTCTGTTCACCTACATCAAAAATGATGTTGTCACAACACATGCCTTGTGATCAGCTTTAGGTACTTAGTTTCTGCTCTGTGTTTGGAAATAGCTTGGTATTTTATGCACTGAGTCCAGAGACTGCTGCAGGAGACCAACATTGTTGCTGCCCTTCTGTCTTTCTCTGCAAAAGAGTTTTTCCAGTGGCAGAACAGCAGATCCAAGGTGTCAGGTGGCAGTGGAGAGGAATTTGGAGACTGATGGGGTAATGGTGTATCGAAGGACGAAATTCTCCCTGCTTGCTGCCCTGTCCATTAGTCTTGACTGTAACCTGTCTCACTGTACAGTCTCCTTTACTGTTTTCCAGTTTATCTGGCTCTGGCCATGAAAGGAAAGAGATTCAGGAATGTTGCTTGATAAACTTGTGATGGTAATTGCTGAATAAAAGCTCTTATCAACACCTACTAGTCTCCAACAAAACTGGTTGCATCTAAAGTTCCATATGTGCTATAAGGGCTGCTCAGAGTCCAGGCTACAGGCTGAAATGGTTGTAGTCATCATTGTTACAGACACTTACCCTTACTAGTTCAAGCTGCAGGATGCTTTGAAATTACTGGGATTACTGGAACATTGCTCTGATGCATATGGCTTTTGTATGGCATTGAATATGTAGTTGGTTTTAACTTTTCTCCATTTTGGGCAGGAAAAATTCCACCTGAGAGCACATTGATTTTCAACATTGACCTTCTAGAAATTAGAAATGGACCAAGGTCTCATGAGTCATTCCAAGAGATGGATCTTAATGATGACTGGAAACTGTCCAAGCAAGAGGTGAGTGGGTTATCCCTGCCTTGTGAGCAAATCTAACAGGATGGGAGAGTGGAAAAGAATGCACATCTATGCTGCACTGCTCTGAACCTTGCACCTAGTGAAGATTCTGGACTGGAGGTTCAAAAGGAGCCTTGGTAAGCTGAGGATAGGCATGTGACTCGTGCACTATATGCTTATGGAAGACTTGGATAAAGTAAAGCATCTTAGAAATACAACCAGACTTCAGGGCTTCTTGGATTCAACTGCTGATGTATTAATAAACTGGAATTTCTTCTGCTGTAGGGCAACGCTGTTTCATAGCATTCACTCTTGTGAAGGACATGTATTCAGCATTATTCACTGTCTGTTTGCCTCTTATTTTCAGTCTTCTGCTTTTCCAGTGTGCAAAAGTGATCCAGGAGAAGCTAGTATAAATCACTGAGTTGTTTTTGATTTGAGTCTGGTACAGTGTACTAGACCCAGAAGGCTAATTGATCATTTGTACTATGCATCAGACAGTGTCAGTGTGTGTAACGTCTGCATATTAGGAATGTAAGCAATAACCCTAACAAATCCCAGAGAGTGAAGTGAATAAAACAGACCTGAAACATGGCCCATGGTACTACCATACAAGTGGTATCTGTTTAATAGATGAGGATGTTGGTATTGTTATTTTTGTAGAAGGCTCTACAATTCAGAACACTTGGGATCTCGATAGTTAAACCTTAAAAACTTGGTAAAAATAATCTGATGTTGTTCAAAACACTGCTTACCATTAGTATCTATCCATTAATGTAAGTAAGTAAGTGTTCCAGTAGTCTGTTCAAAACCTGCCTTGGGTCTTCATCCTTCAAAATTTTGAGATGTCTAGAAATCTTTTAATGTATTTCCCATTGGAGCAGCAAACACTGAGATTGTGGGCAGATTTCTGTATATATTTGGGGTGGCTGTTTACATGTACTGGGTTGTCAAGGTGCTGGGATGTGAAAAAGCTGTTTGGGTCTCTGACCCAATAATAACTTCTGCCCAGCTATTGGTATTTTACTGTATAGACATCAGATGACAGGCTGTCCTGGCTTATTTTTTTCAGTCAGATACCATTAAGGTATGGCAACAGCTTTGCTAGTTTTACTGTCACTTCTATTACTAAAGACTCAAAGGGACTGCAGAATTAGTTAGACAAGTGTTATTCTGGCAGTGGCATAGGAGAGGAGGTATCTATTATCTAATACCACCATCTTGTACATAACGTCCCTCTGTTATGCTGGAGTAATGAATTCTTTCATAAGTCTGAAAATGTTCACTCTCACCTTTTGTCTAATAGGTAAAAATTTACTTGAAGAAAGAATTTGAAAAGCATGGAGCAGTGGTAAATGACACTCAGCATGATGCTTTGGTTGAAGACATATTTGATAAAGAAGATGAAGACAGTGACGGGTTTATATCTGCAAGGGAATTTACGTACAAGCATGATGAGCTGTAGACAAGGGTGGCATAATTTTTTTTGACACAAATAGCGGTGACTTAGACTGTCTGGTTCTCATGTCATCTTAATTCTGTGTTTTGCAGTTGACAGTTGCTTTTGGCAAAGAAACATTTTGTTTATATAAAAGAGAATTTCTGTTCATTATGTACAAATGTTTTAAACTGTTTTAAAGTGTGAAAATGTACCTCCCTTTATACAGCGATGACTTGCACATCAGTGTTTTTTTAAATTTTGTATTAAATTATTTTTCAGAAATGAAACAAACTTTCCAGTTATCAAACATTATGAAAATTCCAGTTCAGTGACTTTCTGTGATTTGTTTGTGTGCCAAGATCACTTTCAGCAACTACCTTATGTATAACTTGTAGTGTGTGGCTTAATTACTTGACCTTCCTTCTTGTGTATCACTGCTTAAAAAGCAGTGTGCTGACCTTGGGTTTCTTCCTGCAGATTTTTAAAAGATGTAGTAGAAGGCATCAGCATCTCTTTATACAGCTGAGAAACTGATACAAAGCTGAATGAGAAGAATGATTATTGTGTGCTGATTTTGCTGTTCTGAAGGGAGAGTGTTACCACCCATGCCATTAATTGTCTGCATTTCTCGTTACATTTTGTGAACAAAGCAGGAGTTAAATGTCAGACTTTCACTCCTACTGCCAGCAACATTCTAGGAAACGTCTGTAATTTGGAAAGCAGCAAGTTGTGCTGCAGTGCAGAGGTGGTGTCCTTTAAATGTACACACACATTTGTTTTGAAACTCAGACTTGGCATTCATCAGAACAGACTATATCTTTCACAGTTTGAGGGGGATCTTGAGCAGAATGTTACAAGTCTGAAGTTTTTCCTCTTTGCAGAAGGGAGAGAGTGTACTTGACAGGAGTACTTGATCAGTATGGTCTGAAGAACAGTTTCCATGGGCTTGTCTGCTTTGCAGCTGCCTGAGTGGCAGAACTTGTTTCATTGTCCCTTTGCAGCATTTTCACAAGTAGCACACAAGTTATATGAATTTTAAATAATAAGTGAATTTTTAGAAAAATAGAAGTGTGAGGTAAATGTTATGGTGCTTTGTCATTACAGAGGTGGAGATCAGTAGGATTTCAAATACAAAATTGAAGTTCAAAGAACTGTTTTTGGAGAGCAAGAAACATTTTGCAATTGTCCGTGGTTTCTTAAATGAGAGGGCAAGGTATCTCAGGGACAGAATTTATTCTGACATCAGTAATCTATGGGTCTATGAACACAGCATTGTACTTGAAAAAATGTTTCCCAAAGATACATAAGGACGCAAAGCAAATCCAGTTGCATGAAACTGAGATTGCTGCATTGCACTAACCCCTAACTACTGCAAACAGACTCTGCATTCAAGGTTCTCAGTGCTGTAGGTGAGTTAGATGTTTCTATGCCACCTAGTGTTTCAACTGAGGATTAGAAGACTGCTTCATTAAACTGAGTTCAACTGCAGAGGGGCATTTAGAGATGCCTGTCAACAGTGACTGTTGCGGGGAAAAAAGGAAAGTTGTAAATGAAGGTATGCAGTGCTGGGCTGTTCTGTTTTAGTTTTCTTCCAGCATCTGACATTTTGTGGGTGATGTTCTAAGTGACAGGGAACTGTAACCATGTATTTTGTTTTCAGTAACCTTAGGTCTTTTTCCTCAGTGATGCCATCTGCTTTTCTTGAACCCAATAATACTTTTGCTTCCGTGGCAATAAGTTTGACAGTAAAATGGTGTAGGAAAGTGTTTTCCTTCTGTTTTAGGCTCATTGCCTGCCCTTATTATTTTATTGTGAAGAAATAATGAATAGACATTACCTATTTAGCTCTTCTTATTGGCTTTGCACATTGATGTTTTTTTCTCATCACTTACGAAAATCAAGCTTGCCTGACTTCAGCTTGCCCAAGGTTGGTTGCATGTTCAGTGCTGGCTGTCTTGATTTCCCCTGCAGTCACCAGAACTCATCACATGTGTGTTGTTTGTCTTATGTTGGGATAGCTGCCTTATCAAGTAGAGTGTCCTGTGTTTCTCTGTTGGCTATGTGGGGAACCTAGACAATTGGTGTAGCCTAGGCCAAGGGGGGCTAATAGGATTTGGAGTTGATCTTTAAGCCAGTCTTGCCTAAATGTGGGAACCGGCAGGTACCCAACCAACCAAAGGGGAAATACGGTGTGTGTGTGTGTGTGCTGCTAGGAAGGGCAGAACTGAGACTTACATTGGGTCTGTGAGCATTTTGGACCATTGTTTGCGTTGTTCAATATGTTCTCAAAACATCTGGCTGGGGAATGAAAGCATAAAAGGATGGAATAAAATTTGTCCATGTTATTGACCTAATACACTAAAAGTTAAGATTAAATAATGGGGTGCAAATATGTGAATCCAGTTAGGGCCAGTTGTTTCTTTTGATTAAATAGGAGTTTGTAGTCAGCGATTGCTGTGAAATGTACATAGGCATTATCTTCTGCTTGGAATTTTAAAGCTTTTCATAAAAATAACTTTTAGTGAATATACAGTTACTTGCTAATGTCAGCAGAGTCTTAAAGCTGCAAGATCAAGATGCTTTATTTAGTGTTGTGTATAGGTTTATGCCAAATGAGAGTATGGTTTTTGTTCTTAGAAATTTTCTTGAGAGCTGTGTTAAATTCTGAAATTGAACTGAAAAAGTGTTTTTAAAAGTGCAGAATCAGCAGTAGATTGGAGAAGTCACTTCAACTTGATTATCATTGGCTATCGTTAAAGTCCTCCTGTGAAGATGAAAGGCTTTCTTAGGTAGAAATAGCACTGCCTGCTATAACCTCAATTGCATCTGCTTGTTAATCCACAGGGCAAACTGCTGCAGTGCCAGCAGGAGCCAGCCAACAGCCTGCAGCACACCAGAGGCCGGCAGTGGCCTGTCCCCCAAAGTGGGGAGGAATATTGGAACTTCAGTGGCACTCAGGAACATTTTGGCTGGCTTGTGTGTCAAGTGCAAGATATATTTCCCCTGAAGAAACAAACCCTCACTGCATATCTGTAAAACACAGCATTTGAAAAAGTGAAGAGGGTTCAAAACAGAGCCCTCTTCTCCTGCATCTTATAGCCTTCTTCAAACATTTCTTGTTGGTTTGTGGTTATTTAGGAAAATATATAGTGATGTTTTTTAGAACTGCAGCCTGTCATTCACTGCCACTACCTAACAATTACAGTGGGAGTTGCTGCCTTCTGTAGGTACAGAAGCAGCCTTCAGAGCACATTTTGTTTGAAAATTCTTGATGTGCAATGCAATGACACAAGAAAGCTTTTGGCAAAGCTTCAGGAATGGTGCTTTAGTCTGAAATGTTTTTTAAAGTTTTCTTTTTTGAGATAAACTGACAAGGCAAACAGTGGTGAAAATGAACGAATCACTTTATTTGGTCTTAAATCTTTTCAGTACCTTATGTGATGGAATTAGAGAGTCATTTCTGTTGGAAAAGACTCTTAAGGTCATCCAGTCCAACTGTTAGACCGGCACTGCCAAGTCCACCACTCAGTCATGTGCCTGACTGCCACATCCTCATGTCTTCTGAACACCTGCAGGTATTTACCTGTGGTGGTTCCTCCACCACATTGCTGGATAACCTCTCCCAATGCTGACAACCCTTTCCATTAAGAAATTTTTCCTAACATCCAATCTAAACCTCCCCTGGTACAACTTGAGGATGTTTCCTTTTGTCCTGTGCCTTGTTGGGAGAAAAGACCTACCCTTACCTTGCTATAACCTCTTGTCAGGCAGCTGTAGAGAGTGGTAAGGTTTTCCCCCTCAGCCTCCTTTTCTCCAGGCTAAACACTCCCAGCTTCCTCAGCCACTCCTCATCACACTTGTGCTCCAGACCCTTGAGCAGCTTCATTCCCTTGTCTGGATACACTCCAGCACTTAAATGTCTTCTTGTGAGAGGCCCAAAACTGACCACAGGATTTGAGCTGCAGCCTCACCAGTGCTGAGTGCCAGGGAACAATCACTTTCCTGGTCCTGCTGGCCACACTATTGCTGATATAGGCCAGGATGCCATTGGCTGCCTTGGCCACCTGGGCTCACTCCTGGCTCATGTTCAGCTGCTGTCAGCCAGCACTCCCAGGTCCTTTTCTGCTGGGCAGCTTTCCAGCCACTCTGCCCTAGCCTGTAGCCCTGCCTGGGGTTGATGTGACCCAGCAACTGGCCTTGTTGAACCATCTACAGTCAGATAGCCCATTGATCCAGCCTGTCCAGATCCCTCTGTACAGCATGTCCTTGTGCTGCCAGGAACATCCCAAGTATAGAGTGTGTTTTGGTATTTTGGTGAGTATGGTATGTTAGAGTCATAAAATTGCAGTGTTAAGTACATACGGAACAAATTGCTGCCATAATTTCTTCTTTGTGATATCTTGGATGAAAGTGATACGTAGTTGGTCTCATGAGTACTTTGATGTAAAAAATAGGTTGTATAGGTGTAAAACAGCCCTTAAGTTACCTTTGTCATACATGTTCCTCACATCCCATTGTTTATGCTGTTAGATACAAGGTGTTCTATCCCTTGATCCAGAAATTCTAGTTTCAAATGCAGGTGAGTACCAGCAGGATTGGGAAAGCTCATTGCTTTGGGGCATTCTGGGAAAAGACACAAAACTAGGGAAAAATATCAGAGAGAGTGGAATTATACAGAGTGATGTGAGAAATGCAAAATATTTTATTTCCTAGATCCTTTGGCATCTGCTTACTTGGAAGAAAGAGCACTGGCAGTCACTGATGTAGGGACTGCAAATAATAAGGCGAGTTCCTGATTTGACTTTGATTAGAAACCACTGGTTTGGAGAGTTCCTATATGGAGTTTAAGGCAAAATTTAAATTCACACTTCCAAGGTCTGTTAAAGAGTTTTCAGAATAGGTATGTTGAAGTTTACTTCTTGAAAATATATTGGCCTCATCATAGAGTTTTTGCAAAAATCCCCAAAACATAGCCCAAAACACACTACCCCAAACCCCTTGTCTTCAATGCTGAATTGTTTTTGGAAACAGGAAATAAATCAAACTGCTTATATTTGTATAATCCTGGATAATTTTAGCTTCTCTTGAAAGTTAATCGTAATGCTTACATTCTGTGTCCTAGTTTTCTCCTGGTTCATAGGAAAAACAACTCTCTGACAAAATAAGGATCTTTCTTTAGCTATACTGCTTCTGTTTTCATGCCTGTGCTTGATTATGTCAACAGTTTCACACAAGAAATATAATTGACAATCTCAGTAGGAGGCTGTACAGGGACAAGAACTTGGTTATCATCTCTTCCAGCCTGGAGGGGATTCAGATGGAAGCTCCTGCTGCATCACATTTCTTCCTCCTGGGAATTTTTGTTCCAAAAAAATGTTGGTTTAGCTAGGGGTTGTACCTGGTCAAAGATCATGCGGTATTTCTGTTGACTGATGTAAAAAAAGTAGGAGCTTGGTTTATCTGACAGAGGATAGAGAATAGTTTGAAACATGGCAGAGGATAGTTTGAAACATGGCAGGTAAATAATTTTTTGCAAATTTTCTGAAGGTCATGCTCCTTGTAGGCTGGAATTTGCCCAAAGGGATAAATTTTTTTTTTTTCCTTTTCTTTTCTTATAACTGCTTTGCATCTGCATTAGGTAAACAAGGACAAACCCACTTTTAAAATATTAGGGTCTGACTGCAGAAATCCAGTGGAGCCAACTCTTCAGAGCTCCCCAAATCTCAGCTATATTTTCCTCTAAAAAATCTGAGGCTGATGCTAACTACCATTAAGAGCTGCTCTTCATTTTAGGCACGATGCTTCTAATTTCTAGTTTGTGTCATGACCTGCATAAGGAGATTAAATGATGCAGGATAATTGATTCCTCATCTGGGAGTCAGACTGGAAGCATTAAATCAATCCTGTCCTTTTTCATGTTATTGCCATCGAAATTTCTTTATAGCAGTTGTGTTTCCTCTTCTGCCTCTTTCCCTGAATAGTGAACTAGGTAATAGCTGTTTCTTTTGTGTGCTTGGCTCAGTCTCTCTCTGCAAGTAAATAGCAGAATTTAGCTCTGGTCTCTCTAATCTGCTGGGATATGTCCTCAGAGAAAAGGTTTTCATTCCACAAACACAATGCAAAATGGTTTTGGTGAACCTGTGTCCCTCTCTGGGTATGGACTCTGTAGGTCTATAGCTAATGGACTAATTGTAGTTGAAAGAAAATCATGACCTGCTGGATTTTACTCCTGGTGACACTGACAATACGAAAGGGAGACAAGACTGGTGATGTTCCTTCATTTTTACAGAAGGTGAGAGTTTACCTTTGCATCCAGTATCTCAGCCCTTATGAGCCATCACATCTTCACTGCTGTTGTCACTACCAGCAGCTGGGTAAATATCTGGGCTTCACATGTTCACGTGGACATCATGATGTGCAGCACACTCTGATGTGTTCAGCGCTCCACCTCTGCAAAACTGAAGCAAAGCTCCTAGACATGTGGTGCTCATCTTGCAGCTGACAAACGAGCACCAACTGCAGCGGGAGCACGGATGGAGCAGACGTGGCCAACACTCCCATGCATTCGGCACCAGATTCTGTTCCTCCCAACCTAAGCCAAGGCCAGCTCAACATGGCACCTTTTGAAACAGCCACAACCTGCAGTCATATAGTGCTGGGACTGTGTGGGGTGGGCTACGGGGCACCAATTCTGCTCTGTGAATGTTCATTTTGAACATTCACCAGACCTCTGCTGGCTTTGGACCTTCATACCTTGTCTCCTGAGCAGGCAGCTGCCAGTGGGATGTGTCAGAGCCAGGACAGGCTGGAGTGGCACCGGCTGGGCTCGTGCTATCATACCACTCCTTTGCACTGGTGAAGCTACAGGCAGGCTTGGAGAAAACACCAGGGCCCTTGGGCTGGCGGGGAATAGCAGAGAAGGTAAGCAGGGGAGTATCTCTCCATACCATCCAGTTGCTCTTGGCTGATATCCACAACAGATATGAGGAAGTTTAAAAACTCCTGGGTAATTTATTATTTACATTTCTCTGTTAAAATATGTACATTAGGAATAACATGCAACCAGCATGAAACATACAATACAGTGTGAGCTTTGTAATTTTGCCCATCAATTAACTACTGTTTTCCAGTTGTACCCTGTGTATGGTGCCATTTATGTAAACATGGGCACTTTTACGTCAGAGATATTCAGTTGTGAACATTTTAGAAAACATTTTTTTCCAATCCTTTTGGAAGTACAGGAGCTGAAAGCACTTCTTTTATTTTAGTTAGAAATATTTCTGTTATCAGTGACTTCTTCCCACCTTGCAGCTATCTACCCCTTCCATGAATAAGGAAAATGGCTTAATCATGGAGAGAGTTTTTGGAGTCAGAACTCATTGAAGGCATATTACAAAAAACCAAAACAAAACTCTCCAAGTTTTAAGTCTCCTGAGAAATGGAATACTGGAAAATGCTGCAGCAAAAACATCTGTGGCCCAGGAAGGACATGCCACTGCTAACAGTCCCCAGTGAATGAAGTGTATGGGAAGAGAGAAAAGGTTGCTGACACATGCATAACTTTTAGGAGTACTCAGCAGACCTGTTGCTGTGGTTACTAACCAGAAACTCCCCTGAATGAGTGCTATTTGCACTGCACCAGATGTCTGATAAATCACATAGGGGAATTTTCTATCCCTTGTGTTACTATCTGATCGTTTCTCTAAGTGCTATGATTTAATTTGCAGCAATTTACACATGGATTATTCAGTCATGACACACTAATATAAGACATAAAACTGCTGCAGGTATGCAGCCAGTTTAATTAACTCCTGTATCATCTGCATAATACTAGAAATGTTTTTTTGTCTTATGTGTTCAAGTTGTTGTAATGTGATCAATAATGCTGAGAAAAAAACCTATCCTTGAACTTTAATATAATTTTAATAACATAGTTACTGTAGCACATTTATTGCAGAAGGAAGTGAGATGCCTTTTGCAGTTCATCAGCCTGCCACAAGCATTTCTGTACAGGCAGCATCAAAACCATGAAGCATAGATGAAGATTAAACAGGCTCATTGCATAAGAAAGTAATGCTGTTGCCTCTGTATTTTCTGCTGCTTTGCTGTCATTACTGCCTTATCCTCTCAGGATGACAGTCTGCCTGCCTGGACTATTTATTATTATGAGTCTTTAGCTATTGTCAAGTGTTTTAGCCTCATTGTTCATGTCCTGTTCTAACACATTTAAAAAGCCAGTAAAAATAAGTGTGTCTTGTGATACCTTTTAGCGTTACAAACACAAATATGCTGTCCCAGATTTCAAGAAATTAAAACAAGGAAAATGGCAACATTTATGAAAACAAAGCAAGAGACTGATGATTTTTTCATACAAGATTTCTCCAGAAGTAGGCAACCTTTTTGACTGGGCAATGAAGCAGCTTGGTTGTGTGGTTCAGTGCTGTTGTTCCTAACAGGTTTCTAGACACTAAGAGTCACTGCAGCATGCCTAGAGTCCTTGCAGCATTCTGTCCCTGTCACACTGAGGAGTCGTGTTCTGTTATGTCACTTGTGTAACTGGGATATGAATCACCTTCTGTGGTGCATGAGTAAGAGCTCAGCATCTAAGCCTGCCGTTGTGCCTACAATTACATTTTATGTACAGCTGCAGCCATTTCCATAGATTAATCTTCAATGGTGTAATTGGATAAAGAGGCTGCAGCCAGGATTTCTCCTAGCTTTTTCATTTTGAATATTCACAGAGCTCAGCAAGTGACATCTTTATTTTACATCATAATCCAGCACCTGCCATCCTTTTTCTTTGTTATGGATGGAAGCCACCTTTAGTGTGGGAGAATTACTCTGAATTCTCTGGTCCAGTCTTCTGACTATATAAAAATACCCCAAAACACCCAAGTGCCATTGATACGTCTTGCTCTTTAGGTTCATTCTATGACATCAATTGAATTTACTGACCCATGGTGTAACTATTATCTAGGGTCTCACCGGCATTATCAGTGTTACTAACTCTTCTGTATAGAAGAAGCTCTTTTCTTCATGTAACTCACTGTAAGAGGAATCAAGTTTAGTGGGATGCCTTCATGAGTATAGGCTTAGACATTTGCCCTAGCAATCAAGTACATTTCTTCTGAACAATCCGAGTTAATCTGATTTTTAGGTACTCCAAATCAGTGTTCCACTAGAAAGAACACGACTAAGACAGTGGTTTGAAATTACAAAAATGAATACCAACAAAAAGATTTTCTTGGCTGTACTATCCTTCCACCAAAATGTATAATTTTAAGCCTTTTAATATAGTTCCAACACTTAGATGGTATTTTCTACCATCTACATTAAGTCAGCTTCTCTCCTTCTAAACACAGTTTACTGAGAAAACTGGTTCCATCCGTTGTATGCCTGCATGGCTGCTGTTTAGAATCTACAGAGGAAAGTATTTTGGAAATGATGAAACAAAGACTAGTGCTGCAATGTCTTGATGATTTTGGGGTACTAGTTCTACAGAATTAGCTTTGATCTCCAGCTAAGGAGGTGTTTAAAGAAAACCAAAACCCCACTCCAACTTAAACTGTATATTGTAGTGTCTGCCTTTTGTTCTCCTCCTTTCACATTTTAAATATGAAACAAAGATTCTTTGAAATTCTCTTTTCTGAAGATGTGTCCTTCCTGCTCTCCTTCTTTGATTTTGCATCCCATTGGAAACCAATTTTTTACAGGGGAAAAAAATTTATAAAATCCATACATTCTGCTGTTATGTTTTTAAAGATGAAATAATCAATAGATAAGCATTGTGGCTTTGTCCTAATTATAATTTTGTGTTTTCTGTTTACGTCGCAATCTCCATTCAAAGATTTTAAAGATGCAGCTCTGAGTAAATGCACTCTCCATTTCTTGTGTGAGGTAATTCAATTACTGTGAGGCTACAAGATTTATCCAAAGCCAAGCAGCAAGCTTATGGCAGAACAACATATACCCCAGGCTCTCTCGATTCCCAGTACTGTGCTCTAACCGCTCATCCCTGCTGCTTTACACAGTTCACAACAGCTTACACAGAAAGGAAGCATCAAGGATTTCTGTGTTGACAGTATGTAATCATTCTGTAGACAGTCTAATAATTCTTAGGTAGATTATACTCAGCCATAAGCATCTCTAGTGTAATTAGAGAAGAGACTTAGTCATCTAAGTGAGCATAATAAAGGTAATATAAATGGTGTGTTATAGGGTATAATCTAAACCCTTTTCTAAATTGCACCTGCTCTTTTCATCGGCTGTCTTTTTGATTCTAAGAAGCGAGCTGCCTGTGACGCAGTTCATCCTTGATGTAACTCCAGAGCAAGGAATTTGGGTTGTTATGTTCAACTAAAATTGTTACAATTAAATTGGTATGAAGTCTTCAGATTTTCAGTGATTCAGATCACCTTTCAGTTATATATCTTAAGCAGGAGATATACAGTCTTTTCTTTTTCTGTTATAAAACATATTGAAATTTAATTCTGATGACAACAAAACTGATAGCAGAGGAAAATAAATGTGTTGCTTAAAATAGATAATGGAAACTCTTGGAGTATTAAGGGCTCCATGTTGCTAATGATCAGCCTTGCTTTTTAATCAAAGGCATGGAGCCTAAGTAATGACTTCTAAATTAGTCCCTATTCAGGTTACTGACATACCCCCAAAAGGTGCAGTGCCACGGTATTTCACATTCACTGAGACTGGGAACAGCAAACTATTTTCTCTCTTAGTTATATAATGAAGCTGCAACTTTTGGTCTGCATTTGAATTAGACAGCAACAGTGTCCAAAGCTTATCCCAATTTCTGAACACACGCAGACCTGTGGTGCTGTTTGTGGTGATGAGAGAAAATTCTTTTTGGCACATATGGTTTCAGAATTTGTCCTTCTAAATTTTCTTTTAATGTAGGGCCCCATATGCAGATTCTGTCTGGTTTTTTGTTTTTTCTTTTGCCAGGTTACTAAACCAGATCTTGTGATCTAATAGGCAGTGTGATAATTAAGTAGAACTCCTGTTCTACTAACATACTTGCTTATTTCTGCTCTCATGGTGAAACACACTTGTTTTTAATGCTCTTTAATCTCTCTACGGCCTCATCCTTGCCTCTCTGACCTTTTCCCCTGCTTCCTTTTAACCTTCCTATCTTCCATCAAACATATTTGGCAGTCTCTTCTGCACATTAAATATCTGGTTTAAGGCAGGAACTGATGGAAAGTGCAGCAAGATTCTTCTCCTTGAAGACAGAGATAGAAACATAAAGGTGCTGCCTTATACCAGCACCAGATAACCACATGTGCCATATTTAACAGTTTAACCATTTATGCAGGGACCTGCATGATTATACCTAGCAGTGAAATTATTTTCACCTCTGTGTGGAGGCACAGGTTGTGTGTGGAGGCACAGGTTGTGTGTGGAGGATGAAGCACAGAGGACAGCCCCATTTGGGTGGCTTTGGCAAACAGAGCAGGCCATCTGCTCCACATGACGTGGCTGACGCATACTGTGCTATGAACGGGGCTTCAGAGGGACAGTGGGTACTGCTTTGCTTTGGGCTTGGTGGTGCTGGTGCTGCTGCACCCAAAGAGCTGAGAGGGCCCTGGGGACTCAGCTGCTGCAGGGACAGGAGCCCACTGTTGACAATTCACACGCAACAGCAGGGAAGTCCTCTGTCATGAATCACAGAATCAATTAGGCTGGAAAGGACCTCCCAGATCATTGAGCCCAACATTTGACTGATCACCACCTTGTCAACTAGATCATGGCACTAAGTGCCAGCCCAGCTGTTTCTTGAACACCTCCATGGATGGTGACTTCACCACCTCCCTGGGCAGTCCATTCCAATCCTTAACAACCAGTTCCTTGAAGAAATTCCTCCTGATGAGATCATATCCTCAGCTTTGCAAAGTTTGGAGAACTCCTTATGCAGCGGTTTGACTGGTTAATGACCTAGCAGCCATATTTTACGACACTTGCTTCACTTCTGTCAGGAAAAGTAATCCACAAACACCAGAGGTTTATGTCCAAAAAGGAGACAGAGGAGTCCCATAGTTTTATTCATGAACAAAGGGAGAGGTCATGGGCATTTCCCATGGGGTCTCTCAAATTGTCAAGAGGACGCAGCCTCTCTTTTATCCTAATTTCCCGGCTGCATTTTCCCTTTCTATTTCCCCATTGGCTGAGGTACTCGAGAGGTACAGACTCGCCGAATCACCTAACATAGGCCCCCTTCTAACGTGTAACACTGCCCCCTTCTTTTCCTTGTGTCTCTGGTTTTTTTTTTCTCTAAATCCAGGGATTTAGCACAGTCTTGAGTGAGTAACAGTCTGTAACAATCAGTGGAATTCCTGTGGAATTTATGGTTCCTCCCATTGCTTCTTTCACCTCTCAATATCTGGCTTTATCTACTAGCAGGCCCAGTTTGTTTGTAAAGACACCTCCCTGTCATTCCTTTCACTTCCTAG
Source organism: Orthonyx spaldingii (assembly GCA_013397795.1). Classification (NCBI taxonomy): domain Eukaryota; kingdom Metazoa; phylum Chordata; class Aves; order Passeriformes; family Orthonychidae; genus Orthonyx; species Orthonyx spaldingii. The sequence goes on along the minus strand of VZTJ01006412.1, from coordinate 2,810,118 downwards.
CCTTACCCTCTGTGTGGGACAGAGGAAAACAAGTTAACTATAAGACTAAAAGTGAATTAAAAAGCCTCTTCTCTTCCAGCACCTAAAGTGGTCCTTAAGACGGGCTGGGGGAAGACACGCTAAACGTTGATGCCTCTCCGCAGCATCACAGAACGGGTCAGGCTGGAAGGGACCGCAGTGGGGCACCCGGTCCGGCCTCCCTGCTCCAGCAGGGCCATCCCGGAGCGCGGGGCACGGGCTCGTGTCCAGACGGTTCTTGAGCATCTCCGCTACGGGAGCCTCGGCAGCCGCCGGGGCCGGGGCCGGGGCCGCAGCACGCCCGAGGCCGGGGCCGCGCCCTCCGCCGCCGGCGGCCGGGACTCGCGCGGAGCGTGCGGCGGCGGCTGCGCGCGCAGGGGGCGGGGCCGCGGGGCTGAGCGGAGCGGGAGCGGCGCGCAGGTACGGCAGCGGTGCTACGGGGCAGCTCCCCAGCATCACCTCCTCATCACCACCTCCCCATCACCGCCCCGGCCCCTTCCTCCNGTAAAGACACCTCCCTGTCATTCCTTTCACTTCCTAGCCTTACCCTCTGTGTGGGACAGAGGAAAACAAGTTAACTATAAGACTAAAAGTGAATTAAAAAGCCTCTTCTCTTCCAGCACCTAAAGTGGTCCTTAAGACGGGCTGGGGGAAGACACGCTAAACGTTGATGCCTCTCCGCAGCATCACAGAACGGGTCAGGCTGGAAGGGACCGCAGTGGGGCACCCGGTCCGGCCTCCCTGCTCCAGCAGGGCCATCCCGGAGCGCGGGGCACGGGCTCGTGTCCAGACGGTTCTTGAGCATCTCCGCTACGGGAGCCTCGGCAGCCGCCGGGGCCGGGGCCGGGGCCGCAGCACGCCCGAGGCCGGGGCCGCGCCCTCCGCCGCCGGCGGCCGGGACTCGCGCGGAGCGTGCGGCGGCGGCTGCGCGNCCTCGCAGCGGCGCGGCGGGGCCGGTGTGTCACTTCTCGGCGCGGGGGAAAGTGCCGGCGTCTGCGGGCAGCGACCTTCCCGGTCGGGCTCGCCCGCCAGCGCCGGGCGGCGGCGGAGGGCAGGGAGGGAGGCGAGGAGGGATGGAGGGAGGCAGAGAAGGAGGGAGCCGTGGGGGATGTCGCGGGAGGATGGCGCACAGCCGAGTTCCCGGAGCCGGTGCGGGCGCTGTCCCCGGCGGCTCCGCGCACCTGCTCCCGCGGGCGGGGTCCGCGGGCCTCCCGCACCGGGGCTGCGCCGCCGCCTCCCCGGGCGGGGGACCGGGGCGGGGGAGGGCTCAGGGTGGCGACTTGGCACCAGCAGATGCCGTCCCCGGCTATCCTTTGCCTTCCCGTTTGAAGCAAGTCTCTTCGGCCTCTCGTCTGCACTGGCTGCCCTCTCTAGTCGCTGCTGCTTTCCTTTCTGCTCTAAGGACCCGGCGAGGGTTGTTTTCCCCCATCTTCTTCTTGAAGGTGCCTTTTCATATGGTCACCTTGAAACCTAGATGCCTTCATGCTTTCTAAGCATACTGTTACGCTCAGGTAGGTATCAGTCACTGATGAGCAGACATACCTTCCTGCAGGAGCCTGCAAAACTGACTTCTCTGTTTGTACTGCTATAATAATTCTACAGGCTATGAGTAATCTGCCTTAAAAAAATAAATTCTCCGGTACTGATAGTTAAAGTGGAAATAAATCATATTAAACCAGATTCTCAAACGGAAGACAGCTTTTGTTAGGGCCTTGATCCTATGAGTGCAAATACTTGTAAATCTATCCCCATGAAAAAGTGTTAACAGAACTGAGCAAAGCCATCCATACCTGTAAGATATGAAACTTTAATAACCCCAGAGAAATGATTGTGTTGCAGTAAACTTGGTAAATTCTGTGATGCAAACTATGCTAACTAGTTTAAAAGATAATAAATACATGAAGTTGTGAGAAGTGGAGTCACTGGCTCGTTTGGTTATAGGCTACTATAGTTTCAACTATAGTTCTAAAAGCTGTTTTAGAATTACTGATTTAAGGCACCTCCAAACATGCTGTTTTGTTCATAATATGCGCTCTAAATCTTCCAGCCAGGCAAAACAAAAGCTTGAGAAACCTCCCAGTCATATTCTGCTTAGGAAGTAGATCTCTATGAACACAGAACTTTCAGCTTGTTGAGGTGAACCAAGACTGAAGTTGACTTAAACCATGTATAGTGCTGTGGACTTTCCCAATAGCTTGTGTCCCAGAACTTACATAGACAGTCTAAAAAGGCAGGTGTTTCATTGAGGCAAATGTAGTGGATGAAGGTCCTTTATTGGTATCAGTCAGTTTTGTCCTCCCTAGAAAAGTATTTTTGGTGCTTAGAGCTTGAGATTTTTAAAGGTCACTTCCAGTTTTGAAAGACATTTGTAACTTTTTATAGTTTTGTTTTTTTTTTCTTGGCAAAGTATGGCATGATTTAAGTTTCATTTATTTACTTGTACTTGGTATCTTTAGTAAAGGGTACTGAATTTGGCTCTCCACCCTCTCCTTCAAGTCATCAACTGTGAATGCTCTATGAAGCTTGCATGTGGGAAAGTTTGCTGGATGTTCGAAGCTTCTAGTAAGAATTTCTTTATTATGAGCTTGAAGAGTTGTGAAGATGGACATTGTCCCCATAGTGTATTTTTCTCTTTGCTGTAAATTCAGCAGATTGAGAAACAGAATTGCTACCTACACCTGCGTCTCTGTGAAGTCCCCAAATGCCTGGATTCTGACAATGTGCTGTTACATCCTAACATGTGCAAACGCTTATTGGTAGTGTTGCAACACTTTGCTGGTTTTTAGGGAATATTTAAAACTACAGGGACACTTCCAGCAGGCTACTTCGATGCTTTTCATTTTGCGCCTTGTTAGCATAACAATGTTGCTAATTTGAAATGACGAGCAGTCAGCGTGCATTAGCCGGCTGTGTGAGGAGGGGGACAGAGACCCGACTGAACCGCAAAACGGGATTGTGCTGCCTCTTGTATAAAAAGCGAAAGCTACACGGCCGAGTGTTATGCAGCAGTTAGCGACTTCTCATTATGAACTGGTGTGTTGTACAAATACGCTTTAGATGCCAGCAGCCCCTAACAAGGGTCTCTGCCCCAGTGACAGAAGCAAGAAAACAGGTGCTTCTCTACAAAATGGAGAGTGTTACAAATATGACCTTAAACTGGGGGCTGGGGTAGGAGCCACAAAAGGGATAGAGTTCTGTGACTGCTTGGAGGCTTAATTAAGAGCACTGACACCCACTCGGTGAAAAGTCTGTATAAATAATGAATTTTCCCTGTATGTGCAGCATGTGATGGAAATGAGTCTGAAATCTGTTGTCTTCTGGATGACCGACCCTGATTTGTTTTTAAATAGAACTATGTTTTCAGTAACATAATTCAGATTACTTGGGACAAAAAGTAAGATCCTGTCTTATTTTGAAAGATGCCTGCTTTGAAAGCAAGGACATACTTTGGACAAGGGTGTATTACAGAATTAAAATAGAACTGGTTGGTCAAGGGATTGTAAACTTTTGTAACAGCTGAAATCTTACCATTTGTTAGGACTGAAAGTGCTAAAGAGTTTTAGAATGCTCATTTGATGGCCACTATCTGATTTTTTTTAGACAGTCTAAAGCAGTCTGCCAGCTGTTGCCAGGAATATTCCAAATTTTCCTACATACAGCAAGAGAAATATTTCCAATTCCTTCCAGGCCTATTATGCATTTGTTCAGTTAAATGACTGAAGGGAGCATACAGCTTAGTAAAGCTTTGAAGTGCAGCTTGATTTTATGCCTGTGTAGGGAATTGCTATTTCTCGTAATTCAAAAATAAAAGTAAATTTACTGGAGAAAAAGGCCATCCCAAATCCCTGACTCAAAGTTTGAGATGTTGCCCGTTTTGAGTAAATTCTTGAGAAATTTTCAGCATACAGTTACTGTAAAAAAAAATTAAAAATGTGTTGAGCATGGCTTGCTAAATTTCAACTGCTGATTAAACTCCTCTTGGGTATCTTGTCAGGCACAGCTTAGAGGGACAGAGATAATCACAGTTGAATGTGGCACCTTCAAGCAGTAAATTGGCCTCATCATCCATTGGTAGTTAGGAAAGGGTCAAACAATTTGGCTAAAGTCTGATAATGAAATGTCCAAGCCATAGGGAAACAGGGATCTGGCATGGTTTTGTGCTTTATATTCAGGAACAGTCTCTGCTTTCTAATTTCTTAATACATGCAACCTTCCTCTCTCCTGATAAGTCATGCATTAAAACTGTCCAAATTGTCAATAAAAAAAAATAACCTTTCAGTGTTTCCTTAGATGGGAACAGTATTATTATTGTGCCTTTCAGTTTGCTGTCTTTGTTCTGTGCCTGCAGCTGAATGAATTTTGCTTTTCATTTCTGTTTTTGGAAGCATTGCTTTTCTGCAGGATGCAGAGATCACATGTCTCTATGTGCATAAGATGCTGGGCTTGATTTGTAAAAGGAAATGCTAGCTTGTCTCAGGCACAAGAAACATCTTAATTTGAAAGTTAAAACAGAGGTTGAAAATCAAAAACTAAGCCCTGAACAAAGTCTTCACAATTGCAACTGACCTTTCTTTTGCCTCCCCATTAAAAATGTGGAAGAGTTGGGAATAAATGATGCGTGGCCCATTCAGTATATTCTTCCTTTCCTAATCAGACAGCCTTGATCCAAATCTGAGAACCCTTATTCATCTGTTGCCTCTCAGTTTTTTATTGTAAATGTTTCTTGCAGATTAGATCACTTACCCTTTCTAGTTGCAGTGAAAACAGGTTTATTGAAATCTTTAAATGTTACTGAAATAGTTCAGCAGTATTAGCACAGCTGGGTTTCTGTTTTATAAGAGCACAAAATATAGTGAGGGACAGTCATCCTTTAATACACAAAACCACATTATATGTCTTCATAAAAGGTTTAATGTGCTCTCTGGACCTTAAAAGCAGCTCAAGTCTCTTTTGTAAGATAAATATTAAAGAAAATGCTGACATCACCAGAATGTAGTCCGAACTTAGCAGCAAGGAGTTCAGCAGCCTCTGTATTTCTGGTGCCTAAAGCATCTGTTAAAGACCAGCTTTAATTTGAAGAAACCAAAGAAGCGAGGGTAGAAAGATCAGGCTATATGATCAATAAAACTGATATTCTGATCAAATTACTGTGGAGGTCTGAGATGAAACTCTAGTGTTTAAACACTCCCACACTTGTTTTTGTGGACACCTGTGCTGTCCTGAAAACATGATGTTGATCATTACCAGCATTAATAATGGCTTATCTAGGACAATCACAGGTCTGCTTGAAAAACTGGGAGTTAGGAGAGGTTTAGTCTTTAACCTGTACAACACTTTGATCATGTCTGAGCTTCAGAGCTTGACAGTTGTACCAACAAAGCTCTTGAAGACAAACACAGAAAATGTTTGAAAGATGAGTCTGTGTGATGTATCTATGCAGCCTCACAAGGTGAATGAAAGCAAGGTGTGTTGTTCCTGGTTCCATCCATGCTTGCTAGCATACTTATGCTGCGTAATGAACACAGCAGTTATGCTCCTGGGTGAAGGTTTGGCTTGATCAAGCTGAAGTTTTGCCAGCTTCTGAGTCAAATCAATACAAGGGAAATTTTACAGCTGAATGCTACTCATCACTACACGAGGTGAATGCTCTTCTGTTGTCAGTGCTGACTGCTTGATCTCACTGAAGCTTAGTATTCTTAATATCTGCTTGAGCATTGCTTTAGTTTCTTGTGAAGAGGATCCGTAATGGTGGCAGCTGACTTCTCATGTAGCACCTTTTACTTTTATTAAATATATTAATTATATTATTGGATATTATATTGGACTGGATGTTATTAAATTTTTGAGCAAGAGACTATACTGGTGTAGAAAACAAAACTTCTGCAGAGTGTGTTGGGGGCAGAACTTTGTAGATGTACATCACTTAAAATGTCTGAAATGGTGTGTTGCTGGGAAAGAACTTGCTCTAGACAGAAATAGCTCCTTCATAACATTTATACCTTCATTTGGTATAAATCTTGAGATTAACAATTACTAATTAACATGTCAGAAATTTGTATTAAAGCCGTATTATATGTGGTATTAGGGGCATCTTTAGCATTCTCTGAGAAAAAGTTGCACAGCAGTAAGTGAGCAGCAATTAAAAGAAGTGTGAAGAGCAAATATTGGTTTAGTTCAATAAACATGAGTTAAATTTCAAGACAGACCCTTACTTTCACACTTTCTTTCTCACACCAATCCTTTTTATCACCTACTGCTTCCTGCTGAGTGCTACACCGTCATTATAAACCCATTGTTTTGTTTTTCAGTTTACAGAAAAGACAGAGGAAAGAGCAAAACCAATTGTACTGTTACAGAAATAAGCTTTGGAATTACTTGAACAATAGCTTGTTATAAGGGCTTCAAGATCATAATGGTTCATGATACTGAATGTGTATTTTTGGTAATTTTTTTTCTTAATAAGGCAGCAACTGTGATGATGGCAAGTCAGTTTTCACATAATTTGTAACTTTAAGCACAAAGTAATTACTAGTTTTACAATGTCTTCAGGTTATTTTGGCAAACAAGGAAAATTAATTGACTTGAAAAGTCAACATCTATCTGATGTGGGATGATAAAATTATTTTTCCTAAAAGTAATTTTATTGTAGCAGTCAGCTTCTTGAGCTTTAGAAAAGATTATTGCAGTACCAAATTGCAGCTTTCAGAGAAGTACACAGTGTTATTCTGGAAAAATAACAGAATAAAACCCCAAGAAATCTAGAGTGAGTTACTATGAAAATCTTCCTTTCTTTAGTTTGGACTCTCTCACTCTAAGCTCAGAGTGCTTTGTTGTGGATACCTAGCTATTTCAGTTTTCTTAGCCTCGGGAGAAGGAAGGCTCCAAAGCACACTGAATTATTTATGTCTGTCTCTATTTTCCTAAGAGTGTGGCTTCAGCCTCTGACACTCATGTACGTGAGGTGGAGGATGGGATGCTGCAATCTCTATTTCATGTGTTAATCTTTCTTCCAGCATTATTTGTCTGTTCATTTTTTTTTGTAAGTGAAAAATGACATCTAAATGAAGTTTTCATTAGATTGCCAAAACCTGTACGTAAAGATTTAATAGCAATTTTGTTCCTTGTTGACTACTCTAAATTTCTGATTGTGGATAAATTTTTACTCTAATAATACAAGTTGTTCTAATTGGAATTTTGGAGCTTCTTTAACACATATCAGCATCTGTAAGATCCTCATACTGTGAAAATACTCATACTGGGAAAATACTCCAGAGTAAAATGTTTCCGGTTTTGATATTTTCAGCCTGAAGATTAGTGTTTTATGTTTGTCAAAATTTATGGGTTAGTTTTCTTGAGGTTGTGCTAGGCAATAACACATCCATGTTCACCCTATTTCAGGAGAATAGCAATGTTCAGATGTGTTTATAAAACTCTGATCATTGTTGTACCTGTTGTTTCCCATTTGATATTTGGAGCCAGACATTTGTCTGGAGAAGGGCAATGAAGCTCTGAAGAGTAAGTCCTATGAGAAACAGCTGAGGGGGCTGGGGATGTTCAGCCTGGAGAAGAGGAGGCTTGGGGGAGACCTTATCATTCTCTACAATTGCCTGAAAGGAAGCTGTGGCTAGTCAAGGTCAGTCTCTCCTCGCAAGCAACCAGTGACAGGAGAAGAGGAAATAGTCTAGAGCTGCACCAAGTTAGTGCAGGAGGCTCAGGTTGGACATCTGGAAGAACTTCTGCACTGAAAGGCTTGTTAAGCATTGGAACAGGCTGCCCAGGGAGGTGGTGGAGTCACTATCCCCGGAGGTGTTTGAGAAACCCTTGGACATGGCGCTTAGCGCTGTGATTTAGTTGATGTGTTGGTGTTTGCTCAAAGGTTGGACTCAATGATCACAGAGGTATTTTCCAACCTTTTTGATTCTATGGTTGCCCAGTGGAAAGGATACTCCTTTCTTTCTGCCTTAAGATACTTATGAAGTCAATACTGTCTGTTTTACCACTGGCAGTAGTGGTGATATATTCATACAATTAATTTGGCTTGTCAGTTATAAAATGGGACTTATCACAATGAGAAAAGATTTTAATAAAGAACCTTGTTAAGTAAGTCTTCTTTATAGTGTCAGAACACAGGGACTGAAAAAAAAATACGACCAGGTGGAATATTGCATCCCTGCTGTAGTGTGTTTTTGTCAAATAAAAAGATAGCAAGTGGAGTATATTAGCTTGTGGCTGCTGCTCAGAACTCTTTTTTCAGTCTTTTTGCTTGCAATGGTTTGAAGTTGACCAAGCATGATGCCTGTTAACTCTCTGCAACTGCAGCAGCTATTTTATAGTGGCATAGCATAATGTACAGTTCTATCTATTTCCAGGGCTTCCTATGCAGAGTGATTTTGGATACAGCCTATAATGGTCTGTACAGTCCCTGCTTCTCTTAACTTGCAGTGGCCCATCTATGAGTATAATGGTTTGCAGTCAAGGCATGTGGTGTAGGTTTACCTCTGTCTACAACAGAATGTGGGTCTGAGGTAAGGCTGTTGAGAAAATCAGGCGAGTATGCTTAACATGCTCTGTGGTAAAGAACTGTGTGGATTGGCAACAGGGTGTTCTTTGAGGTCTATTTGCAGTTATTCACTGTGTTTTCTAAGGTTTTCAGGATTGCCTTTCACTGGAGGAGCAACTATCTGAAAAATTAGGAGTTTTAACAGTAGGTGGTTTTGTAAATCAGGCTGATTATCAGAGGTACTATGAAGGAGGAGTGTTCTTTTCCTCTTGTGGGTGAAAGATGCTTGTTTGGTATTGAGTCAAGAGGGCAAATAGGTGGCAAACATGTGAAAATGAGAATGAGGACAATCTGAAGTTGAATAAAGAACATGAAGTAGGCAAGTAGAAATGTCCTGCTTAGATAGGTGGCTGCTAACAGACTTTTAGTTACGTGGTGGAGGAAGATAAAGTACCGTGAAGTTCTGAACAAATACAAGTTGTAGGTGTATCTGAGAAACGGCCATCCTTGTCATTTCCAAAATAAACGCTATGAGGTTCTAGGAAAAAGTAGCAAACTAAGTAGATTTCAGCTGTAGTAGACTGCTAGATGGCTTCCTTCTCTAAAATGTAATCTGGGATCCCAGTGCCAACCCTCCATTGCCAATCATGTTTTCAGTATAAGGTCACAACATTTGACATGGTGTTTGGCTGTTATATACTCAGCTGTATGAAATACACTGTGTTGAAGCGACCTCTAGTTATTGGGTAGCTCGCTCATACTTATGAAATATACTGTGTGTTGAAGGGAACTCTAGTTATAGAGGAGCTTACTCATACTTTCATGCTTAAAAAGCATTACCAAAATGACAAGTTTGTTTTTGGTTCAGTAACTGTTGGTATATTTAAGGAAAAAAAATCCCACAAATACACTTACTCATACTTTCATACTTAAAAAGCATTACCAAAATGGCAATTTGTTTTAGGTTCAGTAACTGCTGGTACATTTAAGGGGGAAAAAAAAATCTCACACATACAGTTGAGACTATTTGTTTCAGGGAGGTTTCAGAATTCTGAAGAGCATTAGATACCTACAAGCTTTTAATTCTTTTTTCTACCTACTCAGACTGTAGGTATGTAAATGTCTGCCTTGCATACCTTCGTATTTGTTCAGTAACAGAGTACTGAAACATTATTTCCCATCTTTTAAAATCTATCTGCCAATGTGTTTAAGTATTTATTTAATAAAAATTAGTATTGTATATAATTTTGACCTTTCTTGCTAGGCTCTTGGATGCCTCATGTTTTTCAGCTGTGTCATGCATTTGAAATAAATCTGCTTAGTTAGTGTTTAGAATAAAGGAAATACTTCTTTTGAACAGTGAGATCCTCAGTAAGTCTGCAAGTTATTCAAGATTTTGGCTCATCTGGCAGCGTATCAGAAGACAAATTTGGCGCACTAAGAGATGAGTTACCTGAAGGCAGATGGGAACTCTTAGAGTGCTGGAAAGCAGTTTCATTGACATCACCAACACAGCAATACTCATACCTGGAATAATTCATAACAAATTACTGAATGATTTCATTAGTGATGAAGGTTGGGCAATGCTCTACATACAAACTGCGTTTCAGTTAAATCACAAATGCTCTGATGACTCGTAAACAATGAGTGGCAACTGAAGTGGGGCTTTTCATCATGTCTGTGTGCAAGAAACTCATGTAGAACCAGTAAAGTTCCAGATTTAGAGGCATAATAGGGAGGTCTGCAGCCCAGTGTCCTCTGTATTTTCTCAGCTGAGATGTATTTTCTCAGCTGAAGTAATTCCAGCTCAGAGTAGCTTGTCCTCTCCCACTGGTCAAAACTCTGCTTGTAAAAAGGGATTTGTTTGCTTCCTAATGCATTGTCAGCTCAAGTGGATGAATATAATTTTACCTACATTGAAAGATTGTGTGAGTTTCCTGGACAATTCCTGGCCTCATATTGTGTTGGTAGAGGGCACTTTTAACATAGATCTACTTGACCTTTTTTTGCAAGGTTGAACGTCTGTGTGACCTGTTTATAATCTACAGGCAACCAATTACCATTTTATGGATTACAGTCTTTATACAAAAGGAATTCTTGCTCTGTTTTATTATCTGCTGTTCTGTGAGAAGTATGTACTCAAATGGCACTGCTTAAAAAAAAAGAAAAAGAGAAAAAGCCAAATTTGAATGGTTTGAAGCATGTGCAAGTTAATGGTAAAAAAGCAGCTTTGCAAACTTCCACATGCCCAGCACTGTCTTGCAGATTAATTTGGAGGGGGGAAACTCATGTGTTGGTTGTTTCTAAGGAGTGCAAATGTGTGCAAGTATTTTTACTTCTTCAGGATATTGTGGAAGATGAAGAGGAACATGTCTGTTTGTTTTGGGGCTGAGTTTCTATTGCTGTGATAAGAACTATGAGGAAATCTCAGACATCTGCATTGAGTGCTTTTTTAACAAGTGATAAACACCCCACCTTTTTCTTTTGTAGGCATATGTGCCAGAAGTTTTCCTGAATGGTGGAAAAAAATGTCAGATATGCCATTGTACACAAGACCAGCTACAGTAGTGTCATAGTCCTGAAACAGTTTATATTGTTTCTTAATATATTGTCATTGCAAACACTTAAAATTATCCTATAAACATTTCACATTAGCCTGCATAAACAAATAAACAGCAATCAATTAACTTCAGGTAAGAGCAGCAATGCAGACAAACCACAGAGAATATAAAGTGCAATCAGTGCTTCAGTCTCCCTCCCATCTGAGTAGATAAATTGACTGACAGTTTTTGATGTAATTGTGCTGTATCTCTGTTCTGTTTCCAGTTAGACTATTGTCCTCTCTCAGGAATCCCTCAAACATGTTTTATCTTTCCTTTTTAAAAATATTAAAGTGCATCCGAGCAGAGGGAGTAAATTATTTAAAATTATTCTGTGTCTCTGAACTTGAGTGAGTCAGCAGAATACTTCTAGGTCATATGTTTCCAAGCAGCTCCAGTGCAGAGTATCTTCTTTCTGTGGGGACTAAGTAGACTCATTAAGGCACAGTTATCTTGCCTTTTTTCCTATTTATGCCTTCACAAGGCTTGGGTGAAAAATGATGACAATTATTATATTTTTAAAATTAAATTCAGATAAACTTCGTTTGAGCTGACCTCTTCTTCCATTATCACTGGACAATCAGCTGACAGAGAGAATGCATTCCCTCTTAGCTACAGTTAGTAGCAGTAGACCAATTCTCTAATGTATGCAATTATAAACAATAAAGCTCACCAATTTTGTTTGTTTATGCTTTCTTTCCTCTCTAGGATGGCTGCAGCTCCTCCAAGTTACTGCTTTGTAGCCTTCCCCCCATGTTCCAAAGATGGGCTGGTGGTATTTGGAAAGAACTCTGCACGGCCTAGGGATGAAGTACAGGAGGTGGTCTACTTTGCTGCTGCAGAACATGATCCAGGAAGCAAAGTTGAGGTAAGGGTGAATTGTTGCATTCAAACTGTGAGAAATCACTGTTATTGGAAGAAATGAACACTGTCTTGTTTTCTCATCAGATTGTGGAGTCCTCGCTCACTTCACTCAGACCTCTTGAGTAGAAAGAGACAAGGTTTTTTAAAAGTCCTGGAAATGAAACTCAGAATGTAACTTTTTTAATTGGGAAAAAATCCATGATCTGTACTTTTTCCAGCAGACAGGCAAAACTGAATCTCAGATTCTTGCATCACATAGTCTATTTACCTTTTCCTTTTAATGGAAAAATATCCTGGCTAACTGGAACTAGAAGCCAGTTTTTGGAGTTTGTCACTTGCCAAATGAATCATTCTCATTCATGGCTGTTGTTTGACAGGGACCTGACTATGCTACACAGGTTGCAAAACAGGTATCAAAAAATCTGAGCCTCGAGGAACTTTTCCTCTGATAAAGGAGTGTGAGAGGAGGAGAATGAGAGTGTGCAAGCTTTGTAAGCCAGACTTAACTCTTGTACATGCCATTGGCTCTGTTGGTGTGTTCTGCAGCTGGCCACCTGCATCATGGTCAGTTTTCAGTGCTGCGGCTTCTCTCTGAATCCAGGCTGGATGTGGAGTTCTGAAGCTGGATGCTGATGCCATGGATGCAGGTTGAAAGGGACCCTGCTGGAAGTTACTGTAATTGTAGTCTGTTACTGAAGCCTCAGCTTAATGACAGGAGAAATGAAAGGATAAGCAGATGGGCAAGAGTGAAGCAAAGGGACAAATGAACGAGAAGACAGGAAGAGGGGAAAGTGTAAAGTGAAGGTGGAATGAAGAGATTGAGGCACCAGAAGGAAAGACAAGGATCTGTGCAGGTAGTCATTTTGTCAGAGGAGACAGAACCTGATGCTGCACTGTCAGGAGCTTTTAGAGTCCACAGGTTCTTCCTCTGACTGGCAACCAGGAAAGCAGAATCTGTGAGGTTCCCTGCATTCAGCTTCCTCCTGGCCCTGTGGCTGTGCAGAAAGCTGAGGACAGGAGGTGTTCTGCATCAGGCTGATGTCTCTCATCCAAACAGATTCTTTATGGATCTAATTGTCACTTTCCCAGAAGATATCATAAGGCCAGTGCCAGTTTTAATTCTGTTTTTCAAGTGGGATGACTTCCAAATTTCACAGGATTTGGTTCTTTCTAACAGTTAATGTTCTCTTAATTCTTTTTGCTGCCAACATCTAGTACAACTTATGCATTTTTAAGTGATTTAATTTTGGATATAGTGAAATCTGCTCCCCCTGTCCAGGAGCACTATGTGCAGTTAAGTGCTGTAGCACCTTGTAGACTTGTGCTGACATACTTAACACAAGTGTGACAGTAAGACAAGAAGAAAGCTTCAGAGCAGTTTGTTTTAAAACCTCTCTTCATAGAACTGGAAATGGAAAAAAGGGTTATGTTATTGGGGAAGAAGAACTTCAGAAAGCTTCTCTGTTTTGTACCCTTAATGAAGAATACTTTGTAAGAACTTACTGTAAGAATTCTCTATTCTTTTGGTCTCTTTTCCCCATATCTTATTTTTTGATGCGATTGTCATAATTTGCTGAAGCATATAATTAAGCCATATATAATTTATTATTATTCCTCTTTCACATCATGATTAACCAGTTTAATGCCCTTTTTTAGAATTCAGTCATAAAATCTTTTGTCAGACCTTTTAGAAAGTGAAAGCATAATTCCTTTTCATAGCACAACATAGTTTGTAGATTTTGTCTGCTGACCAGAATCTATAAGCATTCTCCTTAAACATTGAAATTTTTTTTTAATCAAGGTAAAGTTTGTTGCGGTGTGGTGAAGATGCACTTTTAGATGAGGGACTGGAGTGGGCCAATTTTTTTTTTTTTGAAGTAGGGGCTTAAGTCCTAATTAATGGATACTTTGGCTTCTGCTGGTTTATGCTACTACATAATTCTTCATTAGCTAGCCTGAGATTTTTCAAGTATAGCGATGTACAGAAACATACAGGCTCCAGATGTTTGCCAAAATTCTTCCTGTTTCCTCCTAGCACAGGATAAAAACATCATCATTTTCTCTGAGAGTAGTGCAAGTAACCGCTTATCACTGCATCTTCATCGTACTCAGCACTAAGTATTGTTAATGTATTTTTCTTTCTTTTTTCTCATACATATTTTGAGTAGAGTAAGCTGGTTAAAACACAGTACTGGTTTTAATTGTTTTGGTAGGTCTAAGGGCTGTCTGGTATCTTTGCACAGTTGTTGTGTGTTGGTAGTGAGTGGTACCTCAAAGTCAAGAAAAGCTTTAAGGAAAGGCTCGAATTCAGCTGCTTCGCCTTGTTAAGTAGCAGGCATGCAACACTATCTACCTTTTAAGCAAACTTGTCAGAGATAATTAACTGATGAGGGAGTGGAGAGGAGTGTCAAAGCTTCTGTATGTAGCTTTGACATACTCAGGGTTATTATTTTGTTGTTTAAAATCCGTGAAAGCTGCCAAGGCTTCAGTTATTGTTGGTGTAGGTTTTCTTTTTTACTACAGCTTTCCTTCCCTTGCACTTTGTAAAACGAACTAAACAGCTCTGAGAAACTAAATGTACGATATTTACAAATGGAAATGTGGTTGATCAATTTCACACTAGAGTTTTTCTGTCAGTAATCCTTTGTGCCTCCGACTAAATTTTTCCTCTCATCCATCCTAGTGTTTTGGTGTTTCTTTTTTTCCAAATGAGCAGCTTTTCACTCCATTCCATATTGTATATTTGCTTTGGTTTCTTTGCCCTCACTGGACAATAATAGTGGACTTGGTTTTCATTATATTCTATTTTTTGCACATAATGTAGTTCAGTGTGTATCAAAATGTGATTACCCATTTGTGGCTGTCACTTGTGTTCTGAACTTCTGTTAAGAGGTGGTAATATGAGTTGTTCTATAACACTCTGTCAGGGAGTCTGTATCCTATTTCCTATTTCCATTCTGTGCTGCTCACGTTTGCAACTGTGATAATGCACAGTGCAACCAAAAGTGGCACAGTAATTGGGTGAGGTTGTTGCCATAAAGGAATCGGGCAGGCTGTGCTATCCAGCTACGCCACGGTTTGTGACAGGGCCTCGGGGGAACTCAGTGAATACTGCAAGTCATTTTCAGCCTGGTCTTTGTGGCTCAGTCTACCAGACAAGTAACTCTGCAGCTAGCTCATCAACATAATTCCTTCCCTCCATGTCAGCAGGTTCCCAAGACCCTGAACAATGGGGCTTTTCATTAACGGTCCCTTCTGTGTATGTGTGTGACAACTTTCTCAAAAGTTTGTTCTTTTCCTGCATTGCAATTTTGCAGTGGCAGCTGCTGATCAGCCCTCTTCCTTGTTGTAGTGATCAGCCTAGTGCATTTGTGTGTGCAGGTGAAGTACTGCTCCCCTAAGCATAAATAAGGTCCTTTTTTGAATTCATCTCCTAAAAGTAAGTGTGTTCTTTTTTTTCCCAGATGTGGATTTTAAGAGTTTGTCATGCGTTAGTGAGAATTCTTGTCACATGCTCTTCAAGATGCAAGCCCCTCTGTTGTATTTTTGAGGTAGATTTTATTTACTAGATTTCTTTTATTCTCTAGTAACCTGCTGCTTGCTGTGGTTTTCCTTCTCCTGAAGAAGTCTTAGCTGAATGACTTTTTTTTGTAGATGAATATCGCATGTAGATTTTTTTCCTATTAGATCCACCTTCTTTTCCTCTAACTTGACTGTTGCTGTGAACTGATAGCGGAGCGAAGGGACACACATGAATTTTGAGAGAATGTTAAGTGAATTTATTTAATTAATAACAGATTTATATACATGCGAGAGGACTATTTGGATTGGCTGAGACTTGTCTACCTCCCTGGGACTGATTGGGCCCAGGCTCTGACTGCCTGTTTCCAAAAGACACTCTCAGTAACATGAAACTTATATTTAGTAAATTTTCAGTAGAATTCCCATGGGAAAGAGTCTGTACTGTCACACTTGACCTTATATTCATGATTTCAAAATAGTCATGGTTTCTTGCTTCACTGTAGAGCTGTAGAAGCTCTTTTATCTTAACAGCATGCAACTTCTTACGGAGGAGTAGAAAAGGGAAAGTAGAAAGGGTAGACTAGCAAAGAAGTCTATAAAACTGTGGACTATGCAAAATTTTTCTAATATGTTGGTATTAAACACAGATCTGGGCTAAAAGCCAACCCTCTGTGGGGTAGGAGGAATTTTTTTGTTCTCTAAAACTTCATGTCATAGTTATGCCTTAGTTGTTCTTTTGTTTTCTCTGTTGTTTTGGTTTGGGTTTTTTTCTGTTTTATGGATACTATTCAACCTCCCCTTGCTCTGAATTTTCAGAGGAGCAGTAAGATTTTTGCTGTACATTGGTCTGAGGACTGCAGACATAAAAACTTACCTAAAGGAAACTGGTGGGTCCCTGCCTGGTCTTGCAGAGTAGGTATAAAGCTTGGAAAGCAGATTTTGACTGTATTAAAGCTGGCTTTGTATTACCTGGAGGTATCTTAATCCTGGTATTTGTAACATAATCACTAGGCATCACACCGGTGCTGCAGTTCAGTTCAGGGGTACTTTGGCTCCCTTTTATGCTGTTTGGGTTATCTACATTATGTCATGGGCAAGGTGTTCAGAATCTGGTAAGAGAAGTCAATCAGCAGCAGGATCTACTGAGAATTTGCTCTTTGGGAAGCCTCCAGGTCAGACTGGCAGTGCTAACTTACAGTCAGGTTGCTGCAGGTGTGGACATAAACCTGGGTACCCCCAATGATACTTCCATGGGAAAGTGGTGCCTGGCAGGAAAGCTTGGTGAAACACAGCAGTGTTTGTGCCTATGATGGAGCTTTTTGCATACTCTGTGTGGATGAGGTGGTTTAGGAAGTTGCATCCTTGCCTCTCTGCTGAGACCTGGTGCTGGCTGGGAGCAGCAGAGCTCCTGCACACGGAGCAGCAGAGCTCCTGCACACGGAGCAGCAGAGCTCCTGCGCATGCAGGCGATGGCTTTGCTTGAGCCGCCTTGCTGAACTGACCCTCAGACTTCACACAGAGACAGGGGAGAGGCACTGTGCAGGCAGACAGCAGCTAATAAAAGAAACTGGTTGCTGCCTTCAGCAGTCTATTGCTTGGCTAATGTGAGCTTTTTCTCTCTTCTGCTCCATTGCAGGCTACTGGCCTTTAAACTAATGTGTTTTTTGTAGCACAGTGCACAACCCGGCAGCAGTTCAGAGGTAGAAGCCATAATCTCTTGGATGTTTCTGCCCTCTCAAAGTCTGTTTTTAGTGTGCGAGTGCTGCTTATTTGTTCTCTTCTACCAGAGCATAACTGGTTAGCTTGAACTATTATTTTTGTTCTTAATCTCTTTAATTTTTTTTATTGTAGCAGAGAGAAATAGGAGGGGAGAGTATTAAAATTGTGTGCAGCAAAAAACTGCCAACTCTCCCATCTTGACCCAAACCATTTAATTGTGTCAAAACAGATGTGTGAGCAGCTATTTCAAATGCCTAGGATATCCAAGAGTTCCAAGGATATCTCTGTGATGGGATTTTTGTGGCTTCTTTGAAATCTGTTTCTTACTGTTTTAAAACTATAAATTAATCAGCTTCATCCCCATTTCAGTTTTACTTTTGCTCATCACCCAGGAGACTGCTAAATTTGTGTCTTGAAAAGCAAGAGGTGAATTCTTGACTGCTAAATCAACTCTGACATATAGCGTCTCCAGAGAGTGTCCTCAGCCTTGGGTGCCTTGCTGTACTCTGTGGTATTTGATTTGTTTAAACATATTTAAATTTCATTTTGCTGAGCACGTTTCCATACAGTGGCTCACATGCCTGAGGCTCCCTGGTGACATGGTAGAGCAGGTTAGAGTCAGTCAGAGGGTGCAGATAGTTCTGCTTTTTGACAAGGGATCTGTTTGGCTTTTTCTAGCTTCTCTAATTATTTTTTTTCTAGAATAAAATCTATCATCCTTACACACTGCTAGAGATAAAAGGCACACAGATTCAAATTTTAAAGTTCTTGGTTACAGTGAATACAAACTGCTGGGAACAATATGCAAATATAAGGCATATGTAAAGTACACCAGGGTCTTCATAAAAAGGCAAAAAATCTGTTCTTAATATGAAGAAGAAAGAGACACTTTACTGTGGCAGAAATTGGCTTTGTTCTCTATTTGTACAGTTAGCAAATGCTTTTATATCTGGCTGCAGTGTGAGGACACAAGTAGTAGCACAGTGTGTGTTTCTGAGAGCTGGCTACCTGAGGATTCATCCTGCCACTGGAGAGACTTCTGCTCACTGTTCTGGCTTGACCATGACACCCCTAGAATTGGGGCTGACTACTTGAGATGCACCCAGGCTGGATTTGTCCTGGTGTTCGTCTGTCCCCTTCACTGTGGCACAAGTTTTGCTTCTGTAGAAGATGTCATGGCCATGTTTAATGAGTGTGGTAAGGCCATCCAGACGTCTTCCACTCTGTACTTAGTCCTGCTTAGTGCATGAGCAAGCAGTGGTAATAGCATTGGCTAACCACCTCTTTTGTATTGTGTACTACTGCTTGCATATTTCTCTTTCCAGAGACAGGTTATTCCCACTTCTTCGAGCTCTACTAAATTTGTTCCTGTAAATAAGCAGCAAAAGAACTGTCTGTAAAGCTCATTGTCAGGCACATCTGCACAAAATAGTTTGAGGGGCTTTCTTGAACAATTCTGTTCTAGTTTTCCAAATTTTCACTTCACCATGATGGGAAAGCCCCAGCAGCCCATGTCACCTGTGGAATCACCTGTCTAGACATTTCCAACCAGGCTGTCAGTCTCAAATGTCTTGATGGCCCAGGAGCCAGTCTCAGGCAGTGAGATTGCCTCAGCACATTTTTTGCATCCCTCTTTTGGAAGGGGTTAAAAAAGCAGCTGTGGTGCAAGTTCTTGAGTTGCTGCAATCATACAGATATTTTACCTATTTTCAAAGATGTGCTATGGTATGGCAGTGCTTGAAGTAGTTAAGCAAAGAGTTAATGCCAAGTTCCAGCCTAGATCTGATGACAGGGAAGGGGGTTGGGGTGGGATCTCTTTTGTAATCTGGAATCTTAATGCCCCTTTTCAAAGATCATTTCTTTCTAAAACATTCCCTGACTATTGCCTTTGTTATTCAGGGCTGAAGCCTATGTGATTTCATTGATATTTCATAATGACCTGACTGACAGTGCTAGGAATTGGGTTTCTGCAGCCTTAGTACAGTGAAACTGCACAATAGTTTCTTTTCATTAATGAAAGAAGAAATCTCTTGTGCTTATGACTGTCGTGTCTGGTTTTGGAATACCTCCAGCTTATCTGCATGCCCTAGCTAGGGTGGGAGATACATTTGTGCCTTGTGCTATTCTTAGAACTCCCTTGGTAAGATTCTCTTTTTGATACTGTAAGTGAAATAAAACAAAGAGCATTAGTTTCCCGCCTGCTCAATTCTCTTCAAAGTTGTTGGCTGCATCTCTTGTGTGTGAAGTCTCTCTTCTTTAGTTTTATATTTTCTAATGGGAATTTACTGTCACAGGGCAAGATGCCAGTTATGCTGCTTTCAGGGCTTGAGTTCTAGAAAATCAATGGAGCCTGACACTGCTCACCCTCAGCCTTTGCCACCAAATTTATCAGTATTCTGTTTTTAGCTTTCATACTCTGAGAAAAATGTTAGTGTTAGGAAACGCTGAGGCTGGACACTTCAGGAGTTTGAAAGCAGGGTTAGTGGCAAGCAGAATCACAGCAGTACCTTATGTCTGTTTTATTTGTCATTGCCTAGTTTGGCACAGCGCTCAATGGAACAGGCTGCTCTGCTGTTGTGCTGGGGGGATTTGCCAGGTCTGTGGGGTGCAGGAGAGGGGACAGGGATGTTGCAGTTTTTGCCTGTTTTTGAAATCCTGTCATCATCTGAACTCCTGTTTCTAGGGATATAGTGGCTGGTGAGGATTTTTTGGTGGATAGTGTTGTCTTTCCACCACTGTTTCCTTTTGTGCTTGAGTGTTGCAAGGATATGTCCTGGTTTCTGTGGAATAAGAAGCAGTGGTTTGCTGTGCTGCTGATCCAGTGTCTGGCTCTAGTTGAGCTACCTTTACGACTAATGTGTCTTTGCTAAAAGTGGATAGCCCAGTTCCTCTTGTTTCTTGGGACAGAGTTTTCTGATGTTATTTTAAGGGGGGGATGGTGAAGTAATGAAGTGAGAACTTTATACTTAAAATTAATAATCTACTGTCACCTCTGAACCCTAATTTTTTGAGAAGCTCATACCTACTATTGTAAATATGAACCAAGCTCCTGCCTTAATACATCAATCCCATTGAGTGCCTGCTTTTGTGCTTACTGGAGTAAATAATTATAGTGGGAAGGTAAGATTTAATCAAGACTTATTCAGCAGTGTCAATAACCATGACAAATGAATAAGAATCAAGTCAATAGTAGTTTTACAAGACTTGTCAGCGACTGTCACGTTGAAATGGTTTTTCTGTTATTTAGGTCTTCTGAGACAATTTGTATAAATAAGGCTTGAATATTGTTTATGTACATGAATTATTGTATGGAAACTGAATATAGCATGAAATTATGGTCCATGTTCACTTCTTTTTGGGTTGGACATAAAGAAGCAATATAGAAGGTGACAGCTGTATTTTGAGGTGTGTAGAATTGCTTCTGGATGTTTTCTGGCCTCTGATACATAGTTACAAAAAAACCCCACCTTTTTTTCAGAATGCGCTAGGTTCACCAGGCGGGAACAAACAATTTCCTCTTTCCCTTTTCTCAACTGCTACCATTGACAGTAAGATCTCTGCAATGAATAGCAGCTTTGGAAGTGCTTGATTTTTGGAATGAGGTGCCAAGTAATAAGCGATTGGTAGCAAGGATAGCCTTGCAAATATGTTTTACAGAGGAAAGGCATTCAGCATTTTTTTAGCTTAACTATCACTTTTCAGAGTGTTACCATTTTTCCTTTTAAAAAAATCAGAGTCAGTGTAGGCAAGCTTCTATAATAGGGCTATTCAGCCAGAAAATGCAATGCAAGTGTGGGTTTATGGAGTGCTGAAGTCTCCTCCACACTGTGTCTAGGTTTTTGCTTTCTGCTGTGGGGTTGAGAAGGTCCATGCCCTGGATGGCTCTGCAGGATGGCTCCAGCCAGCTGACCACTTATGACGTGTGGGGGACTAAGGCTGCAGACCTGTGGCCTGAGAGCTGCTCTGGTGTTGTCTTCACATGTAATCTTTTCCTGCTGCTCCAGCTCCCCCTTTGCACATCCAGCAAATACAGTTGTTCTCTGTTCACACACACATGGCAAGTGCTTATCCAAACAGCACTGACCTGAAGCTCTGAAATGAAATTGCACAGAATGTCAAAAATGAAATTTGTTTGATGACAGCTCAAAAGGAGAAGGGGGAGTTTTGATAAGAAATGTCAGTTATGGCATGGCTTGGTTACACAATGAAGCCAAGGGTGAACTGTGTAAAGAGTTTTTATTCATCAGATCTTAGCTCCTGGCCAGTGCCAAGTATTGTTGCACTTTGATAGATGAGGAATTTGCCTCTACAAAATCACAGTCTATTGGTATGTAAGCAGTTTGTTCAGACAGCCTGGGGAAATATTAGGGATCTTATCCTACAAATACAGCAGAATCTGTATTTGATAGAATCTTATTGCCTAAGCCTGTGCTTAGACTGAAAGAGTTCACTGCCCTTCTGTTTTGTTTTGTTTTTTGTATTGTTTTGTTTTGACCTATTTGCACACATTACCTAATGAAGGTGGCAAGCTCATTTCTTGCACCCCTCTTGCATGGTCAAAGTGAAGGACTCTGAATATCCCATTTCTGACCAAAGCTGATCTATTATGCATTTTAATTGCATGCTAGATGAACTATTACTGTGAAAGATCATTGCTCAAGACTGGAGGCTGAAGATGATCATGCTGTATAATCCTTAAAGGGGGAAAGACAGGCTGGGAAAAAACAAAGCTTCTGGCTACTTTTGAGATTTTTGGACTGATTTCTTTGGCTTTAGGTTTTAATATAGACACAGCCAGGCAAACAAGGCAAACAACTTTTAGTCCACAAGTCCATTCTGATGATCCTGTTTACTTTGATATCAGATGTTCTTCCAAAAAATGATTGCAGATTACTTCCTGTAAGGAAGATGTTACAACAGGAATGCTGGACCCTAAAAGATGCCTCATAAACACAGACAACTTGAGTTTTCTCAAAAGCAAATTCTGCAGAGTTTGATCCTTGAAAAACGTAATGTGAACTCAACAGTAAAATGTAAAGTCAATTTCTTTGGTTTGCATAAGCCGATGATGTAATGGTGGATCAATCTCTCATCCATGCTGTCTGGGAAAACAGTGCTTGTTTTGCAGGCAAGTGAGTATGTTTGATTTCTTTCTTCCTTGCAGTTTCAATGACTTCTCTGCAGCCTTCATGTGTATTTTTGACTTGTTGGAGTACATCCATAGACATCTAATTGAAGTAGACCATTTAAAATAGCAAAACCACCAGTTTAAGCAACAGCAATACCCATGTTTTATTTCTGTGACTGTTTATCAAAGCATACCACTGAATCTTTTCAAGGCTTGGTTTTTTTTTCCTCTTTCTACCAGTTGTCTCTGTCTTGGGGGCAGCTGCAGGGGAGGCAGCAAGGGAGAGGAGGAAGCCTTCTAATATCCCAGTTACCATTGTTACACCATGTACTTAATAAAGTACTGGAGATGGTGCTTAGGTGAGGTGGTAGAATGGTTTGATGTTGTTACTGTGTACAAGTATGATCTGTGTTTTATTAGTGTAACAGTACAGTCTGTCTCCTGCTGTTTTCCACTGATGCTAGCATTTGGGTCCTGCTTGTCTCTTGGAAGCCTGCAAGCATCAACACATCTATTTTCCCCGACTTATGCGATATAAGGATGTAAAGGTTCAAACATGACACTTAAATGTTGTTTAAAAAAGTTCCTTGTTCATTGACAAAACATGGACTTTTTAAATAACGTGCATCCTTCCTGTACGTGGAAGTCTTGTGTTACTTCAGTCACAGCAATAGATGAAGTGCTTGTGATTGTTTAACTTTCTCTCTTCCTGCTGTCTCTGCAGTGCACATATATCGAGATTGAGCAGGTGCCGAAGACTCACGCCGTGGTGCTGAGCAGGCCCTCCTGGCTCTGGGGGGCAGAAATGGGAGCTAACGAGCACGGAGTGTGTGTAGCTAATGAAGCTGTCGTGACCAGAGAACCAGCTTCTGAGTCTGAAGCTTTGCTTGGCATGGATCTTGTCAGGTGGGTGGCTGTGACCGGCCTTTCATCATCAACTTTAGATGATGCTGGTACCAGGTAGCAGCTTTGTGGTGTTGGCATAAGGAGATTCTTTAAAGCAGCAAGACCTGTCTAGGTAGAGCTCAAGATACAGCTGAGTTAACACTTAAAACACTTGCAATCTGAATTTAGCTACCAAGTATGTCCAGTCCATTTGTGAGTTCACTCAATCTACCTTGTCTACCTACCCTACAGTCTAGCAGTGGCTATTCTGACAGGGTAAGATATATGATTACATCGTTAGTGAGGAACTGCTAACTAATTTGTAATATCAGATTGCCGGTGTGCCCTTCATTCTCCCCCACCTTACAACAGCCTACTTTGACCTAAAAAGCTTATTCTGGGCTTATAGCCAACTGTAGGCATAAAAAAACTACTATGCCTTACTTCAGCCCATGCATTCCAATGCAAACCACTGCCCTTATTCAAATGCTGGCACACAAACTCCTGTGAGTCTGTTCATTGACAGCTGTCTGCCCAAAAGACTTGTGCTGCACTGTAAGTCTCAGCCTGCATGCTGATCTTGGAGTGAAGAGAATTTAAAGGAGGCCTGGGTGGGGGATGAAAGCTGAAAATGAAAGAAGAGAGAACGTGCAAACTTATTACAAAGAGAAATGAAGAAAATGGACTCAATTTAAAGACTGAACAGGACAACAGATGCATATTTAAGTAAATCAGTGTTAGACCCAATGGTCCTACTGGAATTTGCCCCAGGATACTTAATGAGCTGACTGAAGCAGTTAGAGGTGAATTCTCATTTTTCTTGAGGACTAGTGAAAGATGGGAAAGGTTTTGGTTGACTGGAAAATGTTAAATGTTGTGGCTGTGCTTAATATAGTTAAAAAGAGTTGTTATAAACCAGCTTAGCCTCAGTTTCTGAAGGGGGAAAAAAACTCAAATATCAAGGAGTTGATAAATGCACAGTAATAACTGGTAGTCAAGAAAAATCCTGTCAAACCATTCTCTTTGGTATTTTCTGTAAGCCCTGTTTATACTGAAGGAATCTGTGGAGAAGCTGTACCTGTGAGGACTAGTAAATTTAATTGCATCAAGGGAGACTGAGTAGATGTGAGGGGTTGTTTAAAAAGTATAGGACAAACTTTTGTGAAGAAAAGGGCTTAGATGGCTTTCTAAACTCCACCTTTATTTTTTCCCTCCTACGTGAGTCCTTTTGAAACTTTAAGAAACCATTGGTTTAAATGTTGAGTTCTGCTTATTTTGGTCACAAGTATTGCAGTCTCAAGGGACTGTATAACATTCAAATATGTATGTTATCCAACAGCTCTAGGTATACACACACTAGCAAATCAGCACATATCAAAGTAAGGAGGTGCTGGCCATAAACTACAAATAATCATCACCTGTAGATGCTACCTTCCCTCTTTCTTCTTACCTGCAGAAGAAATTGTAGCTCAGATGAAGAGAGAGGGTGCGTCAGGCAAGGAGAACCAGAGATGTGTTGTTATCATTTGCTGCTTGTTCCAGCCTAAGTGATTCTTTCTCTTACTGTGAAGACTTGGCCAGTTGAATTGAGTGTATCTATTTCATGTCACCTCACAGAACAGAAAGCCATCAAGTACAAAATCAATTTCTATAGGCTGCAGTGAAGCACCTGGTACCAGCTCTACCTCTTTGATAGAGTATCACAGCATGTCAGAACACTTGAATGACTCTTAAGAAATTAATAAAATTTATGTGATGGACTTCAGGGTTAGAAGTTGGTCCTATTCCATGCAGGCTGGTCCTCATCCCAGTTAGTCTGAATGGAGAACATGAACCTAATCACAACACACAGAAAAACTGAGAGAAAACATGGTCCAACACAAACTCCTAAGGAACCGTTTTTTCCCTAGGGATTTACTCAAAAGCTGATTTTTGAAAGCTGTACTGATATTGCTGCATTGGCTAGCTTATCAGGATTTCATGAGGTATTCTTCCTAGCTGTCTGCAGTTTTGGGGTTTTTTTGAGGCATAGTTTCCTCTATAAAGCACCTGTTTACTTAGGGAAGCACATTTGTATGAAGAGTTCACAACCTGTTTTGCTGATACAGTTAGAACAGGACAGCATTTTGACACAAAATGTATATATGGAGAAACCTGTAAATTACACCCTTATTTTTGCATTTTTGTCTTAATCCCTGTGTGTTTGTATTATTTATTTGTTCATTTCATCACAGGTGCAATAATTTTCTCAGAGCCACACAGAGATGCCAGTCTTGGCAGGGAGTCAGGAATGCTCTTTAAAATGGTATTAATTTGTTTACCGATTTATTTCCTTAGAGACCTCAAAATGGAGTAAAGTTGAATGTCATCAAGTATGTTAGTTAATTTGGAAAGCCTGCATATGTAACTGATGGGTGAAGTTGAAAAGCTTAAGATAATGTTGTTTTGACAATATGATAGCATATTGGAGGTACTTAGGCAGTGGATTGTACTAAATCACTGAAATTTTATGAATGACTAATTCAAGCTCTCATCTGGGGGTGAAATTGCTTCAAACTTTTCTTCCAGCTCACCTTGAAGGGTGCTCTGAGGTGTGTTAGTGGGAGGGTTGTGCTTTGGTTGCCCAGGACACTGATGCTGAGATAACTGACAAGATTTAATTTTGTGGAAATAAGTTGTGTGGTTGTTGTGTAGGATGGGGGTTTTTTCTTGTTTGTTTTTTTTTTTCCTGTCCCTTGTGACTGACAGATAGGAGCAGCCAAGCAAAAGCAGAGCCTAGACCTTTAATGGAAATAAATGTAATACTGAAGCCATTTATAAAAGAATAATACCTAAGGGATACTTCTTCAGCCTGAATCCCTGCTGTGGTTTTGACAGGGAAAGCTAGACTGTAACTATCTCAAATGGAAAAATTTCAGGGAGACATTATTAAAAGTTTTAGTGGGATGTTATGTGTCTTGGCAGGTGGTGATCTAATTATAACTTAATGGTTTTGGTCATTAACTGAGGAGAAGGGAACAGATTATCACTGAATCTAGTGACTGTATGGTCACCAAGATATTTTTCAGTCCATTCACTTACCTGTGGCATTGACAGCTCCTGGGATTGCTCTTAGGGAATAAAGAAAACGTTTTTGGACTGGCTTTTAAATTATATCTGTGGTATATGCAAAGACTGGCATGGCTGTATTGGTCTGAAAAAGCAATTGCACCACTGATGAAAAGAATGAAGGAAAAAGATAAACACAGAGTGACTAAAAAGGAGTCACCAGTACAAAACAAGCTTCAGCTAGCAAGAAAAGACAAGAGGGAAAGATTCTATAAATGCAAAGAAGATGATGGGGGAGGAACTGTCACTTTAAGTTAGGCCTTAAAATTCTAGTTGGCTCTTCTTTGTCAGTAAATGATAAATAGATGCTGCTGAGACAGATGAAAACACTGCTTTCAATAATTCAGCCTAAACCAAGGCTAATGGTAGCCAAGTATTTAACATAGCAGACCCAGTGCAGAGATCAGGTTGAGAAGTATTGAGATCAGCAAATCTGTATTCAAGTTATCAGGATCTGATTTGTGTACTGTAGTTTTTAGGAAAGAAACAGAGTAGTGTTTTCTTGTCACGTCATTTCAAGAGAAATGGAAACAGGTAGCAGAGTACTTATATCTAAAATAGTGATTTTCGTGGAACTGCCCATCAGTCAAAATTGTCCTTAGAGTGATTAGAGAAAGACAAACACAGAGGAAAACATTAAGGTGACATAACCAACAGTGAGAAATTTTGGACTGATCTAGGTAACTCTTTCAAAGGATAGAGGCATGGATATGCTGTTGTTTGAAATACTGCATTTCCTCATTACCAGTAATTGGATTTTGGAACCAGTGGAATCGTTTCCAGGTCTAATTTGAACTTCTGGTTACTGCTTTTGTTGTTGATTCAATTAGGGCTGTAAATTACATCAAGGAATTATCTAATGCCACTTATTCATGGCAGGATACAGTCGTTCCCTATGGCTTTGTAAAATTTATTACCACACCTCCATAAAATACCCTTGCTTTTCTCAAACTTCCTTTTAAAATTCTGTTCTTTCAGACATATGGTTGCCCTTACTTCTGACAAAAGCCATATCTGGTATTCAAACAGTTTTTTGGGGAAACATCTGCAGGAACTGTGAAGTATGACAGTGCACAAATGCTTCTCTTTACAGCATGCAGTATGGATGTGAGGATAACACTTTCCATGGCCAGTCAGAGCATGGGAAAGGTTGCAGAGAGGCTGTAATATTGAACACTCCTTCCCTTTTTTGATAGCTGGTAATATTAATTTACAATTTCCTACTCTTGTACAGAAAAGTAAACTTGGTACAGCTGTTACTTTAAAAAAACGTTTGCAAATTGTCCTTCAAATGTATTCTGCCTGAGGAGGAGATAAATAGAGCATTGCATGTTTACAGTGCAGTTGAGATTATTGGCTGGTAACTGGATTCTTCTTTAAAAAACTAAAAGCCAGCTATGATAGGCTTGAGAATAAAGAACCAGTGCAGAAAATCAACACTAGAAACAAATAATTTGATATCTCATCTTCTAATTCTAGTAACTCATTAGAGCTGGAATTCTTATACTAGGCATACCAGACACTTCAATATTTTAAACCTAGATGAGTGCTGATGTTTAAAATTAATAACTTAAGGAAATCCCAGTGTTTCATTCCTCTCTGAATCTCTGTTTTACCCTTTTCTTATAGACTTGGCCTAGAAAGAGGTGCAACAGCTAAAGAAGCATTGGATGTAATAGTTGCTCTGTTGGAAGAGCATGGACAAGGTGGAAATTATTATGAAGATGGGAGTTCATGCCATACTTTCCAAAGCGCGTTTTTGATTGTGGACAGAAATGAAGCCTGGATACTGGAGACTTCTGGAAAGTATTGGGCAGCTGAAAAAATCACAGGTTAGTTTAGAACTCACAGCAAACCTCACGTTATAATTAGCTGTAAAGAGTTGTCTTGGAGGAATTGGTCTTAAAGTCAGGAAGTTTAAATAAGTGACTAATGAATGCAAGTGTTTTATTAAATCACCAATTTTAGTTTCCTATATTTGTACTACTCTGATTTTTTTTTTACATGTTGATTTGCATTGGCTGATGTAACTTAGCATTTTCTGTGAAGATGGAGATTGCTGCCTTTATGCATAAGCTATGTAATAGTCATCATGCTTAAATTTTTATATGTGATAGGTGTATTTTCTCAGATTTATTTCCTGTTTGGAACATGTCAAGTGTTTTTTTGGTGGTGTTAATGCCCAAATTATTACCTACAAATCTAAAATATTGTGAGGAAAGGATAAGCATTGATAGTTTTGACAAAAGAGTTTTTTTCAGGTGATAAATTGAATGGGTTGCTGGTAGTGGTTCCTTTCCTGAAATAGATACACTCCCTTCATATCCCTGTATTTTAAATGATAATGCAAAACAATACTTTTCTGCTCTTTAAACTTGTAAATGGTTTCTTTTTATGTATGTGTGAAGCCAGAGCTGCCAAGCTAACTTCTAGAATTCACTGGCTCAGTGGTTGAATTTATTTAAAACTTTTCCAGCATATATGGGCTGCCTTAATGTAATATCATTGTTTAAGGCCTGTATTTGATTTATTCTCATCTTGAAGGGATTTTTATTTTCATAAGAGTAGAGCTTTTTAAAATGTACTCATATTTGAATTAAGTGAAAATTCAGAGTATTTAAGAGGACTTTTGTCATCCATGACTTGAGCTATGACAGATGCATTCAATTCTCTCCTCATTTCCTCCTCAGTGAAAGGAAGGAGATAGCAGATATTGGAAGGAACAAAGGAACAACACCAGGCTGGGCAATGTTGTGTGATGGCCTCCTGTCAGTCCATGCCATCAAACAGGAATCAGTTACCTTAACAGAGGTGGTGTTTTCCCAAGTAAAGCTTGTACTTTAAGGATGCCTACAAGTTTTCTGGCATAAACAGATACCAAACACAGAGGAGGGAAGACAGATAATGCTGTCCTGTTAAAACCCCAGTTCCGGAAGGCAGCTGACTCCTGAGGTTCCTAGGATTATGCAGTGACAGCCTGCCTTCTTCTCTTGACCTGCCTGGCTGATGTTTGAAGAACAGAGGGTTTTATTTAGCAGTTCTAGCTGCATCAGCAATACATAACCTTCACGTCCTTCTTCCCAGCAAATAAACTGTTGCCTTCATCTGGTGCTTGCAGCTTTTTGAAATGATTCTTCAGCTCTGTTCTGGTTTTTACCAGCACATTTCTCTTCAGGAGGTCCCTGTGAGTTGCAGATAAGTAGTTTCCATCTCCCACAGCCTGCCAGGAGGAAAGGCTGCTGGCTATGTAAGAACTCTGTATTTCATACTTTGTTGAGGTGTTCTTTTTTTGCAACCGTAAGTGTGCCTCTTAAGCTTTCAAGTGAATGCACATATGCTGCTAAAATGGGGAAAATGTGTCGTTCCCCAGTATGAAGGCATATTTTTTTCCTGACTGGTCTCAGGGTTGTTCTCTTATTACTGCTGCAGGACTGTAAAGCTTAGAGTGAGTGTTTATCAAGCAACTCTCTGACAGTAATTTAAAGATAAACACTTCAAAATCCCTTCTGTTGCTGTTCTTTAGTCTGAATGGAAAAATTTATTTGATTGATAAATTTTCTTTTTTTGTGGTGGATCAAATCCATGAAACAGAGTTTTGCATGAGTTAATAGATGTAATATTTAAAGAGCTCTTAAAGAGTGGCTTGCCTAGCTGAACACAAACACAAATACTCTCATGACTCAAGTCAAGAAAATTCCCTGAAAAGTATGCTGTTTGAAAGTGTGAATCAGAATAAGCTGGCAGTGACCCTAGTATAATTCAGAACCAGATGACGGGGACTTTTTTGCAGAATGATGCACAGAATTTCCTTAAGTTGTTGCCCATTATTTAAATTGCAAGCATGAGGCATTACAAAAGCAAGCTTACTTTTTTGGAAGGCAGTATCAAAAACTTCCACAACTACTGGTTTTGCTTCTAGGAAATGATTTGTGCCAAATTCCAGAATCTGTGTTTATTTTAGTTTATAGTTTTACTTTATCAGCTCTTTCTCTGGCTTTCAATACATTTCCTTTATTCTCTCTGAGGAATATCTGCAGCAACCACTGCCATACTGTGGATATATGGTTGTAAGCACTGCGGTATTTTTGAGAAAAAGAACTTAAAAAACCCTTTCATCTTCTTTGGAGGCTACTTACACATTCTTTTTACTTCATGCCATTTTAAAATTTAAGATAAAAAAATGTAATTTAAACCTATCTTGCAGTTTACAGTGAAACTGTTTCTCAACTTGGAGGCTTTTAGCAATTGTTAAGATTTTGAAAACATTTTCCAAATTCTTAGTTTTGAAGGGCAAGGCAAGTTCATTAATGCAGCTCTGCTGCAATATGTTTTGAAATAAGTCAGATCTCAAGCCTTCTGGTAGCTGTGGAATATGCCATTGGAAAAAAATTAGGCAGGTGCCTTTGGCATTTGGATACCACTATGTTTTTGTGGTCAGAACATGTGAGGTGTGGATTGTGAAACTGGCATTCTGACTAAATCCCACTATTAATCACAAGTGTCAGTGTCTCAGTAGGGCACAGAGAATTGAGCTCTGCAACCTGCAGTGATTGGTAATTCTGTGTTACACAGTCATGCCAAATGTACATACTAAGCAATGGTTTAATTTGTTTCCTAATTGAAATGACATTTTCCTTCCAGCTTCTCTCAGAAAAACTCTATTAATGCTCTCTTTTAATATCTGTCTCTTTCTAGAGGGAGTGAAATGCATTTGCAATCAGCTTTCATTAACTACAAAAATTGATGCTGAGCATCCTGAACTAAGGAATTATGTGAAAAGTCAAGGCTGGTGGAACGGAGACTCAGACTTCAATTTTTCTGAAGTGTTCTCTCTTGCTGATGACCATTTAGCCTGTTGTTCAGGCAGGGAGAGCCTAGAAAAGCAAGGTGGTAAGTGTTGAACTATCTTTCTGTGGGCACAGTGGGTTTTGTAGTCACTGCTGTCTCCTTTTCAAGCCTTCTGTCCAGAACTACTTGTGACTGAGAACATCTCTGCATGTAAACTGTAGGAAGAAAGATCAGAACTTAAGACTGTCCCTAAACTTGCCACAATTTAGGATGAAGTTCTTAATGTCACCCTCAAGGTTTCAAAACAGGATTGCAATTACAAAGTAACTTCCTTCAGTGTTCTGATGTGCATGATGTGCCACTGCATTTGTGCTTTCCTGCTACCTAATGCTAAAATTATACTATTTTAAAAAAAATGGCCTCACATATCAAATATTGAGCTCAGTGGAGTCTACATTTTTGGGAGAACATAGATTTAACCTTTTGGGGAAAGTTTCAAGATCACAGTTTAAGGAAGAACAGTTGCAAACTGAAGTCCCTTTTTCATTGTTGAAAGCAGAACAAAGCTACTGGAACAGAGAGTGTATTCCCTGCAATCAAAGGAAGGGTTTATTTCCAGACCCAAATTTATTACTGACTTCAGTTCTCTGCAGCTGGCCAAAATACCTCCGAAATGACCAGCCTGCAGCAGTGCATGGCTGACATATATCTGCTCTTTCATGTGTGAAAAATAGCACAAATGATCATTTTCTAAAAAGCCCTTTACTACAGATGTGAATTCACTAGACTGTTGGCATTTTCACATGTTGGCAAACGTCTAGAAGAGAGTAGAGGTGAGATATTTGTTGCACTGCAGAGTTCTTGCTAAGGCTGTAGAATCGCAGGGAGTGTGGTTTGTGGCTGAGGCAGATCCAGTAACTCTGAAGGACTAGAGGTAAAAGATCTTAATAAACCTGGATTATAGCACTAAAAACCCTGAGGGCCCCTACAGCCCCTATGGCTGAAAATCTTGCAGGCTGCTGAGTCATTCCGTGTCTCCTGGTGTATTGAGGCACCTGTGCATGGAGGTGTGAGTCACTGCAGAGTCAGGGAAGGTACAGGGGAAGAAGCCCAACCTGTCAAAGGAGCAATGTCAGAAAATATGGAGGGGCCAAGGGGGGAAAGCTGTGATGGACACAGGCAGGAAACATGGTGAGAACAGGGGATTCTTGCAGAGAGTGGTTTGGAGAAAAATCTCGGTGTCTTAAGTCGGCTGCTGTAACATTCTGTGACTGCGAGATGATGTTTCAGAATTTTGACTGAGAGATAATGGAAATTGAGAAGTGGAAGATCAGGGTGCTCTCATTCTGCCCTGCTTGGGTAGAGGAAAATGGATGTATTATGTAAGTAGTCTGTTCATAGTGACTGCTAAAGCAGTATTACAGCCTTCTTTCTGAAAAAGTACCTTTTTAATAGCATTTTTCCTTACCTGGCAATTGTCATGCCTCATTAATGCTGCCTCCCATTCTCATTTACTAGCTAGGCACGTTCTTTCTGAATGTTCATTGTTTAAGTAGAAACTATTAACTGGGATTTGTGACGTGCCCATGCCAAGTGTCAGTGGCCATTTTAGGCCAAAGCTTATTCAGGGTAAAATCCTTACCTGGGCTCCAAGCCATTGAACACTCAGGAATTTTTTCCCCCCCTCCATATAGGTGACGTTTCTGCACAAGCTATGATTGATGTCCTGCGTGACAAGGATAGTGGTGTCTGTGTGGACTCTGAATCTTTCCTTACCACAGCTAGCATAGTGTCTGTTCTGCCTCAGGACCCTAGTTTTCCCTGTATTCATTACTTCACTGGCACGCCAGACCCTTCAAGGTAAGCCACAGCACTGGGGTCCCTGGGGTGCAGAGCAGGTGATGGGTTGAAAGGTAATAAACAAACCCTGGCACCCAAACTGGAACATACTTCAAGAGCGTGTTCTAACCAGAAATGCAGTCAGTGCTCTGTGATGTGCAACCTGACAGTCCTGTGTTAACAAACTGCGTCTCGCTGCCGTTCCAAATGGACACCACTGGGCCGAAAGACCGGATCTGGAACCTTGCCTAAATCAGAGCTTCTAGGGGACATGCAGTTTAGAGAGGACCCAGGAATTCCAGTGTAGTTGCTTTCCAGTTGGAAAGTTGTTGTGGTGATGAGGTTGGGGACTTCCCAGGTCACTTCCCTTGAACAGATGGGTGCAAAACTCAAACAAATGAAGTGTCTTAACTATCAAAGAGCGGTTATGTGCTCTAGATAGCTTCGTATGACATCAAAATGTTAACACAGCAAAACAACTGCAAGCTGCAGGTATCCCCAGCATGTTTTTTATTTGAGAGATAACTTCCAGTTGGTTTACATGGTGTTCTCTCTAGCTGAAAGTAGCTGAGGAGATTAGGGAACTCATGGGCCAGATCATCAAAGAACTAATGAATTATCTTGTGTTTTAAACAGAATCCACGTGGGATTCACAGAAATTAAACTAAACCACTTGCAGTTAGTCAGGAGATCTGCCACTTGCATTGAGGTAAAGAGGTTATGGGGAGAAGAAAATGGTGCCCTTGAACAGCTGACAGTCATTCCTGTAAGAGAGTCACTAGGTTTTACTGAGGGCTGTGGAAGTCATCCATGCCAAAGGGATTTTACACCCACCTTGCATTATGCAACTCAGACCTTCAGGGTTAAGTGTCAAGTTTAAACTTGCATACCCAAACTTTTCTTTGACTTGGTGCAAATCCTTTGCGATAAAAAGGACCAAGACTTCACTTTGTTGGGATTTCTCTCCCTTTGAAGGTGGAAAACCTAGCTTAAAAGCCTTGTTTAGAGACCTTTCTTGCTTTGTTCTACACTGTAATGCATTAAAAAAAGCATTATTTTAAATGCAGCTGGTGAGTAATGTAAATTCTTAGTCAGCAAGGCTTCGTGACAGTGATGGAAAGGGTAGCAGCATATTGAACCTGCTGACTGTGCAGAGGCAGTGGTTATTAATTGTGTGTTGCAGAAGTCTTGCACTTTTGGCAGGTTCTTCACTGTAGAATGCAGGGTGCTTTATTGTTCTGTATCCGAAGAGAAGGAAGGCAGTTGTTCCATGCACTTGCCGAAACTTACTTTCAACTTCTAAGGAATGAAGATCCTGTATTGATGGGTTTTTTTTTTTCTGTCTCTCTCTGGAGTTTAGATCCAAACTCAGTCTCGAAGTTGATTGAGAAGTAAAAAATGTCACAATATTGGTAGCCATGTCTTCCCCCAGCTCTTGAAGTAAAATTCTAAAGTGCTGCTGTTTATATGCCAAATCCTCTGATATTGAGCAAGATATGTAATATTCCCTGCTCCACACAAGTATTTCTGATTTTAATAAAAATCAAATCTGGAAGGAGGAGGAGGGATGCCAGTGGGAACAGAGGAGAAAAACTGATGTGAGGCTGAATGTTGAGATTTGTTACAAAAAGCTTGGAGAAGAAAATCAGTGCTGCTCTTCTAAAGAAGTGGCAGAACTGGCATGGGGACACCAGAGAATCTTATAGGTAAAAAGGGGTAATAAGGTTTTACAATAATTGCCAAACCCAGTTATTTTAAATCACATAGATTTATTTTACTTGTGACCAGTACCTAGTCTCTAACCTTATCCATGCCTAGTGTAGATGACTTACCTATGCTGCTCTGTATGTGTTGTTTTAAAATAGCCTGGTGAACATTTCAATAACACATATGATATCTCTCTTATTACTTCAAGCAGTAATTCTCATTTCTTTCAGGTCCATATTTAAGCCCTTTATTTTTGTCGATGATGTAAAATTGGTACCAAAAGTACAGTCTCCTTCTTTTGGCAATGATGACCCTGCTAAAAAGATACCTCGATTCCAGGAGAAGCCTGATCGTAGGCATGAATTGTACAAGGCACATGAATGGGCACGATCTCTCCTGGAGAATGATCAGGTCAGAGCTGTGGGACCTGGAATTAAAGAACTGAGGTCAATGTAGCTTCCTAACTTCATAATTTAGTTCACAGTCACTCCCTGAAAAACATTTACTGAATATTCTTAGAACCCTTGGAAGTTTAGCTTGAATAATGATGCCCTCTGAAGGAGAAACTATTCTGCATAGTTTTTGTC
Source organism: Orthonyx spaldingii (assembly GCA_013397795.1). Taxonomy (NCBI): domain Eukaryota; kingdom Metazoa; phylum Chordata; class Aves; order Passeriformes; family Orthonychidae; genus Orthonyx; species Orthonyx spaldingii. The sequence continues at coordinate 2,774,853 of VZTJ01006412.1, read as the reverse complement.
ATCCTCAGAGTGTTGTTCTGTTCCATTACTTTTACAAAATGAAAAGTCAAATTGGTAAGGCGATTATCTTGTTCAGTCCCCACTGTGCATATAATCTTTTTAGTGATTATAACACTGGATGCTACTGCAACATGGTATCAGAATTATGTGATAGGATGAGTGCGGGAATGTTGTAATTTAAATTATATGCTGGATTAAGAACTACATAGTTTGAAAGATATTTTTCTTGAAGAAATATTTTGCACATGGCAGTTTTGCAAGTCTTGCGTTTTGCAATTCAGTGCATTTCTGTTAATTTTTAACTGAAAATGTCATGTGAGAAGAAACGACACTTTGCAGTGCCATGCAATACATACCTGAGGGCTGAAAACCTTCCATTGTAAAAACTTAGTGTTGAGGATCTCTTATGCAAATAATTTTGAAATAAGTAAAGTCAGGAAGGGGATTATTCTGTATAGCTTTTCCAAATGGTTGAGATACAACTTTTGGTGTCATTGGGCAGGACACTGGTCTTGACATTTGCAATTACAACTACAGCAGTAAAAGATAAGTGGTTTTAAGGAAGTGAAACAGAGGGAGAGATCACCAGGGCACACCTGTGAAGCTTTTGTTGGTATTCCAGCCGATTTCTGAAAGACCCTCACACAGTTGTGTTGAACTTCCACAGAGGACTTGCTTTCCTACAATTTCCGTCTGTGTGTGTTTGCATGGGTGAGAGTCTTGCTATGATCATAACAACATTCAGACTTCCCCATTATTGATTAAGGAAGCTATGATAACCTTTGCTAGTACAAATGCTATTGAAATACAGTTTGGGCTAGATTTTTAATTTCTTGGAATGGTGTAATTTAAAATCTGTGGCCTCTGTGGTAACATTGTTTTAATGTGCAGCTGGCTCTCATATCATTATGCAAGATGTTGATTTAGGGAAGACCTGAAGAGGCATTTTAGCATCTTGTGAACATTTGCCTGTTAAAATCCCACAATGTAATACCAATAGTTGGGGTAGAACAGGAATTGCAGTTTCTAGTCAGGCTTCATGCCATAAAAGCTGCCCATCCAAGAGCCTAAATCTTAGCTGAGGTGCTCTACTCTTTCTGAACAAAATGTTGAGAAAAATCCTGAAAAACTCATTCTAAATGACTTTTTTTCTGAAACTAAGTTTTGAAAGCTGCAAGCAAAACAAACATCACTTCTCCATTAAAAAAAAAAAAAAAAAAAAGGTAGAGCTTAAATAACATTTGGATAAAATGAAATGACACCTTTTCCAGGAGTGAATTTTCTAGAAACATGAAGAGCAGTAAGTCAGAATGGCACACAAAGCCTTCCTGGGTTCTGGAGTCTTAATACTGTTACATGACACCATTTCAGATCTGTTCATCATCTGGCAGGTGTTGATTTCAGGGATACCACAATCTGTACAATTCTTAGGGCTTCTAGTCTTCTCATATAGTTCTGTTTGTGGGATTACAAGCTTAAGAACTTGCTTTACCTCTATTATATGTACAAGCCTTGTATAATTTTCCTGTATCCATTTTCATCCTCTTCCTTCTTTGCTTTAAACTTAGCAACTCCTTTTTGGTTATTTTTCTTAATGCACAAAGTGTCCAGGACAGTTCCTTTTAGCCTTTGGCCAACCAAAATAACTAGTAACAGAAATAGTTACTTAAAAAGGCCTTTTCATTTTTAAAAATATTTGAAAATAACTCTGTAACAGAAGAGAAACAGTAAAATGCTTTAATGGGGCTGTTTGCTGGTTAACTGAGTTTGGTTGTTTCATGCCTTTAGGATAAAGGCCAGAAACTGATGAGGATTATGTTAGACCTTGAAAAACAAGGCTTAGAAGCAATGGAAGATATCCTTTCTCGTACAGAGATTCTGGATCCAGCTGAAGTAGTGGATCTTTTCTATGACTGTGTGGACACAGAACTGAAGTTCTTCAAATAAAGTAAGCAAACACTTAATTCTTTAGGTACTACTCTACTAGTGAATTTGAAATGTTGGATCCTATTCTGAACCTCCTCCTTCTCTTTTACACTAAGCTGAGGATGTTAAGAATTGGGTTCAAACCCACCTTTCTACCTGCTCAGATTGTCTCCAAAGTCCCTTTTCCCTATGCTGTATTGCAGGTGATTTTTTTTTTTCAATTTCACTCTTGCTTGGAATGGATTTTCAACAAATTTTATCTCATTTCAGCTACGGTGGCTGTTGTTAGCCTTTTCACTGGAAGACTGCAATGTTCTTCAAGCCTTGAAAGAAAGTCTTCACACTTGTGATTTTGCAGGAAAAAACATTTCTAGAGGAAAAAATGTTACTTGCTAGCTGTATCTGGTTAACAAACTGCTTTCCTTTGTCCAATCTTGTGGTGTTCCTGTTTGTGTATGTATATAGTGAAAGGAGAAAGTCACTGACTGGTCCAAATACTGTGTGCATGCTGGCTAATTTAGTACAGAATGTTAAAACATGTATGTTGGGCAACCAATTAAAGTAAAGATTAACTTCATCAGGCTAATTGCCATATTGTCACTGAAAGCAATCTGGTTTTCCCTCTGTTGCTCAGGACTAGGCTTGCAGCAAAGCTGACTTGCGTTTTTCTCTTCTTGCTAATTCATACAGAGTTGAAATGGTAGAGCTGAAATCCCAGTTTGAGACGGGTAGGAAGTTAAGTCTTGGTTCTTGACCTTGTTGTGCTGGCCTCATATGGCCATATCTGGTTACAGTAACCCAGCACCTGACATTATGCCTGTATAAATTATCAGAATTAAGTCCCCTAGGTTAAGTTCTGCTTTTGCCCTCAGCCAGCTTGTGTTTGTAGTGCACCTGGCTGCTGCTCCAGAACTGAGTACTGAAGTGCAGAGCCAGCCTGGATGCCATAGAGATCTACACATATTGCATCTTAAGATGCAATTAATAAGGTGTCAGATTTATATGCAAGCTACAAATTTGGAGTTTTTTTAAGGAATAGATGCTGGATATTGATAAATACCTGGCTGTTCTCCATCTTTCTGCCTTTGTACTGCTGAACAGTTCTAGTAATCTCTGTTGTGAGATACATGGCTGATGAATCCCTTCAGTACCAGGAAGTTGCTGCTGGGTGTTGCAATCTGTGGTTAGGCTTAGAAATAGCTGTCCTATGCTTCCTTATATTAAGTGCAGTGCTGCAGCATGCTTCCTTTCCTCCATAGGCCTACAGGCAGACCTGCTTTTCACTGTATCTTCTTCTTATGGAAGTGAGATAGGGCAAACACTGAGAATTAAACCAGTAAACACTGCTTCCTGTGTCCAGTGAAGATGGCTGGTGGGGCTTTTTTTCATACAGGAGGTTGAAAGAAGACGCCCATGTTTTTAATAAGTGGAAGTTAACATATGGAGTTAAAATCCTTCACTGTTTGAGAAAGTGGATGGTGAAGAACCACAGGCTTCTGTATTGAGAAAATAGAAGCTCCTTAGAAAGCAGTAACACCTTGAGTTGAAACTGTAAGAGTTGTGCATCAGGGAAATAGTCTTTGCCATATTGGCACACTGCATTCTCAGGATTTTTTAAATGATATGATTCCATTCAGACTCATTACTTTGGTATTGCCTTATATGGCAGGTAGCAATTGGACAAGAAAACATAGGGCCTTTTCACTTACAGAAAAAAAGCATGAAGATATTTTCTCTTATGACCTACCTAATAATCTCCCATTCACAATAAAATCCTCCCATGCTGTCTATCATAGGACCAACACCTGTGTCTAAGTATTTTAAATGTAGACAATGGGAGAAGAAAATATGCAAGTAAACCCTGAAATTTAGCTGTTCTGTATGGTAGCCAGAGGAGGGGCTGACTGCAAGAAGCACACTTGTTTTCAGAGGATATTGTGTGGGATGAAGGCTGCCGAAAGAGAAGCGTGCATTTTCCAGCTGCCCATAACTGAAGTAAATGGATTTCCTATGAAATCACCTCTCCTGCTGGGAGTAGCTGGGTATTTCTGAAAAAACAGGGAACAGGGATAAAATGATTGCCCCAGCTAGAGGACAAAAATTAGAATACACCACTTCTCAGAGCTATTTTGCACAACTTGGATCTCTAATCTTTGAGAGTTGGGAGGGAGGCAAGATGAAAGAAGTGGGTGTTCCTGTTAAAAACATCATATATCTTATTTGCCTGTTTCTTGAGAAAGAAGAAAGCAACACTTGCAATTCTCATGGGCTTTTATGTCCTTATTTGGAACTGCTTATATGACAGAATTAATAAATTGTTTTGAGCACAGTGATCCAGGTAGTTATTTTCTAATAGTATGTTGATTTTGCTTCAATTGTATAGTGCATTGAAAAACAAAAAACAACTGTGGTACAACAACATGGTTGAGTGCAGTCAGTAGAAACCAGAGCAACTGCACGGTCTTAACATTTCCAGTCGTCTTGAGCAAAGCTGTGTCTCATTGGAAGGACACAGCAGGACTTGTGGGATCAGCTGCCACAGAGTGACAGCCGGTGTGAGTCTGTATCTCCAGAAGCTTCAGTGGCTCTTGAATGACAAATATATGGAAACATTTCTGTAATGCTAGCAAATATACACAGAATTTCTAATTTCATCCCTGAAAGGTGTGGTTTATTTCTAAAATATCCAAAGCATAATAAAAAAGGGAGTAAAATTTTCTTCTTTATATATCTGCTGGCAGGTAGTCTAGCATTAAGTAGTTTTAAAATCCTTAGGAAGGTACTTATTACAGAGCAGTACACCAATTTCACAATAAATGAGAGTCAACAATATGCCACCTTTAATAGTACTATAACAAAATAGTTTTTAAAGCAGCATTCAACTTTTCCAGTTGTCTGAGAAGCAATGTAGTTGCAGACCCCTGCTTGTTACTATACTCATGCATATTTATCAAGTAACTACAGTAATGACAATGACAGTATTGGTCAATGCCTCACCACTTTTTTTTCTTTTTTTCTTTTCACATGATGTACAGCAAGGTATCACAATAGGCTAGAGAAAGTCTAATGTTGATTACTTGGAGTCCTGTGGGTGAAGAGCTTCTTACCCCTACACCATCTCACACCATGAACATGCATGTGTGTGGGAATAGTTACAGCACAACTGAACTGCTGTAAGAACAAAGAGAAAAGCCGGCATGTAATGACACTTTACCTGTCTTTTCCAAGTAGTTTTGTTCAAAGGCAACACCATGGGGAAAGATCATCTGTATTCTGCAATGTTATCACAGCTCTAACTGAGGGGAATTGATGGTAATTATATAAATTAATGCCATAACTGTAATAGCCTGACTGTTAGCACCAGATTCACCCTGGAACAGCAGTATTCTTTTTCAAGCTGGTGAATCATGGAATCGTTTATATCGGAAAACAGCTCTTGAGATCATCACATCAAACCATGAACCCAGGACTGCCATGTCCACCACTAAACCATATTCCTGAGTGCCACATCTACAAGTCTCAAATACCTGCAGGTATTAAATGATGACTTCACCACTTCCCTGAGGAACATGTTCTAGTGCCTGACCACCCTGTTGGTGAAGAAGTTTTTCCTAATATCGAATCTAAACCTCCCCTTGTGCCTTGTGACATGAGAGAAGTGACTGACCCCCACTTCAGCACAGTGTCCTTTGGTGTTACAGAGAGTGATAAGGTCCCCCCACTGAACCTCCAGAGGCCAGGATGTTGTTGGCCTTCTTGACCACCTGAGCCCACACTGGCTCCCGTTCAGCCACTGCCAACCAGCACACCCAGGTCCTTTAGTGCTATGCAGATTTCCAGCCACTCTGCCCCCAGCCTGTAGTGCTGCCTTAGGGTGTTGTAACCCAGGTCTAGGAACCCAGAAAAGTTATAAGAAGGGGAATCAAAGGGTGGTTGGGGTTGGAAGGGATGGCTACAGGTCATCTGGTCCACCACCCCTGGCCAAGCAGGGTCACCTAGTGCCAGTTGCCCAGGACAAAGTCCAGATGGCTTTTGAGTATCTTTAAGGAGTGAGACTCTACAAGGTCCCTGGGCAACCTGTGCCAAGGCTCAGTCACCCCCACAGTCAAAAAGTGTTTCCTGATGTTCTGACAGAACCTCCTGTGGTGCAGTTGCTGCCCATTGCCTCTGATCCTGTCACTGGACACCATTGAAAAGAGTTTGGCTCTATCTTTATACCCTCCCTTCAAATATTTATATACATTGAAGAGATCCCCTCTGAGCCTTCTCTTTTCTAGGCTGAACAGTCCCAGCTCTCTCAGCCTTTCCTCATAGGAGAGATGCTCCAGTCCCTTCAGCCCTTTGTAGGACTCCCTTCAGCACGGCCATGTCTTCCTTACACTGGGGAGCCCAGAATTTGGGCACAGCATGTGTGGCCACACACCAGGTGTGGCCTCACTAGTGCTGAGCAGAGGGGAAGAATCACCTCCCTAGACCTGGCACCACTCCTCCCAATGCAGTGACCTGCACAAGAATGAAGGTAATTCTTGCTAGAAATAGATATCTTAGGACCAGGTCTGAACATCTGTGATCGAAAGATCTTACCCAAGGTCTGAATATTAAAAGCAGAAGTTCAAGTCTTGTCTGCTGCTAGGTTGTTACTTTTCCCAACCAACTCTATTCAATACAAAAACCACTTTGGGGACTGCGTTTAGGACAATGTGTTTAGGTGTGTTTAGGACAATGAATCCTCACTGCTGGCAAATAGTAGCAGCTCTAATTGCCTGTTCAAAATGTAGGTTTTGCACCCCTCATCCAAAGGCCTTGTAATTGCTGGGTAAAGGCAATCTATCACAGAAATGGTAAATATTCACTTTGCCAGCAGGAAAAGACAGGGACATGTGTCCTTACATACACACATGGCATGTGTATTCACATACACCATTTCTTTTTCTTGCTTACAATAGAGCAACTTCCTTTTCCTTCACTTTGGAAAGGTTCTGTCATCTTTGTCAAGTTCATGACCACCCTACCCATCTGGGCTTCTTCAGACACTATCCTATAAGGAGAGGGAATCATTAGGAGCTAGGAGCTAGGCTCAACAGCAGTCACAGCTCCTTAGCATCTCCTCTTCATGCTTCATGAGAAAAGGATTGTGGGCCCATCTCTTCATGAAAGTGACATCCTGCTGCAATGTGAGGACAGGCAGAATGGAAGAAGTGAAGAAAGATAGCATATTTGACAGTTCATTGAAAAAATGTCTGAATAATAACTGGAGAATTTCCAAAAATTATGATGAAGGGGAAAAAAGAACTACAGGCATGTAGCACAAAACATTCTGAGGTAACATTGCCAGCATGGTAAGAATGAGAATTGTTTCAACACTACAAAGAATTTAAATTTTATGCAGCTTTGCTTAAAAAATATTCACTTATATACAGTGATTTAAAAGCCTGTACAAACATTCCTGTAGTATATAGGCCAGTTCAAAAGGTATCATTTATATTGTTTTTCCCATTTATAGTGATGTTAACATTGCAGTACTTGGGACTCAGGTACAATCTATCACTGCAATGGGGACCCCTTCTGTTTTGTATATTATCTTGATCTTGTTTAATACTAGTCCAGAGAGCATCAGAAGACTCTTCTCATCTCACGTGTGTTCTTAATGGAGGATTTTTAGAGGGATCTGTAAATAGATAGGACAGATTTAATCAAAGGAGATATTTTTTTAAATGGGTATTTTGGATGCAGTTATACAGCAGGGATGCTGCATTTATCTGCTACCCCTGATATATACATACATATACATATATACATATACATATATATATATATATATGTATACATACACACACACACGCATATTGCTCATGCTCTGCAGCCCTTCAGTAAAAAGTCAGCATATACAGCAGACAATTTAGCCTGAGGCTGCTATGAAAAGTCATGCAAAGTACATTAGCATGGAAACAAAACAAAAGGTTAATTAAAAGTTGGAGATCTAATAATACAGCAAGCTGGGTTTTATAAAAAGCAGACTATGGGCATGAGATCTTTTGGCACCTTCAACTACCCATTTTCAAAGCTGGACAGGTGAACTCTTACAACAGTGACCTGATTCTAAGTTTCTAAGTTAAGAAGGGAGGAAAAAAAAATAAAGTGAGGTTCAGCCATTTATCACTTTCCTAACAAAGTTCAGGCACTAAGTCCCTTTGTTATCCAGGTGTGTAAAACACCATGCATAGGATTTAAATCAAAATACAAGATGGAAGATATGGATCAAGACACCTTTCTGATTTCACAAGTTAATGGACAAAAAAAAAAAAAATCAAACTGAGTAGCTGTCCAAGTCTGTTTTACGAGATTACTGTTTTTAACATCGCAGGCTTTGCGAATTCAGCAATCTAAAAACACAGGCTGCACGTCCAAACACATAATTTTGTTTTTAGATAAGACTTTAAAGTAATTAATTAATCATTATATCTTTGGTCCCTGTTGCCACTGTGACAAATCCCATTCCTCTCTCTGCCTATGTTAGCAGTCCAGTTATGTTAATATTCACTCAGTTCTTTATTTTTTCTCCCCATTTTTAAACCTTTTGATAATGATCAGATCTTTTCATGTTTACACACTTACCTCTGGCTATCTTGCTGGGATATGTTTTTTGAAATGGTTTGAATTCATCAGGTGGGGGGAAATCTTCCACAGAATGGAAAGTAAATTTAGATTCGAAGTCATCTGGGAAGTTTCAGGGAAATAAACATTAGTCTCTGGAGAGAGAAACTTCAAAAAATAATCCCCACAATGTTGCCACAAGTAATTTCAATTAAAAATGCTGGCTTATTTTCCCTGGAATTCATAGTGGCTCATTCCATATAGACCATCTTGATGAGTACTTCAGTGAGCCATCCAAGTTTTCTGCCTTAATTGCAACCACTGCCTGCTACTAAAACTGAAGTTAAGCTTCTGGCTGCCGTTCCAGTTGTCTGTATTGCTGGTATTGTGGTAATAGAGGTATTCCCTGGTGGTTTTCAAGACATGTAGCTGTAAACAAGAATGAATAGCCAATTTGTCAGACCACAAAAATAATTCTTAGTGGTCTTTGCTCTATAGGACTGAAGTCTCTGAATGTCCATGATTTGGTTTTAAGAATGGTAATACAAGCACACTATGGGAACTATTGATGTTTTTAAGTAACTTTGCAGGTAGTGCTTGCTTTTCTACTGACTGAATTCAAATTCTTTGTGAAAAAGCCTTACTTTTCTATCATTGTATAAGGTTGTACAAAAATGTTTCTATTATACTACCCTGTTATTGCTATGACAAATTCTCAAGTGAGCTTTTGAGGTCTGAGACACACACGGGCTTTGTGTACTAAAATTATTAACTAAGGCCAAGAGATTTAATTTAGATTATATTACCAATGATGTGCATATTTCCATTTTTAAGTGGTGTGTAGGGGTCATGAGCTGTAGCCCAGGCTGAGACTGCAGACTTGCTTGTAAGTTCAGTTGTTGGGGATCTTGCAGGTGGCTGTGGAGGTGTGACCAGCTTCCCAGCACCGGTTCCTTAAAAAAAGCCAGGAGACCAGCATATAAACATCATCATCACTTAAACCCGACAGTAAACTACACACAAAAAAGTGGAGTAAGTGTAGAAAGAATGCAGTGTTTGGGGCAAACATACCCGCAGGTGGTGTTTGTCAAGCCTGACCAAAGATTTGTAGCATTAAGCATTAAATTCAAATCACTATTGGAGTTGGCTGGGGCTTTCCATTTCCAGTTCTAGGGAAAGTGTGATATTCTGAAGTGTGGTTTTGTCCCATTCTGGAAGGGAAGATTATCCTTCCACTGTCACAAGAACAAGCAGTCTCTTTAAGCAAAGGAAATCAACAAAACAACCACACTAGGTGGTACCTCTAAAAGAAGTTTTCCTGACACTTTGGCAGCTATGCAATGGAATTGCCATTAGTCTTTTCACTGAGGAGTTGCAAGGGCCATCAAAGTTTCCGTCTGGCAGACCTACCATAGGAGCTGTGTGAGGGGGAGGGAACCCAAGGCCTCCAAGTTAGCAGCCTCTCAAAAATGCTTGTCCTCCTAGATAACCAAGGGACAGGCAGGCTAATGTTATGGAAACTACAAATTGAACTACCATGAGAAATGGGTGTGTCGACATAGTTCATCGGAGAGTTCTGAGCAGCATTAATCACCACCACAAAGCACCTGATCTGCTGTACTTACATGGCCTTTCCCCTGGCTCTCAAAGGGAACCAGTAATCTTTCTCCTGACATGTGCCTGCTAAAATACAGGGTACAGAACATTCTCTGTCAGATGTTCCCTATATAAGTAGCTGTCTTCATTCCTCAAACCCACACAGATCTAGGTTCATCCTTTTTATTATTTTCATTACATCAGAGGAGTCTAATAAAATTTTCTTCTACCCTCTACTCAAGCAAATACTAATACCCCACTTCCCAAGTGGCTGGAGAAACCTTTGGCCCAACCACCTTGATCACAGGAGGCACTGGCTGCTTCTCTTTGTTCAACAGCAGAGGGCTGCAGCCAGATTTGCTTTTGCTCGTCTATGGCTGGTAGCTGCCCCATCTCCGTTTCATTATCTCCTGTAGTGTTTCCCTGCTTTTGCCAATATTGCTCCTGCATGGGTGCAGCTGTAGAGGGATGTCCTGGGCAGGCTGGCACATGAACAGCTGCTGACCTGGCAGACACCGTGGTGTGTACTCTGCTGCCCTACCTGAGCCTGTCAGGGTACCACCCATTGCACTGCTGGTGACACACCAATGCCAACACAAAAGCAAGACGCAGCCCAGCGGTTCTAAGACTTTGCTTCCACTGATCAGCACGTCACTTCCAAGAGTGGCAGCTTAAACAATAAGGCATGTGTGCCCAGTGGTAAGAACTGCCTGACATCTCAAAAAGCCGGATGTTTTGGGTGTTCATCACACGCCGTGCAATCTACGGGTATTCCTCCCATGTGCGCCCTTCATGCCTGCCCCTCCCTGCTCTCCAGTCACCAATGCAATAGAACGGTTTGGACTGGAAGGGGACCTTGAGGAACTAAGTCCTCTTCAAGGTTCCCTTCCAACCCAAACCATTCTGTGATCTCCCCCGGGAAATCCAAAGGGAGGGGAAAGCCTTCAGATTGCCGCTCTCACCTGCGCCTCGGCAGGGTCTCTTCTTCTTGGTCTCCACCACGGCTGCGGGCTGAGGGGGGCCGGGGGTGGGCGGGAGCGGCAGCGACTGGATGTTGCTTGGCTTATGGATCTGTGACAGCAAGTGGGGAGACTTGGGGGGCAGCGGAGGGGGCACGTCGGCACCGCTGAAGGCCGGGCAGGGGGGGAA
>VZTJ01006412.1:2732634-2763209 GCA_013397795.1 Orthonyx spaldingii | reverse complement strand
GCTCCGGTGGGACGGCGGCCCTTGCACCCTCGGCCGGGTGCGGGGTGTTGCTGTTCGCCTTGGCAGCGCCGCTGCTCGGCGGCGCCGAGGGTCTGGGGGCTGCTGCTCGGACTCCGGAAAGCTGCCCAGGCCTCCCTGCTGGAAACCAGATACCACGTTACACACCGGGATTGCCTTCCCACTCCTCGGGCCGAACAGTGCCAAGGGCAAGCTCTTCATCTTCCCCTCCCCAGTGGATACCCTGAGGGATTAAACTAAGTCACCCCGAACACCTCATAGCCAACAGGCAGCGCATGCTGTAGTGGGGCTTAGGGGGTGATGTATTCCAGTGGGCACCAGGGATTCTGCTCAGTTATATGATGACCTGCAGAGAGACCCTGCTCCCCTCCCTGTTCCTCAGCTTCTGCAGAATGAGGGAGTTTAAGGAGAAGGCGCTCTTCAGAGTCTAGGGCCCTTCACACTAGCCTCATCTGGCTGGTACAGCCCTCTGGGCATCGAGAGTCCCGGTGAAAAGTACACGAGCAGTTTGACACACATCAACTGACATCCTTCAAGTTAAGTACTTGCTTAGGATCAAAAAATTCACACAAATGTTACAGAAATCTCAACTCTATGGATAAAAGCCAGGTTTTAAAAAGCAATGCCTCAAAGGGTTTCTGGAAGGCACAGGTTGTGGTATTTCCTTTTTAACAGCAAATGCCTGAAGACTCTTGAACTTACAAAATGTCTTCTCCGGAGTAAATGTCAAGGATTTATCACAAAGCAAGATGTCAAAAAAGGTATCTAATTGGACACTCACATAGTCTGATAGGCATGGCCATGGTTTTAAGAGCAACTCAAAGTAGTTACTGCCACTGAAGCTGTGTCAAAAGCCCCATCACACGCAATGCTCTGCATCTTGGGCTTGCCTTTCAGGAGCAAAAAACCTTCAGGTAGAGCCAAGTTCTGTCTTTCCCTCCAAAAAACCTACTTTGCTCTGTGCTACCTGAGCAGGCACCAGGTGCCCAACAGTGCCAGAGGTCTTTACTGTGACTATAAAAGTTATCCCTCATTGATGCTGGCACTTCTCGAGGTGAAAGCAGCAGTGGGGCTCCCACATGTGCCTTCCTCCTGTCTTTGTGAAACAACAATACCCTTCTTTTTCGGGTCGGTAAATCACCTTGCTGGATCAAAGCTACACTTTATAAAAACCAGAGGGCAAAAATCTTAAATATGAATCTTTAAAGTAATACACAAGACTGTAATACCATAGAAATATACACTAATGGAGGGAAGGAAGGAAGACTGCCATTTGTGCTGAAACTGATAAGCTCAGATTTCAATAGTATATTCAAGACACAAAAAGTTTGATTAAAATAATCTAAAAAGCTTAGTTAAAGAGATCTATTTAATCTTTTTCTTACCGAATGTGAAGACAGCTTTTTATTTACATTTTAAGGAATAAGGCACCTAAGATCTAGAAAGATGGCTTCAATCACATTATTAACTGAGCCCTCCACGGTCACATGATGAACTAAGGATTCAGAAACACCCCCCGCCCGCCTCCCCCCCCACCGAACAATACAAATCAATCACTAAAGCTAACTCCAAAGTACTTTCATCCCAAATCACTCCCCCACCCTGGCTAAGCTTTCATACAAATGAAGCCCTTCCTTACCTGTCATATCCCTCTGGCCTGCTGGTCTGAGAACAGGAAAGCCACCAGCAAATAAACCTCCCAGAGGCTGCTGAGAGCCACCTTTATTGACAGCTGGGTTAACTCCATCTCTGTTAGCTCCTTTGGGCTCTGTTAAAAAGAATAAAAACCCCAGGGTATATCAGAAAATCGTTTCATCCTTTTCCTGAGACTGCTAAGGCTTGGCGCCAACAAACAGCCAAGGCCAGGCTTTTCTCTCTACTGTCATTACAGTAACTGCCATCACTCTCTGACCTGTACCTCGGAGCACAGCACCCTCTGGTGCTCTTCAATCTCACACGAATCATGACACCAAGAAGCAGATGTGTTAGGCCTAATATTAAATTTATACTTCCAGAACTTCTCAGCATTTTTTGTTCTTTTAATCTAATAAAGAACAATCCTTCTGCTAGTGCCAATATTTCCCACTTAATTATTTTATTGAAAAACTCTCAAGGATTTAATAATTCATGGTTTTTTGGGGGTTTTTTTGAACAAGGAATATCTGTTGAGGTGATACCCAGTTAGAGACTTATCATGAGGTGTTAGCAGTCACTGATCTCAAAACAGGATGCACATTTAGAGAGTGTCCCTTCTCTGCATCCTAAAGCCATACAGAGATGTAGGCTTTTGCTGCATCTTCAAACCTGCCCTTCAGTCTGAAACTGCCCATCTGACCTCCACCCAGCTCCCCCAGGGCCTTACTGAGGAGCACACACTCACTTTCAATCTGTGGTGCGCTGCGGTCGTTGATTTGAGTCACTTTCCTTAGGCGAGTTCCCTGCTGGATATCAGCCAAGAGTGCGTTCCGTGCTTTTTGGTCTTCCTTTCGCAATTTTGGTATCTCTGAGCTTGCCTGTTGACAGTAAGAGCTTTAGATGGGAGGTACAGACAAAAATGCATGTTTAGAAGGGATACACAGGCAAACATGGGATAGAAGATTTGAAATAAGTAGTCCTTGGCAGCTGTCACTCCCAAGCCTTTGAGTCGAATCAAGAGGAACAGCATTTGGTTGTGCAGGAGGCAGGAGGGCTGAAAGTTTAAATATAACACAAATCTAATGCCAGTTGGGCTGATACTGTTGAAAGCAAATTAAGGAGGCATGTTTTAAATGAAATGTGACCTTGTTTGGCCATTTATGGCCTCTGGCCCACAGCTTCAGCTCTGACTGCTTCTCTCAGCTCTTTTCATGCTATTTACAATGCTTTACAACAAAATTTTTATATGTCACATTATAATAAATATCTGTTTTATCCAGTTTGCTTAGGAAAAAAAGATAGATAAATGCATGCTGCATTTATATTAGAATGTGATCATTAACTTATTTAGACTGCATCTCTGTATTGGAGATAAACATCAGTTTAAGCAGAATGTCTTTAGAATAATACAATTATATTTTAGTAACTTTTCTACCCTAACCAAGCTTGGTAAATGTAAAGTCAAGTTGCAGTTTAAAGTTTTGTAATAGAACAAACAAACAAACAAACACAATTTTTTCTTTATTCTTATTTAATCAAGTTTCTTGTTTTATATATATATATTAAAACTGCATATCTTAAAAAAATCCTGGATGTTTCACTTTTTAAAAGCAGGTAAACAGCAAAGCTGTAATTTCTAAACCTACTGTGATTAAGAGAGCAGTCTAATAGAGGGGAATCTTCACATCAGAGGAGCAATGTTCTGCTTGCTTCCAAAATTCCCAGAGGTTAGCTAACTTCCTAAAGAGAACGAGTACCAGAAATGTTTCCATAGCCTTTAATTTTATCATCATAGTTGTAATAAAGCAGAACAATACTGTCACACTTTAAAAAAACCCCAAACCCAATGCAGCTTGGTAATGGCATTCTGAAAGAAAACAGAAACTTGAAAACACATAACCAGCAGCTGAATTAACAACGTTTCTAACTCGCTAATCCCAAGCGAAGAATTGTATCGCTACGATATTATTCGTGGTTATTTTTGTACTTGCTAAAAAAAATCCAGCCCAAACCCAGTCAGCAGGATGTGCCGCGCCCCGCTAGATGGAGCTCCAGACCGCCGCTAACGCCGCCGCATTCCCGAGCCCTGATGTAAAAACTCGGAATTACAACCTGGCTGAAAATGGAACCATGTATTATTTTAAAATGTTAGGAAACCGCCGCTCTGTTACATTTTCCTCGTTTGAAACAGCGCTGCCTGCCCTCGTACTTGCAGAACAGGGAGTCCCACCGGCCACTAAGAGGCCCCAGAAGAGCTGCCCGTGTCAGCTGGGTTAGACCATGTAGCAGCCACAAACCATTTCCACTCCCCTTCTCTGGAAGCTGACAGTACTTACTGTGAAAAAAGGAAATACCATAACTGGAACAAGGGTGATTCCCTTCCTCACAAAAGCTCTTTACCAGTATCTTCAACTTCTTGTCTCTCTACTCCCACTAATGACTTTGCTGTAGCAGGACAAGCAGGATCTAGAGGGATCTGATCAAGAGCTATGTTTAAAATTAGATCCAGCAGCTGTCTTTCGTTTCCGGGTTCAAGTGTCCATATATTATGCCAGCTGTCCACCTCCCAGATCTACTCCTCTGGGCAGACTGGCTATTAGAATATAAAGTCTTGATATCCAGACAGCAATTAGGCTAAAATAACCCACGTGTGGCAACCTGTGGCAAGTGACCCATGACTTGTTATCAATGTAACATAAGCAAGACAAACATTTGTTGCATAAAAAAGGGGAGAATATTATTCTGCTGGTCTGTAATGCAGCATAACAAGCTGCCTCTCTCTTACAATAGATCCCCTTACTCCAAGCATAACTCCATCCCGTGCCCCAGCTGTTTCTTCTTCCTCCTCATGTACGTAAGAGATACAATCTTCCATGCCCAGCCTGGTGGACTCAGATGATTGATTAGCTGCCGAGTAGCTTGATATGGATTCTCTTTTTCCATTACAAAGTCAAGATGTTCTGAGGTATAGCATTGCCTGGTTGCACAGTGGTCAGAGCTCCTTCGGATTTCTTGTTTGCTGCCTGCACTCCCAAGGCCAGTGATAATCCTTGCCAGGAATCATTCCACCAGGTAAGTATCTCACCCACTCATCTACTGGTGTCAAGCATTTGCAAATTCCTGCATTTACCATATTGTTTTCTGAGAGAAACTTCCTTTCTTTGATGAAGAAATAAATCTTGGATTCACACTGATGCTGTGCTCGCAATCCACAGCACAAGCACAGATAATAGACATGTAAGTTCTGCATCACGCGAAAAACAGAAAGAGGAACTCAAATCTTCAGTCCTGATCACATGCAATAGAAGTATTTTGACAGGAAGACGAATACATTTTAAGTCACAGAGGGAAAACAGCTGCAAGACAAAAGATGTAATTCTTAGGCTACTTTCTACCCACCATCTGCACGGCAGCCTCATTTATTTACAAAAAGAGAAACATCTCAATATTTCAATGAAAATCAGAGGGGAAGTAGAGAAGAATGTGAAGATCATTTGTTTTATCAGATGCCAGAGCTGCCTCAGGTAACACAGAGTGAAATTAAATTCCATACTTTATTTACAGGAATTGGTAAGGGAATGGTGGGTTCTCATTACCTTAGCAACCACTAGGTTATTCTGCTACTATTTCAGACACAAAGAACGTCACGTTCAGTACATACTTGGAAACAGAATAGAACAAATCACACATGTAAATAGCCTGAACATAAGAATTACTTCCTTTTCATCTCGCCCAACTCCATCACATTTTGTATTCCATGTCCTGAATTACATGCTCAGCTATGATATGCAGTGAAGTATAGGATTAATGTTTAGGCTATCTGTCAGGTCTTCAAAGTACCTGTAAATAGGAAAATACCACCAAATCACATTTTTTAGGGTGATGTTTCAGACTGTAAATCATCAATGATGGAAACGAACACTTCAGAATTTGAAGCTGGTAACTTAGACTAGCGGAGATATGAACGAGGATAGCATGAATATACAGAGAGGTCCAAATCACTGCAGCTTGAGCCTATTTGAAGAGAACAACAAACCAAAACATGTTTCCCCTCTGCTGAGGTGGAGGGGGGAAAAAGGAAAAAAAAAGCACAATATATAAATATCAAATGTAAAACTGAAAATGACTGGATTACAAATACTGGTCATATCTCTGAAATTAAAGCCTGCATTCCAAGTACCACAAGCCAGAACCTGGAAGGGGGCTCCAGCAACAAGCCTGAATGAGCAAGAGTGGCAAAGAGGGATAGCACAGTCCTCCAATATATGTCATCCTTTTAGGAAAAACAGTGTGAGCAAAAATAGAATCACAGGTTCTGTTCTGGTCTCCAGATCTTTAAAATTACATTATGAAAACCTGGAGATGCAAAAGAAAGAGCCAAAGCAGTGTTCAAAACACTGGAGGCAGCAGCTCAGATTTCAGCAGCTCGGTTTGAACTGTCAGCCATGAAGACTGCCTGAGGGGTCACCTGTCTGCACACCACAACCTGTACTGGGAAATGGTGGTGGAGACAGGCAGCAGAGACAAGTATTTGGTGAATTAATGTGAGATACAGACTGCAGACAGCAGCAGAATATCAATCTCCTGGTGTTCGGATCAAGGCTGGATCCTGTCTGGCAGAAGTGTTTTTTGTGAAGCACAAGTCACCAGGTACTATGCAGAGCTGCTTGCTGATGTGCAGTACCCTGGGGTGGAGGGGCACAGCCAGTGGTTTGTAACAGCTTCTTCCAGTTAGGAGTTCTGTGAAAGTGGACTGTTTAGTTTAGAAGAACAACTCTGTATTTTTACGCTTTCTATACATGGACCACTCAAGGTTTGACCCTGAATAATCACAATCTTAACATCCTAAATTGGGTTGTATCAGACAAATTAAGAACTGAGACACTTTTTCTAGGGAAAACTAACTGAAATGCAGAGCAATGTGCTCAATTTCTGGGTACACTCTTCTGTGATATTTGCATCACCTTCAGAATGTCACTTTATGTCCTGCAAGACAGATGGAAGCATCGACCTACCCTCTGGGTTCCTATGATACTTAAAATATTTAAGAGGTATACGTGCTCAGATACTAAAGTGATGTAAATGCACAAGGCACCAGCCATTTGAAAAGTTTATATTAATACTAATTATAATCTTCAGATTTTAAAGAGTACCCCCGCACACAGAAAAGGGGAAATCCTCGGGACAGGTAGTTCAGTCGCAGTTCATACATACTGTCCCATAAATGGATTATATTTACTCTGATTTTAAATATGCTCTTTAATGAATTTGTAGAGTATTTCAGGGTAATGCAGACTTACATAAACATGACAGCTGCAGGAAAAATGTACCTCTAGCCTTCTGGACAACCCAATAGCCAGGTAGTCATGGGCCTTTCTTTCAGAGTAAATCCGTCAGTAGATGTGAAAAAACGATCCAGTACTATAATCTAAATTAGCTAGGAGCCATAACCAAGGTAAAATAAAGCATTATTCCAGCCAAAGGCACTACATACTTTTTTATTCAGAGAACTTAATAGTACTGAATATTTACACTCCTAACATGCAATGAATTATATCATCACAGTAGATTCCCTCTCCTAGTCACATTTTATAGAACACACTGGAAATACACCTGTGTAGAAAAGTATTTATTTATCTGAACTAGATAAAAAACTGAAACAAAAAAAGGTCAAAATATATTTAGCTATTTTGTGAGACCTGTAATGATAAAATTAAAGACCAGTCAATACATTTGACATCAGTATTTTATTACAGACAGAAGGAGAGCTTTCTCTTTTGCTGGGGTGGCAATCACCCTTCCTCTCCCCCATTCCCAATTCTTCACCCCTATTCAAAACCATCTAGATTCACTGCAGAGATCAAGCACAGGTACTGACAGAAGGCACAAGCAGCATATATTTTAGTGAAAGAAGACTTTGAGAAAACCCCTTAAGAAACCATTGCTTTCTTATGTTTCTCTACCATCCTCAGCCAAACCTGCACAGATCCAGACTGAGGCAATTGAGCACTGCAGCATGAAACACCTCAGGTCTGGCTTTTAAGGAAGGGAAAGACAGTGCAGCAAGATAAAGAATGAGCAGAAAGCTCTAGGATAAAGGATATTTGATCACAGAGACACATATTCATTAACAAAACCCCCAAAAAACCCCAAACAAACCAAAAACAACAACCAAAAAACGAGTTCCTGAGCCAGTCCTGGCCTTCTCTGGCATCCAATCTGTCATGATTCAGAAACCCAACTTCAACTAAAAAACGCAAGAGAAAAAACCTACAAACATGGCAATGGACAATTAAAACCAGCATCTAAAACAGCAGGCAGGGCAAAACCAGCAATAGCTGTGTAGGTAGTGCAGTCAGTAATGTGATAATGCCAGGTCTAGTCAAAGAAAACGTGCATCAATATTGAGAGACAATTAAACCTTAAATAAAAGATGTATCAAGCATCAAGGAACAGCAAGAACCACTGGAAATATAACAAAATTCTCCAAATATTATTTCTATATAAACAATAACGGAAGTTCTGGTGTGGACAAATACAGATTTCTCAGGAAAGAGGACCAAAAAAGTGAAGCTAGCTGCGTAATGCAATACACGCATCACATCAGAGATAGCTGAGAACATGAGAGAAAAACACAGCTTGTTTGGGGCTGGTAAACCATCTGAGGAAGGATGATGAGTGTTCTCACCGCCCATATGGCACCACAAGACTCTCCAAGCAGGAGAGCATGAAGGGAGAGATGATGACTGGGTCCCCATCCAGCCATAAATCTCCTGCTGCTTTGAAGGAAAGCCAGGCATTGGGTTGGTGCTCATAACAATCTGGAAGGGCACAGACCTTGAGTAAGGAGCCTCAAGGGGCAAGGGTCTGTTAAAATACCCTTGTGGGAACACTGATGATAAAAAAGAGTAGACTAAGAACAGGGGAGACCTGCTTGCAAGCAATTTACTCTGTAGCTTCCTTCCAATTAACCACAAGCTGCTAACCACAAGTGTTCCACAAGGAGATTGTTGTAACCATCAGGACTAAGGTATTTAAACGAATTCAGCTCCTCAAAGACACTGCATCCTTTTCAAAACCAGAACTGACAGAAAAAAACCCAATATTGCCAGTAAGATGTCAGAACAATCTAACAAGCTACAATGTCATAACTGTTTATTAAAGAATGAGGTTGTTTTGGAACAAAGTAAAACATGGCAGTTGACCAGAACTCTCACTGTAAGCTGACCAGCATGTCTTCCTTGATATAGCACAGGATTATAAAAGTCATCTATGCATTTGTATCTCAACATGAAATTCGAAACCCCAGAGGAATTTGGAACTTGAGTCCGAGATCAATCCACTATTACTTGTTTAGAATTATGCCAGGAATTAATGATTTTACTTTTGCAGCAGAAACAGTTTGCCCAGACGGCAAGAGCATTGCTTTTACAAAGAATTCTCAAACCAGCAGCTGAAGTTTCCACCAGGAATTTCTTGCCAAGAACAGAAGTAGCAACAAAAAGAAAGAGCTTGTTAAAATAATAAAATAAACCCAGTTTCCAGCACATCATAAACAGGAGTAACATAGAGAAAAACACTGTCATCCTTCTGGCATTTACATTACATATGCATCAGGTGTGGTTTCAATCATGCACTGTCAAATGCAAAATAAAATAATCAAAATAATCCCCCCTTCCATCTTAAGGAAAAATCCAACAAGTCTCAAATAGCAAAGCAAATGTCTTCTTTTATTTTAAATATTTTAAACTGCTTGTTTCTAAAGAAACTTGGGAGGTCTGGTACCTGGCAGTTTTGGTTCTGTTCACAATAGAGCCCTGACCTCTGATTTAAAGCTTTTTAATTATGGGAGGCCTCGCCACAGTGCAAGACTCCACCTGCACAGTCATTTGCAACATCAGAGCCACTTCTTGTGTTTCTGCTGTGTAGCATAGGACAAAACGAATTAACGCTCGGCATCTGGTCTGCCTGGGCAAACACAGCAATCTCTCAGCCTGCTAGCAAACTGAGCTTCAAATGCTTCCCATGAGAGGGGTCACTCTCCAGCCAACTTTTCTGAGGGAACCCACACGAAGGGACCTGCCAAATAGCTTCCTGGCAGCTAATGAAATCATTGTTTCAAGAGAATGACAGGACCAGCACTTGACGATTCCATCTACACCCAGCCCAGTACTGATTAACCCTGATCTCGGTCTCCATCGCACAAAGTTCTGCAGTCTGAACCTGCCAGGTTGAAAAGGTCATCGAGCAATGTGTGCACTTAGATAGGCTGTGTCTGCACCGGCCTTATTTCTCAGTTCCCAGCTAGGGAAGTAGTGTAAAAGTTGTTATGGATCTCTTCCTGGCGCTACAGCCACCGCCTAGTCCTGGCTTTAGTCCCAAATAGTGAGGCCTTTCAGTAATTCTGAGCCTGGTGCCTGCTCTGCACCAGCTTGAAGTCACCAGCACACACAATGGCAGGGAACAGAACATCAAAAAACCAGCACAGCAGGAGCAACTTTCTTCTAAATCTATATTCCCAGTGCTCATTTCAAACACCACCAGAAATCAATGCCACTGCACCCAAAAAACCCTCTGCATTTTATGCTAGCACCGCTGTATCAGATAATATAAAATCTTGTATACTGAAGGGTTCAATTGCTCCTGCCTCAAATGGAGCAGTGGGTTTATTAACTAGGGTGTACTTAAGGTTTTCCAGTGTGGGTTGCTAGATTTCTGTACCAGATTACATAAAATTCAACAGAATCAGTAGGATCATTTATACATGCTGAGCTTTTCTGTGGGTATTTAACTTTCTGACATCCACATTTTAAATGTAAATTCTGGCTGTTCTTTCACTAAAAGAAAACATGCAGTAACAGAAGCCACCAAAATGGAGGCAGTATAAAATTCAAACTACTCTAAAAGTGTTTCCCAGCAGTCCAGAAAGATCACAAGTCAAATACCAAAAATACCCTGAGACTGGCTTCAAATAATAATTTTGAACTTCATCTTTTGATTTCTAAATTTTTTTAATTCCAAGTCACATGATTGCCTCTGCATCAATGAAAGGAAAAATTCTTACATAGACAAGAAAATCTGAGGGCCTGGCATTGCAATGAAAACATCAAACAGTACAAGGCTGAAAACATCGCCATGGGAGCTGGTGACACCAGCACTGTTTATTCGCTATGTCTGCCATAGCAGAGTCCCCAGAATGACAAGGGATACCATGAGTAGTGGCAACAAAAAATTCAGCATATAACAACGTACACGCACCACAATTTCATCTCTAAGAACATTAGGCCATTTTTCGTACCCAGATACCTGTGCAGAAGCCACTGATCATTCTGAAGTGTCTTTTAGCATCCACAGAAAATTATGGTTAACCCAAGAGAGAATAAAAAGAAGCTAGCATTTCTAGTACTGTCACCTTTCAGCCATTCAGAGAAGTCCTACTCAAGTGTTGCTATAATTCTGAGTTGTCTTTTAATTAAAAGGCTAAAAGTGTAATATTAATTGATAGATGAAATTTAATATGTAGCCACTGCATAGACTAGAGATGGGGTACTGATTTTAAGGGCATTATTTGTGATTAGAATGGCAAATTAACCTATTAGTTCTCTGCAGCTAGACTGCTTCTACTACCTGGGCTCAGTCATTTACAGCTGGTAACTCTACTCTGCAATTTCCATACTTGTATATTATACAGATGAAAAACAAAGAGAACGAATGCTTATCAAATGCTTTCCATTCCATTCAGACACGTAGAACATATGACATTATGAAGAAACCTGCAAAACAGAACTCAACATCTAAATACATTAAAAACTGTGACCTAAGAGTTCTCAAGTGAAGCATTCAAGATGATTAGCACTTAGGAACTACATGCAGTACATGCCCCCGTACCTGTCCAGATGAAACAGAGCAATGCCAGCCTCATATTTATGTTTTCTTAACATCTTCCCCACCTTTCACAGCTCCCACTTATCCTTTCTGTACTTGTTGACTACAAGAGTAGAAGGCTAGAGCAGCAACATTTTGAGATACCACAGCTATGCAATCCCAATTTTCCAACAGCTGAAAATTAAGTCAAATAAACCACACAAAGACACAGCAATTTTTTTTTCCTACATGATTGCCTCTCACTTCTTTATGAAAGTAGACTGGTGTGAGATTTGATATATTATTAAAACACTCTAAATCAGTATCCTTTATTTTGTCTGGAACGAAGCACTCAAAAATTTCAGCTGTGCTTAGTCCAGCCCTTCTCACAGTCTGTATGATGGTCAGTCACCAATAAGATTACCAAGCCTGCAGTTTCTCTCACTCCAGTATGTTTTACCTATCAGCAATAAATATTATGCTTTAGTATCTCCTGCCCTAGGGACTCCATGACAAAGTACTAAATATGATCTTACAGCTCAGATAAAATTTTAATAAACACATTCCTACATATTTTGCAATTGCATGCACAATTCTGTTCTTTCGGTATTACACTTGCATGTCTAGGGGTCTGAATAAAAACTTGAGAAATTATTTTAATTTTTACAATAAATAATTAGCAAGCATGCCCAAACATTTATGCACATGCGTGCTCATACGCGCACATTCGCTCATACTATATTTGGTAAGACCAAATCAAAATACCATAAATCATCATTATCTTCAGCCAAGATGTTTTACATATGTTGTTTGTTCTCTTTCCAAAGAACAGTAGTGCTAAATGTCATAGGAGCAAAACCAACTCCCACACAACTTCAGATGAACACTGTAGCTCTCTGAATTTCTTGGGAAGGCTGAAGGAAACAGCTCAGCAAGGTTTTCAATCTAACAACTGCATGAAGAAGGGAAAAAAACATCCCCCCAAGGAAAACTATCAGGTGATGTTTTTCTGAACCTTGGAAATCCTTCCTCTGTGTAAATTAATGCTTTTACCACAGCGTTATATCATGAGGAATTGCTTTTCCGAGTTTTCTATTACAAGAGTAGAAAATAAGCTCAGAATAACAAACTTGGTAAACACTGACAGGTTTATCTACAACAGTAATTCTACTTTTTATTATTTTTTAAAATTTTAACTAAATAAGAATGAGGTAATCATTAAGATTACTACATGCTAGTTTAGCATTCATCATTGTTTTAAATTTCACATTTCTATCACCAAAGTAAGCATATTACTTTCTCCTCCTGCTATCCTAGTTTCCAGTGTGCCACAAGACAACAAATAAACAGCTGGTGCTACTTTATTAGCTTTAATCATCTGATCCACTGTGATTTTGGGGGTTAATTTCTATGCCAAAACTTTAATAATAACAATTCTAAAGAGAACAGAAGTATTTTGCTAAACTCCACAAACATATGAATCATTAAACAAACATCTCTGAATAAGGCACACCCCAGCAGGACTGCTACACATCCACACTTCCTTCAATATTAACATTTTAATAGATAATGACTGATGATAACATTAGAAATTCACATATACAGAGGCTACACAGCAGTAAGCAGCCCTCACTGCATGTAATAAGTGAACAGGGTTTATCGAATAAAATTCTCTCTTGATCCTTTTCTTGGGAAATTAAATAGAGAAAAATTATAATCAGTCTCAGTGGTGACATCTGCTCCAGAAAATATGACAAACCAAAACTAACCTGGTTGCCTCATATGCCAAGCTTAAAGGCAAGAGTGGTAGAAGAAATAGAGGCAGAATAAAGAAAAGCTTTTCCTGAGCAGAAAGCTTAAAAAAACCCCAAACCTACCATCCTCTCCCTCAAAACCAACAACATTGGCTCTATTAAAATGACCTTATATGACATTCCCATAAATTAAAAGAGCTTTAGAACAAACACCCTAGTGCCTCCTTTCTAAGTGTGTTTTGTTAAGATCTAGGGGAAAAGGGAACAAGAAGATATCTGAATTCTGTAAGCCTGTGCCAGAAAATCTATCAGGGTGCAGTTTTATGCTGCCTACTCACCCCTCTCATCTCTATGACCCCCAGAAGGCAGGCATTTGAAGATATGCTCAATTAATTTAATTAGCTATATTTACATTTTGACTCAGCCACCTACATCTGCTACAGCAGATACCCTACCATTCTGTCCTGAGAAATCCACTTCGTTTTCTTTTAAGTTTGCTCTAAGACCCAGTAGGTTTTCAGCTGTTGGGCACAGGTGGCTCCTAGCATGTCTTAAATACCATCTCCAAACCACTTTATATTGTCTTGTAGCAATTCTGTGAACAGAATTCAGTACAAGTACTTACAGAATATCAGTAAGTCCAAAAGTCTTAGAAAACAGTAGGAACAAGGCCAAAAATCCTAGAAAACACTAGAAAAGAACTTTCTTCTACCTTAAGAAGAAGTTAACAGGACAAAAAAGCTACATGCCAACAATGGTTAGAATTTTCATGAAGTAAGGACTGCAAAATTATTTGGGATCATGGCTCACAATATTCATGAAGAAAATGTGCAGAGAAAAAGATAACATGGTGACTACTTCTGCTAAATATCTCTTGATAATGAAAGCAAGAGTAAAGTATGGCTCCCATCCATAACTAGAAAAGCAAGAGTAGTCTATGGTACCCCTGCAATAGCTACATGAAAAAGGACAGGATTCTAAAACTCTGACCTACACACAGACATTTTTCTTTTAACATAAATCAAGTAAGTTAAGCTAGTGGCTCACCTGCGTATCAATAGCGAAATTAAAACCTAACTTTTAATAGCTAACATGCAAATGTTACTCTGGTTTAATCATACCAGTATAATAAAAATCACTGTGCTGTTTATTTTGGAACTTTTCCAGCTATTGGCCAAATAATAACTTAATTTGCTTTGAAGGTTTTCCTTAAAGCTACATGCCTTTTTTTTTTTTTCCTTCTTCCATCCCCCAACTGCAGACCTAGCAGCTGTAACAATAGCTGGGCAGTCTAGCAACTGTAAAAGACAAATGCCAATTTCTAGAACAGGGCTTTCTGGTAAATGAAAACAGGGTCTGTAGCAAGTTTTTGCTGACTCCCCAACTGTAAGAGTTTACCCTGTAACTTGGCATCAGCTGAAGAGCTGTCTTTTACTCTGTGCTTCTGCTGAACTCACCAGGTAGATTTCTGATCCTGTCTCTCACTGAGTTTTGACAGGGGAAAGTAATTTCGCTGTTTTAGAAAAAATGATGTTCTGCCACTATTTTACTAATTATTTGTGTTGATTCGTATACTCTTTTTACTATCAACACTTATTAAAAGCAAGGCTTTAATATCAGACATTAATTAGAAACACATCTAGTATGGTGTCACCAAGATTAAGCTGACTTAAAATTCTGCATAACTTATGCAGAGATCACCCCCTTTGAAACAGAATGATCCAATTAAAATATGAAAATAAGTCTTCTTGTATCAAAACCCTATCACAGCAGTGGGTTTAGTCATTAGAAAAAAGAAGGGGAAACAAAAAACCTTAAACTTGTTCACAATGATCCTTAGGGGTCCTTTAGCTTTCTCAAGTCATTTACAATTGGCATATGTTAGAGGAGTCTAAAAATGTCTCTAGATACTTTACTGATCTAAATTTATTAGAATAAGAACATTTGTAGCTTCTGTTAACTTTAATTGCAGTTGTGAGCATTAAGCTGCTCACAATATGCAGCCCACTTACTTCAGCATCTAAGTATAGGTTGTGTACCAGCCCAGAAGAATTGTTAATTGGAAACACTGCTCATGGTGCCGAAGTTGAAACTGAATGCTGAAAAGAATCAAACACCTCTTATTTAATTTGCTGTCTTTATCCTCCTCCTTTTCATCTCCACAACTCATGGGGAGTTTTACAAAATGGTACAGCCTGGAAAGCAGCAGAGAGAAACTTGCAAGGAAACCTCCTTCTGGAAAAAAAGATAACATGAGAGCATTATGAACACTACCAAACAAAATCAACCGACCTTCCTGGGAACAAAACAGGAAGAGATGCCAGGGAATGCAAGGGAGAAATGTAGTTCTTAAAAAAAGTACACTTGAAGTATATTTGAAGTACATTTAAAGTACCACATACTGTTTTGCTACAGAGAATAATATACTCTGCTAATAAGTACAGCAGTGATGGAAAAATATATGAAAAAAGTCAGGAGAGATTTTACGACTTGAAGACAACCGTGCCAGGTTCCACTCTTTCAAAAAAAGTCTAAGAATTTCAATGCAGAAACAGGTTATGACCAATTGATAACAGAATTCAAGAAATTACTTAAAAACAGGTTTTACCATAGGTACAATAATTGGTTGTGAAGGTATGAAAATGTAATATCCCGAAAGTTCACCCAGAGCATCCTCCTCTTATTGCAAACATGCTGGCAAGGCACATGTTCTATTTCATGACACACACAGTAATGATCTGTTACAAGCTGTAATTGTTCCTGCACATGTACAAAAGAATATTGTGCTGTATCCCCAGGAACACGCCATGTGCTAGAAAGGGCAAAACCAACAGCTGAACACTGTGAGTCTTAATAGGAGCTGTAAGAAAAAGGATGAAGAAATTAATACTTACCATCTGCACATTACCAATACAAAAATGAATTCCCTGTGGCTGGAAAAGTATTCACAAATGCTAAATTTTCACCATATGCACTCTAATCATCTCAAAACTTTTTGATCTGCACTCCTGGCAGTAACAAAATTTTTGAGCATGCACCCCAATATACATAGATTTATTTCTTTATAAAATATACATACATATGACTGAAGTTCTAGTATTTTCATTCCACACACCAATGGATGGTCTCACACATCCCACTGTGGAGACCACTGCTGTAATGAACAGAAGAACAGCGCCAGCAAAACAAACATCTGCCCCAGATATTTGCTATGAATATCCATGCCAAAATCCTGTGGGCTCCGAGCTGGCTACTACAGCCAAGGTTTTACTCATAGAAATGAAAAGTCAGTCTTACCAGTGGTGGTGGTGGAGGAGGCCCTCCAGAAGGTGGTGGTGGAGGAGGGGGCCCTCCAGAAGGTGGTGGTGGAGGAGGTGGAGGAGGAGGTGGCGGCGGTGGCGGCGGCACAGGCATCCGCTCGGATTTCTAGCTCCACGCAGTTGTGAAAAATATAGCCGAAGTCTATGTCCTTGAGGAGAAGGAAGGGAGGAGAAAGAAAAGTGGAAGAATAAAAAGACAAAACAGAGAGGAATGTGTTTATACACTGCAAGCTGAAGATCGGCCAAGTATCTAGCTCTCAGCAGACTGAAGACTTTTATACTGCACTGCTTCCAAAACTACAGCACAAACAGCCTCCTTACAGTTATGATGACAACATACATCTAAAGAGCAAGCTCACGGACCTGGACCAGTGCCATGAGTACCAAATGCATAGATGCTAACCTGTCCAACTATTACATCTTGCCTTAACTTAGCCCATAGCCCTCTGCATAGTTCTGCAGAGAACAAATCACAGTCGACCACATGTAGACACTCCTGCTGGGACAAAAACTCTGTTGACTTTACGCCAAAGGTTTGCTGCTCTAAGGACAGAGTAAGGGACTTTTTAAGGTTCAGTGGTCTGACTCAATGTTTAAAGGAAAAGAAAAAGAGGAAAAAAAACTCCTCATGATTGAATAATAAATAAAGAAATAATTCTACAAATTAAAGCTTCTATCACTAAATGATATCTATGACCACACATCTCAAGTGTTAAAGTCGTGTGTTTTTCCTGCCGTTTTTAAATATTAATTTTCACAATTCTTTAGTGATACACTGACAAAAAGACACATACCTTCCAACAAAAGCTATATGCTTTTTGCTTTTTAAAAAAATCTTTTGCAGAATGACAATGACTCACTGATTTTCATACCCAACCCAACCCTCAGCATGACTACATTCCCTTTCAGTCATCATTAAATTCAACAAGAAACCCCTTATTTCATTAGTAAGGTTACAAATGAAAGTACTAGGCAATGCCAAAGAGAGACCTCTGCAAGCCATACTTGAACTCTTCTTTTGATAATGACACTTGGATAAATGCTCCGAACAGATCTAGTTTTACATCTAGTTCTACATCCATCATGCCACAACTCTCTTCTAAGACTCTTCACAATGTTATATGAAACAGTGTCAAAAGCCCCACAATAACACAAAATATGTCATATGCTTTGTCTTTTCCTTCTGCAAGGCTTTATCTTGACAAGAAATTACGTTGGTTTCTCGCATTTACTCTTGAAACATCTCTCCAGGAGATAATTTGTTTTCCTATCTCCTGCAAGGTCTTAAAAACATTTTTTGCATTTTAATGTTTTACTAAAAAATTGATGTTAAGTTGAAAAGACCACAATTCCCAGACCCTATTCCTCTTGTTTCTCCCTTCATTTTTAAAAGCAGGCACTCCATGCTTTTCCAGAATCATCTGTGTAAGAACGAGGCACAACAATTAAATCTGGAAAAGTTCAGGAGAGAAGACAACATAGAAATGAGGCAAATTACAGTCTTGAGGGGAATATCTGGCTGTTTTGCTAGAGGGCTAGATTGGAAGAGGCAGTGAAATTAAAATGTACATGCAGACTTGTTCACTTTCTACCTAGTATACATGAACAATATCCAGATAATATTTGAGTATTTTGTTCCTTCTCTATCTTGTAAAATACTTAATGGGAGATCAGTCAAAAACTAAACATGCAGAGCCTCTGAAACACTCCCTTTCTCCCTTGAGAGATTGCTATGCAAAGGACTGGCATATCAAAGCACGCTGGTCTGTAACAGAATTGGTTACAATCACTTTAATAAACACTTAATGAAGCTTTCCAAGAAAGCTGGCATCACAGCATCGCCACCATTCCACCCTCATTGTTGCCCTGTTCAAAACCCCATTATCAGAAGACATCTCTTTTCCTCAATTAAGCCGTTCAAAAACATGGACATAAGGAGAATGAGTCTTCTCAGCTAATAATATGTTTCGGGTTAGTATCTTCCTACCCTGCAATACAGGCCTTTTGTCTTCATTAAGGATTTAGAATGGGAAATATGCTCTTAGTCAAATTAGAAAAAAAAAACTACAACCCACGCTTCTGTGGCAGACCACATGAATGGCAGCAGGAGGTAGAGCACACTGGAGGCAAGCAGCAGTGGGAGAAAGGAAACGGGAATTGGCTCTTGCTATTTAAGAGTCACAATCTGAAATGCCATCAGATGACTTTTCTAGCTGCTTCTCTACCAGTCCCTGCCCCAATACCCGTTCCTCCAAATGATGCAGCCTATATTCAAGGACTAGGAACTGTGTGATCATCTACAACCCCAAATTCAGCACAGAGGAAGTGTTCACCATGTATCCCACTCCCATATTCTCTTGTCCAGTGGCATCAGGGAAAAATGCATTTTGGGGGGCTATAATATGCAGGCCTTGAATGAAGTACTGGAGACACCACATAGCTTTCCTCCCATGCTGTTTCAAACCCTCTACAAATGAACCATCTTTCAGAAAATCCTGCTTACTTTTGTCTCTTACCACAGATTCAGAGGCTTGATGTCCTGACCTTGATGTGCTTTTGTGCACACATTAAAATTCATGTTTTTTATACCAGCACTATTACAGGGCAATGGCTACACAATGAAGAACCATTTTCCACACAGAGGCTCTATTTTTTCAAGTGGGCTTTGAAAGGAGCCCTGCCATCTCCCTTGAGAGACAAGTAGACACTGTATGTTGATAAAGGCAGGAATCTTCAAGCTAACTTACAATTAAAAAAAATCGGCTCTTAACGTTTAGTCATAATTGCACAATCTACACTTTTTAATATGTAGGCTTGGCTATGAGAACATCTTTTGCATTACTGCAGCTATCTCACGTGGACTATACTGAAAGAAAATTATGGAGAAGGCTGCAACACTTTCAATATATCAACACACGTTACTTGGAGGCCTCTGCTCCTTTGTTAAAGGCTGCATTTCAATTGCCTCTCGCTCATTATTTTTATATATATATGTATATGTATATATGTATGTAAAACATGGTCAGTAATTTCACACAATAGCTTAAGAACATGCCAAGGTTATGGATTTCCACATAACAATCTAAATAAATTCTGAATTAAAACTAAAGAAGGATTATCATATTGATCAGTTCTAATGTCTGATAAGAGCCAGACAAGAGGGAAATGCTACAAAGAATCCTTAAGGCACATGTGCCCTTTCTCCACTCCTCTAAATATACATATCTATAATTGGAAGAGAGGGGTCTGAACTATCCCTCAGGGACAGAAATAAAAAGATACAGTTCAAAAAGCTGGCAATAGGTGGAGGGGGAAAGCCTATGTATTTAACCTCAGTTTCCTAAGGCAAGAAGCAATGAAAATCTTACCTTGACTTAAATATCACAGAACAGAATCAAGCCCAACAATTGTAGAATTTATGGCAAAAAAAGAGAAGAAAATCCCAAACCCTGCCTTTTCTAGTCCACCTCCCTACGAAAGCAAGGTTGTACACTTTTTTAGTGCTTTCTGAAGTCTAATTTTAGGTGTCCCAAATAATGTGGCTTTTATTATTTCTCTTGGGAAGCTCTTTCCCAGTCAAATAACTCTTTTAATTCAGATTGCCTGACACGCAGCCTAATTTCTCCTTCTCTTAGTTTGATCCCATTTGCACTTCACTGGAGATGACTCTACCTTGTTCCAAGCAAAACAGTTTTTCCTACTGCTCAGGGTCAGCTTTGTGGAATGTAAGAATTGTAATACAAAAGTACATTTACAAGTACTTGTTATACTTTTTATTTTACTTCTCACAAGGCAGTGAACTTCTCATCAGTCAGAGAACGTTATTACTTTTCTCTGATCTCAAAACAATTGGTCTTCTTTTGTTCTGTTGGTAAGGATAATGCTAAACCTGATAATTTCAGGTGTCACAGATTGTTCTTTGTGTTTTCTCACCGTGTGTGCTTGAATAGAAGCTGGGTTTAAGAACCACACAGCAGTCACCAATGTAAGAACTAAAGCTCCAGACTTTTGAAGGCCCAAATAAAGTCTTCACCCAGACTTTAATTTTGAAGTGTCAGACAAGACAGAGGAGGTGCAGATTTTCCTTCTTCATGAACTGCTCTCTCAATCTTGTCCTGGATTTGCCTGTGGGAAACTCAAAATCTCTGCCTAAGCTTTTCCTGTAGCTTTGGTCTCACTTTGCTCAGCTACCAGACGTGCACAAACTCTGATCCAAGTGCTTCCCAAAGGTCTCCTCCTGAAGTGTCACTGGCACAGCTGCAGTGCAGGGCTCACACTAAGGCAAAGTGCTGCTGGGAGCAGAGAGCCACACTAAGAAACAGCAGATTTTGGACAGCAGCTCACACATGTCCTGCCACACTGACACTCAGCAGAACCACCACAGGTGTGCCTGCAAAAACTATTCTGAAATACCTTCACCTATCAAGGAAAGGGAAGCCATGAAACAGCTGTACCTTCAATTTAGTACATCTTGGAGGGGAAAAGACAGAGGGGAAAAAATCACAATTATTTAAATGTGCACGATAGGCATTTATGCACTAAAACAACTCTAAACTGGATGTATTTTTAAAATAACCAATGTCCTTAGGGCTTTAGGTGGTATAGGCATTAACATGAAACGACATAGTGGAATTGAAAATCTAACCCTTACAACCAAGTTGGAGAAAGTACTGCAAAATCACCGATTCATTATTGCTGGATTTGCAATCACTTCAGCTGCACACTCTGAAGTAGGTAATTCAGCTTTGGGGAAATGTACAGGGTTTCTTCCATTAAAGGAAAGGCTTGGGTAGATATTTCAAAAGTGTGCAGGAAAGCTTATCTATAATACTGGTCCTATTTTCTTGATTAAAAACTGAAGAAAAAAGTAGATCACAAACTGTTTTTATATTTTAATACACTTTTATATAATCAAATATGATTTCCTCAGTAAGTGTACTGTTCTGAGTTATAAATTTGAAGTCCTTATGTTTCAACAGAAAATTCAAATAATTTCAAAATTACTTGTGAAAAACAGCATCAATAAGCATCTGCTCCACTTTCATGATCTCAAAAGTAGACAATTACTGTAATTGTGTGCCCATTTGCTTCTGTGAAACATCGCTGAAGAATAGCTGAAATCACTGGTATGAGCACTCCACAGATCTTTTAAAGACAGTACAACACGTGTAGATACAGGGAAGATTAAAACCAGAGAACAGTAGATGTGTGGTACACAGAACAACTTTCCTGCTGTCACTATCACACAACTGTGTGTGTGGAAAAGACTTGGAAAAAGCTTGTGTTTGGAATGAGCTGGTATAGATTCTAATTTTAAGAGAGTCAAATAATTTAATTTTTAAGCATTGGATGCTACATTTTTTCTTCTTTTTAGAGTGTGAATTACTATTTGTGTTTAGAGAACAGAACACAGAAGAACCAAGGTAGAGCCTCTGAATATCCTGTCTCTTGTTTGCCCTGCAAAGATAGCCCCATTCCCAAAATAGTTGATAATCTCTGCTGCATTTGAGACATTTAAGAACTGTCCAGATGTGTCAAAGTGTTAGAACCTTCATTTACAGAAGAAAGACAAATATCCATATACATACCCATATTACTACATATATATTAAGACTTTCATATGTATATTCCTACAGCTAAGAAATCTCCAGCCTTTCAGCATCCCCTAATAGTTGTACACCCGAATTTTGCACAACTTGAGAGAAATTTCTGCTCTCAGTCACCATTTACATCACTGCAACTAAAGGAAGAATCTGGCTTTTTCAATTCCATTGGAATGCGCAAACCTTAATGAAGGGCTCTTTCTCCATTAAATACCTGATAAAACACTTGTAAGTAGTATTTGTCTTCTATGGGGTCTGTAGGATTGTCTCACAGCACGTACCAGTATCCTGAATTTAAGCCAAGGACCGTAAGTTCCCCTCAGCTTGGACTATTTCCACCAGGCTTAATGCAGTTAAGGGCTGCATCCCCTTTCTGCCAGAAAAAAGACTAGCATGACTCCTATTCTGTCAGAAGCCTGATAAAATTGCCACAAATCGTCCACAGCTGACCCAGGAGAGAATACGGGAATCTGAAGACGCTTTGCTTCCATGTGAGCTGTGGGCAGATCTCTGCTGGGTTCCCTATGGTGCTGAGGTCAGAAATTACACTGCTATGCCTTGACAAACCTCCCTTCAATGACTTCACATCCCTACATATGACTATTTCAGGGTGTAGTTTCCTCTGCTCCATGGGGATCTGTCATAGAAGACTTATTGTAAGGGAGCAGAATAAGAGAATTCATCATCCTCTTTTAAATAAGGAGTAAGAGAAAAGAACAACACATACAAAGAAGAAATATGTTGTGCCTTTTGTAGTGTTAACCTGAAGTTATAGAGTCCAAAGACAAATGAGGTAAATTAGAAGTAATTAGGACTTGCACAAAGACATAACTTTTCTAAGGAAACAGTTTATACAAAAGGTTTCCTTGAAATTAATACTGCATCGTCCACACAAAGACAGACATGGCTTGTTTCACTGCCAGGTATACAAACAATGGTGAATTTGATATACAGTCATTAGCAAAGTTAATCATTGGCCTAAGCTAAAGAAAGTGCAGCTCAGTAGAAGTTCAAGGTCACTGCCACATTCTGAAGACAACTGTTTACTCTTATACTCCTCAAGAATATCAGTGTGAGTAGCGCTTGATCTCTGTAGAGATAGTTTGATGTTTCAGGTTAACATTTGCAAGTTTTGCAGCCTCTGCTAAGAAGCTAACTGTATGTTTTCACGTAATTATTAATGATATATTCCTTTACAGTTATTCATATTTTTATTTACTATCATTTGTATAATACAGATTTATTTGAAAAGTATACCTGTACACAGAATGGTTTCCACAAAAAAAATTCCAAACATTGTTTAACCAATTCCCTTAACAGACGAAAGTTTTGCTTTCCAATCAAGTAGCTGGCATCAGAATGGAAAATGCAAACTAGGCAATATTCAGCATCTTGCTCTTCTATTTTTGCTACAGACGGCTCAAATCCTGTTTTAAAATGCCAGTCAAGTGAAAAGAATTTGCAAATGTGGGTATCGGAAGAGTAGAGGACTTTAAAAATCCAGTTCTCAAATAATTCTGCAATTTCCACTTTCAACCACATGATATTTTATCAGAGGTCCTATTTTCACAGCTTTACATCTTGAAAAGATAAGTTTATAGAAACCTGTATGCATGCCACGTCAGGCTGAGAGCTACCAGCTTAAGAAATAGTCTAATACTGGCAACACAAGAAAAATAAATTTTGCAATTCAACATGCACCATTCTTTCCTACAATACAGTATGAGGCCCCAGCATGGACTGTGGTCCCTGTATGTGATTAGGTGAATTGTCATTGAAAAGGGATGTAAAACACAATGATCTGGTCACCTGCAGGAATAAGTTGCCAGGGGATGAATCCTCATCTCAAAGAAAGAATGGGAAGCTTTGATTCTGGTTTTCAGTGAAGTTGTGATTACTTAATCTCCGTTCTAAATCAACTTCCAGTGGTAGAAATGTTAGCCCTAATGGCCTAACAAATTAAACTATAACTTCTGAACATGCTTATTCATTCTCACTTTCATGCCTTCTTCTGTCAATCCTGTTGAAGCTGCTGTCCCATTTCAATGACATAATTGATAGCTTCATCTCAGATGTTCTTTATACCAGGGTAAGGCTTCCATACTTACAAGTACATAACTGTAAACTCCTCTATTATTAATAAAGCCTTGCTATGCTACCATAATATCACATTTTTGCTATTTTAACTAATTAATTTTTCTGAAAAAATAATGTGCAATATGTTCTTATTGTCCCTTAAGTGTCAAAGCTGATGTCAAACTTTCTATGTGCATAAAGGTGTAAATATGCTTTCTTGTACAGAAAATTGTTAGCTGTTTTTAAAGCCAGTGCACAAAGGATCTAGCTCCAATCTTACATCCATTTAATCAGGACAATGATTTTACTTTGCACAATGAACAACAAATTGCAGTCATTTGCATTTGCAACAAAAAAAAATCCCTGACAAAAGATATTTTGATTTGTAGGCCTAGTTCTGAATTGCTAATAAAACAAAGTTCTCAAAGGAAGACAATATGAGTTTATTAAATTGAAGTTTCAGCCCTTTTACTTATTAAAGGTCTTCATTTTTAATTCCTTGGGAAAATCATTATATTTAGAGAGGAAATTGTGATTGATACCTACCTGTACACATGGCATAAGCAACGAACATCAGGGATCCAAAAATGCTCAACTAACTTTGCTGCCTGATGAAGAACGAAAATTATTCTAGGGATTAAATGGCAATAGAAGATTTTTTTATATTTGTATCTATCATAGGCACAAAGGAGAGCTCCTAAGTATACTTTCAGAGCAATCAGGATCTGCTATCAGACAAAGCAGGTTAAAGACGAGGACTCATTTTTTTACATGAATTCTGGTGTCAAGTTTTATGCTGGTTTTGTACTTCAGCTTTCACATTAACCAGTCTGGATCTGGCCATTCCTCTTTCGTTATTTCACTTTGTGAATACTTCTCCCCTTTTCTAGTGGTTCACCAGTCTCTCCACTCCCACCCTCCACTTTCTTTGCCCTTGTCACCATTCACTGCACCTGTTGCCTGCTGTTGATGCAAGGCAAGGCAAAAGCAAGCATTTCATTCGAAAGGTAGAGTTGCTTGCCCTGAGGAAAGAAACACTGCACATGGTGCAAAAGTAAGTAACTCTGCATGATCATACTAGAGGTTCAGCACAGGCTACCAGTACTGAGAAAAACAGAAGAAATGCAGAGCTAGGCTGATCCAGTTCTGAAAAAAACTCAGAAAATGTGATTCTAGGAGATACCAGGATGTATCTCCTAACTGGAACTGGTAAGTCTTAGTGCCAATGTACAAAGCTCCACCTGATGGATTGGATAAAAGATTGAAGTATTGCAGAAAAACAAGCAGGTAAAACAGTTTGGACAGAGGAAAGGAGCAAAGTAACCACAGTATACTCATTCTGTAACTGCACCGGGCCTTTGCAGCTCTTGGTACAGCTTGTTCAGAGCAAGCCCAACTACCCCCACATGGGACTGCATCATTTATCCTACTGTTAAGTCAATGTAAACTCATGATCTCTTGATCCAAGAATATTTTGTACAATCCACTTTTGCATAATTTCCTTGCTACTTAGTCATTTCAAAGCTAAAAAAGGCTTTCATTCTGCATTAAATGCCATGTTAGGCCTCACATCTATCACTCACACAGTACATAACAGAGATAGTCTCCACCCCCTCTGCCAATTCACTAATCTAGGGACTAATCCATCTCTTACTTCTTTTTTATGCCAAATTTTCCTTAGTTTTCAGTAGAAGTGAGATCAGTTCTTTACGGTTTAACTCTGATAATACTCAAGGAAACACAATCTGCAGCAACAGAAGTAACATCATTAAAGTGTGTTAAGCTGTTCGCACTCACACAACTGACCAATTAAAGCAACTTTCTGTCCAAATCCTAGGCAGAATTTGACAGATATTTTTGCAGTGATTTACATATCCCCAAGAGAAGCAAACATTCCCTCTGAAAATAAGTTGCTAAAACTCCAGTCTGTTTTCCTGGTATGTAAGCCTGGCTTGCCTTTTATGTGACTCATGGTTTTCTTTATGTGTCTACTCAACTAACACAGCAGATCTACACATTTTGAACAGATATAGCATTATTTATTTTCTTCTTTAGCATATAAAAAATGTGTAACTGACTTGGACAAAAGCCAAAAACCTATCAGGACTATTTTATATACATCAGCAGTGCTGGTGCCTACATATTTTTCTCTCACACAGAACTATGCCAATTAGGAAAGCAGTAACATAACAGCTTTAAAATAACAGGGTACGAAAGGGGAACAAAGATCCCAAGACCTTCTTTGTGATCCAGTACCATATTCTGTTCTCTTCTTTTTAATTTTTTTTTTTTTTGGTAACTTATAATGAAAAGAGGAAAACATGATACAGTAACTAGAAAAAGTTAAATGGTACAGCAATCATTTACAGACCTGTGTATGGCTTGTGAAAGAGACTAACACAAAGGGGTTACTATCTCTAAACCTATTCATTCACTTCATTCATTTTACCCCTCTCTTATGAATGAAGCAGAAGCACTGTAATTTCTAGCCAACACTTCCATTTATCAAGGCAGACACTGCAGTTGCCACTAGTGTAAATGGAGGATATAGAATATCCATTACACAGAAGCTGCAGAGCAGACTCTGTTTAGTTTTCGTAGACACTTATAAGAGCAGGGTCAAGACTGAGCAAGTGCTTTCAGGCTGAACTTTCTGTTGTTATGCTTAGTGAACTTAATCTTGTGGGTACTTTTGGCCCACTTTTCCTCCACTTTTCACTTTAGCACTTACACAGTAGCTATAGCATAGCTGCTGTGTTGCTCTGCTCTGCCTGGGCTGGCTACAGAGCAACACCATTCATACCACAGAGGGTTATATATCTATTTGTAACAATGGTAAAAGACGACACAGGGTCAATGCAAAGAAGAACTAGGCTCTCCATGTGTGATCTTATTTGAGAGAGAGATATTTCTGGTAGTGAAATCCGTTTCAGCTGTTGTTTCAATTACTGTGGCATGAAAACATGCTTTTTGCCTCTTGTGAAAATCCTTTAGCTGTTTCACATACTTTCAAAACAATCAAAAGGCAGCTTTACAGCTGTCATGTATGTCATACTGAATGAGTCCACTTAATGATACTCAGAAGTCAAATTAAGGTGGGCGTATTCCAAAAAATACAATTTTGTCTAAAAATACAGTTTCTTTCTTTCCCATCTGGAAGCCCCAAGGACATTTTTTTCTGTTTGCAAATATAGCACTCTTTATATCTGCATTCATGCTGGCTACGAAGCCACCAGACAACCCTGATGCAGAATGACCACAGATAAAAAAGCAACTGTGAAGTACCATTAAGGTTTTGCTACTATACGTCCGTTTTCAGAAAGCTTCAGTCTTTCAAAGACAGTAACTACTTTGTGTAAGAACACAGCCTAATTGAGGAAGATCTATAAGAACAGTGTTAAAGGCATTCCAGAAAGCTGCATCTCAAAACTGCATAGCAGCCACTGGTAACTCAGTGTAATGTGAGTACTAAAGACTTCTAGATGAAAGACTACACTGGATATCTCATTTGATTATTATGTTTGTTTAGATGCTAATTTCACATACACTCTGAAGAAGATAGGAATCCTTATTCTGGCACAGCAGAGCCTCGTATTATTTCCCCAGAGCTTCAACTTTTCATCTGTGATCTCATTTATTAGAACTTAAATGAACTGCATAAAATACCCACATAATAATGCAGCAGATGCTCACACACAGCAGATGCAGGATCAGTAACTTACAGGGCAAGAAAGCTGAGCCTGTCCAGTCTCGCCTACTATACATGACTGAACAGAACTTATCCCAGTCACAGAGCACAGAGAAGAAAAACTTCCACAAAAGCAAATGCTTCTGAAAAAATAATGTAATTCTTATAGGTGAGTTATGACTAACAAACAAAGAGATTTGATATCAATCTTTTCACTGCTTTGCTTCTCTTTGGAGCTAAAATATTTTAAAATATTAATTTTAAACTTTTTACTACTTAACATAAGTTAATATTTATTTTAGATGTAAAATAGTAAATTATGTTATTCTACTTTGGAGTTCTCAACATCTCTCTCTTAAAAACTGCAAATATTTTTCTATTTGTTATGACTAAGATATTGTTTTCTGTTCAAGGTCTTCTTTTCAGAGGACAATTAATTTCTCAGAATACTGACCTCATCAAGCAATAAAATTACTAAGTATAAAGATCATCTATTAGGATCTGCCTATATCCTGTTAAGACATTTAACAAATACTGTTGATTTTTATGGTGTGATTGCTGAGATGTGACATTGCTATGTTTTGACTTACTGTTAAAAAACAACCATTTAAATACTTTCTGCAAATTCAGATTTAGTAGTCATTATGTACAGAGTTCAAACATTAACTGTACATTCCCCTACTGCAGTAACCGAAGTTGAGGTGTTACAGGATCTTTATTTATATTTCCTCTTGTAGGTGCAGAAGGAGTGAGAGAAAAAAAAGAGGAAGTTGCTTTGTATTATACTTACATGACTTGATAAATAAGAGCAACATGATCGTACGTTGCTCTTTCCAGTGCAGTACAATCACAGAGTTTCAAGTGCATTTCAATCATTTTCAGGCATAGATCCAAACCAGCAATAATTTGAGCACTGCAGCTAATGAATTAAGCATTGCATCTGCCCCTAAGCAACCAAAGTCTGTATCCAAAGCTGGTCAAACTATTTATATACTCCTCTTTTTAGAGAATATATATCCTTGATTAAAAAAGACAAAAAAAGTTTCGTACTTAAATTGCAAGCCCCATTCCCTAACTTGCATCTTCTACAGGAAAAACATCAACTCCCACAGCATTCTTTCTGGTTATGAGTCTAACCCAGATTTTGTCATCATCATCTACAGCAAAACAGCCAAAGCAGTCTATCAATTAAAAAAACCCACACTTACTCAATCTGCTTTAAGGGTCCCACACCTCTCATATGTTATCTCGCACATGGAAGCCGGTAGCTGACAGCAAAGCAGACTCAACCTTCGCACTGTGCGCAGGTCAATCTCCCGAACGAGCCGTGGGTGGCAGCAGCGTCTGCACCGCCTGCGCATTCCAGCCGGGACACTGTTTTGGGTCATAGGTTCACGCGGTGAACGGGAACCAGCCCCGCGCACACGCACCTAACAAGTGTCCCAGCTCCGACTGGCATCACGGAATAAAGCTGCACTCGCTTCCTTGATTGTCTGCCCCGTGGCTTGTCTTTCAGTACAAAGCACGCGAACTGAAGATGTTGACACTGACACACAAACACACGCTGTTAAATAAACAGGAACTTCTACTGCATATACAGATGGAGAAACTGAAAACACTGATTGTATCAGGAAGCAATTCAACGACTTGATTCATGCAGTGTGCACAGTAACAGGTATCACTGCTATCAATTTCAGCAATATGTCACTGTCTGAATCAGCAGGAGCAGACTTCAGCCCATAAATTTAGACTGCCCCAAGACTGTTCTGTTTGGAAATCATCAAACTTTATCTTACATCAGTGTTTCCTCTCCTATATCAGACTTATTTTGCTATCTTTCAGAAATCTCGCTTAGTAATATTCCACTTTCAGGAGCAAACAAATCAAAGGCATGCTGGTCTCATGTGTCCTCCCTATTCTCAAACTCCTGAATTTCTTAAGCAACACAAGCCCACTCCCCTGCACGCCCCAGAGATGCGGGCTGTCACATAGCTCACCATCTCTATGCATTTGCAAACTCTGAGCATACCCAAAGAGGAATAAAAAATCCGCATGCTATCCTTTACCAACACATTGCCTGTCGATCTGTATTAGAGCCAACAGGCTGATGCCAAAGTGACTATATTTTAGTCTCAACTTTATCCATGTTAATTATTATTAAACCTTGAAGAGCTTCTTTCCAACACTTTTCCAGCATTCCCCCTCCAATACGTACGTACGTATTTAACACACGGTAGTTTTTACAATCACTCAGCCCCGTTTTCTCAGCTGACCTATTCCAGCACGTCTACTTCAAGGACGAGAACTAGGGAAAAAAAACCTTCTTGCCATCCACCGCCGCCTGAAAACAACCCGTGTTCCTCTGCTTGACAGAAGAGAGGAGCAGCACCGCGCACAGCCCATGCCTGACCTGCAGCCTCGCTTCCTCCTGCGCCCCCGGGAGCACCCACATCCCAGGGGCGCGGGTGTCCCGCTCACCCCGTGCCCTCGCTGTCCCGCCGTTCGCTGCCCGGGGCCGGGGCCGGGGCCGAGCCGCGGCACGAACTTTGCCCGCCGAGCCGCCTCTGCCCAGCGGCGCGGGGGGAGCCCCGGCCTCGGCCCCGGCCTCGGCCCCGGC
>VZTJ01006412.1:2691586-2732607 GCA_013397795.1 Orthonyx spaldingii | reverse complement strand
CTCGGCCCCGGCCTCGGCCCCGGCAGCGACTGAGGGGAGGCGGCAGCCGCGCCCCGCCCGGCGCTCCCGTTTGGCCGAAGCTGTGAGGGGGCCGGGGGCACCGGGGACCCCCGCCGCGCCCCCTCCGCGCCCACCTGTTCGGCGCCGGTGCCGTCGGGGCCGGGTCGTCTCCTCCTGGGCAGAGGGCGCCAGGTACGGCGGCCGCCCGTCTCCCCGGGCGGGGGGCGGGGAGAGGTGCGCAGGGATCTTAAGATCCTGAGGGGAAAAAGCCCGCCGCGGCCTTCACGAGGGAATAAAAATAAATACATATTTTAAAAAGTAGTAATTCAACACACATACACACCCCACCCACCCGCGAGCCCCACTTTCCATCCCTACCCCTGGGAGTCCCACTTTTCAGCCCACACCCTGGCTTTGGAGTGAGGGTGAAGTTCAGCTGCAGCCTGGCACACCCTCCCACATGCTGGTCCCTTGGCAGAGCCAAAGCTAATTTTAAAAGCCCACGTGGATGCCACAGTGCTGCCCCATGGCATGGAGAAAAGATGGCACTACCCTGTCCCCCTGCCCAAACACTTCCACATGCCAAACCACTTCTGCCCAGCAGTGCCATGAGGGCCTTGTACTTGGAGCTGGCTGAGTGCCCTTGGTTTTTGTACCCCTGATTGTGCACTTGAAGCATCTGGAAAAAAAATAAATCTTGTTTTCTTCTGGATTTATTCCAAGGCTGCTTGCGGATGGGAACATTAAGGTCTTGCCCCAGTGAGCCTTCCCTGTTTCTGTCAGGGCAAGGGAGTTGCAGTGGAGCAGCCTCCCAGACAGCTGGAGGAATGGGGCACCCCCAGTTTGTCATGCGTGAGTGCCTCAGGAATGAGGATGCTGATGAATACCTTAAAAATCATAATGTGGGCTCTGGTCTGCCTGGCAGCCTTTGGATGGTGTTTTCAGGTGGCTGAGAGGCAGGCCAATCTTCACTGGATTTCTCTGGAAAACCTGTTTAGTTGTAGAAGTGTAAAATGAGGTTTTTCATCGCTTTGCTTGCTTATAAAGCAGTCCAGACAAATCAATGTCTCTTGGACCTGAATGATGGCAATGTGAGCCTGAGATTGGTGGAAAGTCAACAATGGGCTGTCATGACACTTCTGCTCATCAGGGCAGGGGCACAAAAATCAGTGCTCTACATCTCCATGTCCTGTCTGTCCAGAGGTGTGAGTTTGATTTATTATTCTGAAAATATCCTCCTGATTGCTTGCCAGACTAAATAATTTTCAGTCCTAAGTATCTGCCCCAGTTGCTCCACAGCAATCAGGGAGCTCTAAACCTAATTCCAG
This sequence comes from Orthonyx spaldingii, assembly GCA_013397795.1. Taxonomy (NCBI): domain Eukaryota; kingdom Metazoa; phylum Chordata; class Aves; order Passeriformes; family Orthonychidae; genus Orthonyx; species Orthonyx spaldingii. The sequence continues at coordinate 2,731,279 of VZTJ01006412.1, read as the reverse complement.
CTGGTCACTGGTTTGAACTTCAAAGCACAAAACAAAGCCAAGAAGGTAATAAAAAATCAAAATGTCAGCATTCACTTTAAAAAATATATATAGTACCACACTTGAAAACTGCTTTCATTATTCATGCAAATTGGTCTCATCCGGGACTTGATTTTAGATTGCTAAGGCTGAAATGAACTTTGTTCACCCTTTTGATTAGATAGAAAAGGAACTTCAGAAGAACAAGCTGCAAGAGATGCAGGAAAAAATTGGGTTTGTCCAGTTTCTATGACTTTTCTTTCATTTCATTTCTTTCACCTCCCAACAAGTTCCACATAATGACTGCAGAATTTGTCCAGTGCAGCAGCAACCATTTCCACCTGTGGAGCTGGACTGACCTACTACAAAGGTGCTGGTCTGAAACAGTCAGCTTTTCCTGTGCTGCATAGTTTGCCCTCATTTAATACACTGCAGCAGGTACTACTTGCCTCTTGGCTAGTCACAGAAACTTGTCATGCATTGTATTTCATTCAGGGAATCCCACTGGATTGCATGCCTAGGAGTTATGAAAGTCTCCTCTTTCTGTTTTGTCTTTGGGAGATGTAGATGAAAAGGAAAAAGGAAAGAGGTGCTCCCTTTCCAATGCTGAATCGGAAGGAAGGCACTTTTGGAGCGCATGATGGAAGTGGAAGACGCCAAAAACTTCTGTACAAACTTCAAGGATCCCCATTTCTTCTCCTTTTCCTCCTCCTCCTCCTTCTTCTCCTTCTCCTTTTCCTCCCAGCTGTATCCAAGACCACAGAAATGGCAATGCAGCAGGAAGGAACAAAATTGACTCCAAATTATCACATAGGATGTGCTTTTCCTGGGTTTTATTATCTACCAATTTAAGATTATTTGAAGTGTTTTAAATACTGAAAAGTTGCTTCAAACATATTTGTAGCTAACACTGGTATGTTTTACAATGCATAGCCATAAATGCAATTTTATTTTCCATACATTCCGCCTGCACAACCATTAAAAAATCTGTTGTGTACTGCAATTATATTTTTACTCTTGACAAATCCCTTTTAACATGGATCAAACAATACATCAATTTCTTTAGAAAATAAAACTCTCTGTATGTGTCTTAGACTAAGTTCTCTCTAGTTCCTTGGTACCTTTTCACAAGCAACTGTAAGGGTTATTTTGGGTTTTGTCACACATTGGGAACATGTCTCTGAGGCTGATCTGGAGAAGAATTTCTGAGTGGCTGTGCTGAGCAACATAACAGCGCTGGCCTGTCATCTTTTTATTCAGAACAGAGAGCTGCTACACCTGGTACTTTTCTCCTACATTTCTTTCCTTTGCTGTGTCCTGCACAGCTGAACCCCAGCTGAAGGTATCTTCAGCCTTGACAGACAATGAGAAATTTTGCACCCTTCCATTTCTGATCCCAGCCCTTCTGCTAAAGCCAAATTCATTATGAGCCTATAATTTCTAAAACATTATAAAAATGTAGTCTAACAAGAGTACAAATAAATGGCAGGATAAATCTAACCTAAAACAGGAGGAAGCAGAACCTCTGTCTTCTATACAAAGAAGTCATGGCCATTAAAGACAGGAGAAATGTGAATGGCCTGTGGTGAGCTGCTACAGTATCTGATGGACACTGAGAGAAATTTCATTTTGATTCATCATTTTCTACTACAAACAAATGCAAATTAGAACAAAAACCCACATATGACTTCATAGGAGTTTCCTCTCATTCATAACTTGTTCAATACTAGATGATGATCATTCTTAGCAAATATATCATTGACCATTTCTTAGTTAAAAATACCTTTCTACACTAAAAGTGTGTTTATGGCACTGTCATCTTTAAGACTCCTCAAAATCCCACACAAGAAAATGAAAAATACCTGAAATGAATGAAACCAATGAAAAGGAGATAGCGTGTCTCAAACAGAGGAAGAATCAGAACTATTTGGCATAGTTTCTGATTTTGAGAACAACAATCTGTGAGGCTTTGCTGGCATGTGTCAACATAAATACTTGCCAAAGAAGTGCTTATACTTATCCTAGGTACTTACACTTCTTTTTGCCCCCAGACAATATAAGAAAAAGCTGAAAATCTTCTTACAGCGTTTGTGCCTTGATATTTTGAACAAGAAGCACATGTAAAGCTCTTTAGTCACCACTGAACACAAACAAAAAATACTTTAACACACACATAAAAAAACAACTTTAAACTTTGATCAAGGCTAAATATATCTCAGAAAATATGAATTGGTTTGTATTTGCCTTTGTTCATGCATGCATTTGTAAAACATGACAAAAATACCCAGAGGTCAAGGCATTTGTGAATAATATAAAACAACAGTTTTTGCGTGAAAATGCATAAACCTTATAAGCTTAAGGGCCAAAATAAAAAAAAGTTTCTTCCTTTCAGAGTGCCGTTTGATTGCACTTCTTAATGGCTTTCAACATTTGAAAATTGTTACAATAATAGTCTCAGCCATTGTGTTTGATGACTTTGTGAGCTTTAGAAGCAACACAATTAACAGAGACATTCCTATGTATGAACAGAGTTATTCCCATATAGTTGTCTTCAAGTATTTACCTTTCCCTTAAAGTACAAATGATGTGCTTTCCATAGAGAATTAATATTAACTGAAAACTTTAATTTTCTCTAATACATTTTAGCAAGAAATTCCTAAAAGTGCATTAATTGCTTGTTACAGAACAATGGAGCCATGTTTACAAATGCAGTTTAGACAGCAATATTGAGGAAAGCTGTAGACAAATAATTAGTAGAGATGATTTCCCTAGAGGGGGATATAAGTGTTTACTTTTTTCTGTGTTTTTAATCCAAATCCTAAACCCTTACTCCTGATCTTGTTGAGCAAGCTGTTTACTGATTTCATTGGAAATGATGTCTAAGTACATTCAGGCTTCTATTAAATAATTAGTGCCCAATGTCAATTCTTTCGCAAATTCTATTTCTTCTGCTTATTTCTGTTTGTGCTGTGGGATGTCTTAAAAAGTATCTCTTAGGAAAAAAAACTTTGGATTTTCCTCGGTGCTTGGTTCTGCCATTCATTTTCTGCATGACCTCTGTGAAAGTACTTAATCACTTTTAATAGTGTGAGTGGAAAAAGAATGCATTCATTAATATTTGTGAGGCTGCCAGATACTATGCTGTTGCAAGCATTTACAGTACCTTCAAAAATTATAATTGCACTCTCCAGCTGGTTAATGTTTATCCAGTTACTGAACAGCTGAACAAAAAGCAGAGAGGCAGACCTACTGTTTGCTCTCATCGGTATTGAATTTGAAGGGGATTTTTCCATGTTAAAGCTGTAGAATCAGGCAGGAGATGAAATACCATTAGCAGGCCTCTGTGGAGAATAATGAGCTGAAAGCGTGCCCGGTGCTAGCCTGCAATTAGGGTGAAAAGTGAAATAGGGCAAGAATCAGAATACCATTTCGGGCTCTCACTTTTCAGAGCGTACCCTTTTCATCCCCACCAGGGGGAGCCTACTTGAAGATCATAATTAGGAGGCACAAATAGTGTATTTGAAGAGGGTGCTTTCCTTTGCCACTTTCTTGAAAGATACTTTGTGATCTTTGCAAGACTTTACCGCCCCCGGCTACCCCTCTCCTCCTTCCCCCTACCTCCCCCTCCCCCCGAAATTCCTTTTGCTTCAGCTATCACATTGGAGTGAGAAGCAGCATGAGTGTTTTTCTACATCCCGGGCCTGCTATTCTGAACACTGCTGTTTTTAAGCATTGATGTCAAGTACAAGATTTAGCTCAGAGTTCACCTAGAAGAGCAAATGGAGCTCTCCTACATCGTGGCATGCACAGCTATTAACGTTGCATGTGTGACTCAGTGTACTCAGAGAGAGGTGAGAGTCCATATCTGTTCATCTGGAGTACAAGTGACCAGGTTGTCCTTACAGCTCCTGATGGTAACTCAGGCATAACTGATGGTTCTCAGCAAATTATTGTACTTCCTTGTACTCTGCCTCTAGAGTGCTCCTCTTCTCTGTCTAGTTCACCACCAGTCAAACCTGAAATACTGTTCAACTCTGCAGTCCTTAAAATCATGCTCATATAGAGGGGCCAGTCTGTGTTGTTGGATAGTAGGAGACAGGCAGGCAGCAGGCCTCATGATTTGTTTGCATAAGCAAGTTTTCAGCTTTAACATGTGGATATATTATTGAAAATCCTCCAGATTTTCTTTGAAGTAGTAATTTAGCCCTTTGTGTCTAAAGAAAAGTATAGCATTGTTTGAAACTAAGATTTCTCTTTTGAAACTGAGAAATTCTTTACTGTGAGGGCAGTGAAGCACTTGAACAGGTTGCCCAGAGAAGTTGTGGATACCCTATCCCTGGAAATGTTCAATGCCACATTGTGTGGGGCTCTGAGCAACCTGGTCTAGTGAAAGGTGTCCCTGCTCATGACAGGGGGTTGGAACAGGATGATCTTTAAGATCCCTTCCAACCCAAGCCATTCTATGATTCTTTGATATAAATAAAATATTGGTAAATGCCTGTTCAGCATTTCAGCACTTAACAACAAAATCTGAAATTTTATTTTCTGCTGCAGATGAAAAATATTCATGTAATACCTGTAGGAACAAGTAGGCTCACACATATTCTTTACAAATGGTGGAATCAACCTTTTAATATGCATTTAAAAAGGATTTTTCTCTTTGAAATGTAGTTGCTATCTCTCCCAGCCCACTTACAGTACTTTAGACTCATCGTGGGGATCTGAAGAAGGGAGTGCCCTCTGCTGCGCTGTATGCAGATAGGAGTTTCAATCAAGTTGTTAAGGGGAAATATTGCACTTGAAGGACTGTCATAAATTCACTGTCAATATTCTCAGCAGCAGTAACTGGTACTATCACTGTCTGACTTTGCTCAAAGTGACATTATTATTTCAGTCATTCAATGAGGTAAAATTCAATAATAATTTATTATCAGGGACTACTTCTAAGTGGAGGATTTCTTCTCATATAAAGCAAATAATAAAGGTTATGGTGTGGCATTCAGGAACTATTACTAACAACAATAGGGAAAGGCTCAAAAAATTATGATGGATAATTGCAAGAGGAATGGCTGGAGAGGGAGAAATTAATGAAAATCATTGAGAATAGAACAGACATCTTGCAATTAGGAAAAAATGTAGTCACAAACCATAAGAAAGAGAGTTTCACAGCTGGGAATACAGTGCCAGGAATATGTTCCTGCCAGCCTGGGCAGCTCTTTGGAAAGGCACTGCCTGTGTCAGTGGTAAGGAGAGCTGGAGAAACAAGCTTGCTGAGCATCAGAGTGCAGAAATGCTGCTGGACTGGAGTCTCAAAGGGACAGGATTTCTCTAGGTACTCCTGAGAGGAACTTGAGTGGTTCCCCTTTGTTTATGTGGTTACTGAAGGCACTGGGATGGAGGTAGCTATTGGAGAGAAGATTGCTGGGAAAGAGAGACAATCAGATAAGCATATGGAGGGAAACAATAATTTCTGTTTGTGTGTTCATTGCTTATTTTGCTTTCTCTGTAGTTGTAGCCCTTTCAGACCAGACCTTCAAATTACAGAGCTCACAGAAAAATGGAAATGAGGAAATACAGCAAGTATCTATGATGAAAAATATTTCTCTCTCCCACACCAACCTTGAGCTCACTCATGCTGTAGAAAATGCAGGAAGCAGGGAGATCAGTATAGAACAACGCATTGTGTGTGTTTTCTTTCCATAAAACACTTTAGAAAGTCTTCAGAAAAGGTGTTCAAGGCCTCAAATGTGTGACAGGAGCAGCGCAACTGATGTTTTTATCTCTCATTACTTTTTTTTAGAATAAAACTTGACAACATATTGGCAATAGGTATTAAAAGGAGAGGACTGAACTCTCTTCATTCTCTTTCTTCTATAATATTTTTTCCCCTTTCCTTTCTCTTTTTTCTCTTCTTTTTTTTCTTTCCTTTTTATTTTTTTTTTCTATTTATGGCAAACTGACACGATAATTTCTGGGAGTTGGTGGTGTTCCCATAGAAACAGCCTTGATTTGATGATATCACTGCAGGTTGCTGCTGTTATTCTGCTATGTTCTAATTAAAATAAAATCTTTGTAGATGCATTGTATTTAAATCTTCAGACTTTTTTTTCTATGCAATTGGACTTGTATAATCTCCATTTTTCTTATGACCATGTCTGAACAGGGGCTGAAAGACTTAAGATTATCAAGACACTGTTCTCTTTGAAGCAATCTTTTTGTCTCACTTCTCCAGCATTCATAAAACCCAAGTGGGCTTTTATGCCTAATAATAGTAGCTATAAGTGGTTTTAAGTGATTTGTGGGATAAAAGCTGTAACTGTTACGTGCCACTGAGGAGCTGCTTCTTTTACTCAATGTTTAGTACTTTGTAATAACAACTGTTTTTGTTTCAGGATCTCAATGTACTTTCCATTATTATGGCTTAAAGTGCTAATGAATTCTGCATTAAAAGCCAGATGTAAAAGTATCTGAGATAAAACTCTCCAGAGAAATAGTTCAATTGCCTTGCAGTAAGTGTCCTGCAAGTTACAAAAGGCATGGTGTGTCAAAAACACTCTTTTTCATCTTCTTGTTTGCATCCACTTCCCCTGTAGGGCATAGAAAAGGCTTAATTGCCAACTCATCTGTTCAAGATACTGAGATGAAAATAAAATTGTGGGTTTTGTCTGGTTTGTGAAGTGAATAATGTTAAAGGATGGAAGGGCAAAGCAGGATTCCTTTGAGTTTGTTTGAGTTTGAGAGAGACCCACTACAGTTCTTACTGATGCAGACAAAGGTGCCTCACCTTCTCTGACATGTGACAACTGCTGTTGCAAGATTTGCTGCCATCTGGTTTAAGGTGACAAACCACCAAGAATATAACCCAGCTCTCATTCTGTGATTTCTCCACCTGTGGTAACCTAGCCCAAACAACCACAAATATGGGTGCTTCTTAGTAGAAGGCAACATGAGTAACACCACAAATTTCATCACTCCCTAGGAAAAATAAGATTGACAGTCTTTTGTAGAGGAGATGGTAATTTATAAAAATGCAGAACTACCACAAGTAGAAAACCTATGAACAGAATTTGGAACAAGATCTTTTTTTTTGCTTTCTCTATCAGAAACTTGCCATCAAATTCCCTTTTATTTAGTGCTATTATTGTGCTTTGTCATTTGGTTTTAATCATATATTTATCAAGTCACTATGTTCATCCTCAGATAAACTCTCATAAGTAAAGAAAATTTACTTGAACATGAGGTAAAATGGGTCAAAGCTGAACACATTCTTAGAAAATACTGGGAGATGAAATGTATCAAGGCAGAGATCACATTTTTGTTCTGAAACTGGAGTGTGATGTTTATAGCAGGATCCAAGAAAACTGTCTGAGCATCCTTGATATTACAACAGTAAAAGAATACAAGAATATTTGTTCCCTTAGAAAGTGTTGCAGTATTCAGAACTGCCCAATCAACTCATCTGGCATGTACTTCAGCTCAAAAGCTAAATGAATAAACAGAACCAGCCCAGATGAAATAATTTCTAATTGAATTTCCAAGGTTAGCAAAGACAGTGTGCAGAGGAGAAGCTCAGCACTAATCAGGCTGATTATTCTGGTATTCAGCACGAGAGGACTGTGGAATGGGAAAGCCTTCCCATAAAGCCACTCAGGTAGCCTGCAGTTCCCTTCCCCTCTAGAAAACTCTGCAGCAGGGCAGGTGCTACACACTGCAGGTGCTCTGGAGCAGCAAACAGGGTGCAGAACATTTCACCAGCTGAATTAGTCTCAACACAAAGGGCAGAATGACCCCACAGAGAACGAGCCGCCGGCATATTGCTCGCAATCAGCCAACACCTCTGGCTTGTACTGCACTGCCAAGTCTATCCCAGCCAACTGGAAAGTCACTAACAAAGCACATTTTAAAATGTTTCCAGGCAACAAGGTCACCATGTCTGCCTCAGTTATGCCATTTTCTTTTTACCCAGCCGGCAGCCACTTTGTCTTAAGAGCTAATTTCTGGCTTTTCTTTGCCTTCTAGGACTCTCCAGTGTCTTGAATACCACCCGTTTTTCCAGCTGAGAGGCAGTTTTTGGAGGGCTCAATAAAAAGGGAGGTATTTTGATGAAGAATTTGCTGAAATCAGAGGTTTCAGACCAAGTGGCTTCTATGACAGCTACTGCTTTTAATGTAATTAGTGATCTCTCTTTCATGGATCTTTTTTCTCTACTCATCTTTGAGGTCATCTATGTCTCTTTCATTCTGATTTATTACAGATTGCCCGTTTATTTCACACCTTTCTAAGATTTTCCAGTTTTTAGTTTGTCTTTTGAAGAAAAGACAGAAAAATCCTTTTGATTGGACTGGAAAACTTTACTTTTTTATTTTACAGTTTGTTAATATCCTGAGACTTAGACAAAGCTTTTATTTTTTTGCAGAATAGTACATTTCTTTGTGAGTTTTTGTATATATAGTTTGTAATAAAATGAGATTTTGTAGACAAAAGTGATGTGCTTACACTAGATTCAGCTTAAGGCATCTCAGCAGCATTAGAAAAAAGGAATTTTCCTGCCTGGAGATAAGGTCTAGGTTCATTCTACCACAGGAAGGGAGGAAGGGAGAGGGGGGAAGGACAGCACTATGATGGAAGTGGAGAGGACAGTCCAGGAGAGCCAGACTTGCTGCTGCCAGAGGAAGGGGTGAGGACGACAGCTGCTTATTCTGAAATGGCTCATTCCCTGCCCTAACCAACAGCCTTGACTAGGTTTTCAGGCTCCAGCTTTGACAAAGTGGGAAGCAGGACCATGGATGTCTGCTGCCTGTAGTGTAGCTCTTGTTGTCTCTGCTGCTTATAGTTGACCTAAATCCACATACAGCTCTAACTTTGGGTACAGGAGGATGATGTTCAGATCCCTTCCTTGCTTAATTTGGAGCAAGAAATTATATATAGGTCTGATGTTGCAGGAGAGTGCCTTGGTCATTGATTTAGGGAGTGTTTGAACTTCTAGTCCTGAAACTGTCCACTTTGTTTAACCCTGGCCATCAGAGCTGGCTCTGGAAGACACACATGACAGCCTTGAGCTGCACCATTCCTTGCTTTCCTGACCTAAAGGACATTTGAACTCTATGAACAACTCCTGCAGGAAAGACTGAGAAAAAGTGTTTCTATGACTCTGGCCCTAAACTCGGATGTTGTTCTTGGTTCCCAAAACATAGATTTATTTTTTATTATCACAAAAACATCCATTTCCCCATTCTGCTTTTCACTCAGTTAGTTCTGCACAGAACTGAAATTTACATTTAGTTTTATGTTATGTTAACAACAACATAATTTCGTTCTTCTTGTAGTGGTTCCTTTCTTATATGTCACACTACTGCAGGGTTAAGGTGTTGAAGGAATTTGAACTGAATCTACAAAAAAAATCCTGAAGAAAGTGATTTTCTCTCTCTTCCTGAATCAATTTGTGTTTTCTTTTCCTATGTTTTAAAGTTCTGTGTGCTTTTATGGAACTCAGCCAATCTGATCGAGTGTGTATTTCTGCAATCTTAGGGCTCACACATGTGACTGAGGTATGAGAGCTTAAGAAGTTACTGCACATCAGCTAAGCCATGGCAACTGTCCTGTGTTCAGGCTTAGCCCACAGTAAATGCGATATAATGTGAGTTATCTTAAGCCTCTTTCATGACAGACTTATCTCACCTCTGTACTTTCCTGGGAAGCTGCTGGGTGTCATTATTCCAGGTGCACCAATTTGTCTATTTGGGCTCTCTATCCCCCTACCTTGTGAGTAATTAAATCACCTCCTGCTATACATATAACCTTGAAAATCTTTCCTTTTTTAACTTCATTTTAATTGGCTGTTGCTGCAGATACCTTATCATACTTTGCTCTTATGTGGAAGTCTGCACTAAGCATTACGGGCTGGTTAGAGGAAGGTTTTCAGTACTGAGGAGAGAAAGAACAAGAGTGGATGCAAAGAAGACTGTACACAAAGACAGAGAATCCCTTTCTAAACAAATGGCTGCTGTATAACAGACCACTCACCTGACCGCTGATGCACAAGACTCCAAAGGTCTGATCAAAAGTGATGGATGAAGAGAGAAGTATAATGGGTGCACCCAAGGGCATCACAGATGCAGGACTGGGGTCTGCAGCTGCTGCTTGGGGGTGACCTTGGCGCAGCCTTACTCTGGTTATGGGGCAACTCTGGCAGGCACTGCCAGGGCTGCAGGCCCCTTGTCAGGTGCATTTGTGTTGCAAATGCTGGAGCTGCAGACTGCAGCCAGGCAGAGGTTAATGCAATGCAACAGGGGCCTGGAATGCTGCAAGTCTAATTATTACAATTGAGCAGCTGAAGTAAGAGAAGAATGTGACTGCTAAGGGCTCAAATACCAGACAAATGAGCAGAATGTCTGTAGTCCACCCAGGGACTGGGACAAGCCCACCTACAGCCTTAAAAGAAACAGTCTGACCTGAGTACCTGTCATTGCTGAGGCTTGGAGTTCGTGTGCTTCCTCAGGTCTTGGGAAAAGTGTGTAACCATGTAGAAAGGGAATGGTAAAAAAGAACACACAACAATATGCTACAAGATATAAGAAATTAAATAAATGTATAAAGAAGACACTTGCAGCTTGAAGATTATGGGATTCTGGGAGCTGGACAACTGACCACTGCTTGATTGACAGTAAACCATTCCTGTTTGCTATCCTGCCTTAATAAAATAAGGCTAGTCATAAATCATGTGTCAGCTTGAGCTCTGTGGCTGAGCAAGGCTGGGAATGAATTTGGTCCCTGGGAAAAACAGGATTTGAAATCAATTTAGGAGCAGGCAATTGTGGCTTACAGCTGCAACCTGGGGAGCCAGGAGCTGGAGCGAGGCCTTCCTTGGGGGAGCGGCCAGTGCAGGGTGGGCCTGTGGGAAGAACTCATTTGAGAGTGCTCTGTTCTCATGTCATGAAACATAAGAGGTCTGAAACAAGTTAACAGAACTGTTTTTGAACAAAGGTTGTCTTATCCACATTATCTGCCCTACTAACACACAAAAGTGTAACTAAAGCAATCCCAGCAGTCAAAATTCAGTAATGCCAAAGCTCAACCTTCTTTCCAAAAGTGAGCTAAATATGGGCCAAATGTGGATCAAATTTTTGCATCTCAGGGTCTCCCTGCAGCTAATAACTCCAGGAATATTTTTCCCTTATCAATTATGTAATGAAATGCAGCAGATATTTGGTAGCCTCCTCCAAAATGAAGCATAAGACCACCTGTCAAAGACTGGTGGAACTGGGTGCAGCAAAATCATCCTGCCAAGTCACCAGGAGGCTGCCACATGTTCAGAAGAGATTAGTGCGATCATGGGACACCTACAAAATCTGCCCTGAATGTGTGCAGTCAGGTTATTACTTTCTGTAAGAGTTTTATATCTTCAACAGATTGTTCATTGCAGCATTGGGTCTGTGAAGAGAAGACAATTGGCCTACTTCACTATTTCATTACTTCAGCGTTAATGAAATTGTATACACATGTTATAATCAAGGGAGTCACACAGAGAACAACCAAATATTGGCTTAGACCCATGAGCAGATCCCTATATTCTGAGATAGTTGCCAAAATGGTGACTATGTCATCATACAGAGAGAAACAAAATCTATGTGAAATACGTTAAATTTTCATTAATGTATATGAATATGTAAAAAGGAAAAGAGTTTGGTTTGACATAAATAGAATTGTCATTGCTGTAGCAGAGTATACACACACCCAAACACAGAAGGGTGCAGCTAAAGAAAGCTGATCCTCATTTTCTGCTTCAGTCTCTCAACGTGGCTTAAGCTGACAAAGGGATTAATAACCTTGTCACATCACAGAGGTTAGAAGTCACAAACTGACACTGCTCCTTTTCCCATCACTGTAGGAATGAGAATAAAGGCAAGGAGGCTAAGAGACCATTTTGATAGTGGTGTTCATAGCTATTTATTAATTAAACCAGTAGAAGTTTAAACACAGCAGTTCATTGTTCAGCCCCCTGGCCAAATTTCATCTGCTTGAGGTAGCCAGACTCGGCTGAACTGAAGTGCAAACCCCTTGTGGTATGTGATACAGATCCCATCTGTGCTAATGCACAGAGGCGTTTTACAGCTCACAGCTACCATGCCAGTGATCTTCAGCTTGAACGGCAGCAGCACATAGATCCTTGAGGTTTGTTTCCCCCAAGGTCTGAGGTTCATCCCTCAATGTATCAGTCAAGGCAGCAGCCTGCACACAGGCTTCCATTTCAAAAAAGAAATTGCATGTGAGACCTTGATATGACTGAGAAGATGGCCTAGTAAATATGATTAGACACCACCACATCCCAGGCAGCTGGCATCAGCACCTTTCATGTAAAAGCTGTCCACGTAGTAGACTGGGACATTAACTTTGAATGTACCTTCACCAAATAAAGCTTTACACTAATCAAGGAATTGCAATTGTGTGATCAATTTGGAGATGTAATTATTACAAGGTGCATAAATCAGGCATTTTAATCCAGCAACAGCTACGTGAGTAGAGGACAGATAACACACTGATTTTGAGGTGCTTTGCATCTTTATTCCCTACTGTTGCCCAGTTAACCTCTAGTATTTGTACTGTTTAAGCTGTATCAGCTTAAAACCAAATGTAATTAACATGCTAACCATCATCCTGCTAAAACAAGGCTGACCTAGTCCCTTGAATTTAGAATTTATTCCTAACCAGTATTCATGTCCTGACCAAGGCCATTGTCATAATCCAATATAATCCTCACAGATTTGTATGCACAAAGTGAGGATGGGGCTCCTCTGAGTGATGGAGCCTTCATCTCCCACACTCTTTAGGACTTCATGCTGCTCACTACCCAACAAATTTCGGCTGCACCGTGTTCGTTTAATAAAGCAGGAAAATATAGGTCTGGCATTCCTCCCAGCTTTTAAACAAACACATACCTAGCTACATGGTTTTATGAACATATTCCAACCCTGAGTAATGTTTGCATAACTACATGCATGATAAAGCACTGGGTATTTGAGTTTTGCCACAGTATTTTCAGGACATGAATTGTACATGTTGTAACAGTGTGACTGTGACATAGTGGCCACATCCTGAGCACAGTCTCCTCTGACACCCACGGAGTGCTCGGAGGTGGAGCATCTTTTCAGGTTTGGCTTTCAATGCCACTGCCACAAGCTGGATTTAAGCATGCAATCGGTCCTGAAAGATATTTTAAAAAGCAACAGTCTTTAAGTAAAATTTCCTTTGGGTCTGCTCCTGAGAGGCACTTGGTCCTTGCTGCTCAACAGGAGCCTGTTAGCAATATTGGTAGTTTGATGAAACACAAGCCAAGGTTTCCAAGACAAGGTTGTCTGTGTTGGATCACTGGCTCAAAACAGAGCATAATATAGTTGGCAGGAGGCTCTTTATTCCAGAGAATGAGTGAAAAGTTGTCTTGTGTATGTGTGTGTTTTTTTGTCTTTGGAGTTGGTTGCATTTGGTCATGTGATTGGTCACAGTGCAATGAATCACCAAAACGAACATTTCATGATGGCTCGTGGATCACTGGAGACATAGAAGACTTTCTTTGTTTAAGAGCCCAGAAAGAAGTCAGTCTTTGGCATTTTTTCTTTCATTTAATAAATCATGTGGAACTAGAGACTTGTCCCCCACATTGTGAGTGCAATTTAAAAAACCTGGGATAGGCAGGAGAGGATTAATGATTATGTAAGCACTGAATTACACAAAGCACAGAATCCTAAATGCCCTTGCTTCTGTTAGGTGGCAGAACACAGCCTGCAGAAGTTCTGGATGGAATGACTTCTTATGAAGTCCACAAACATAGGAGGGGAACTCCATGGACCAGGAGCTGGCCACCTCTGATTGTAGATTCTGTAGCTGCACCTCAGTACAAATTTCCTGAAGATCATGTTTTCCTTCTGCACAGCTGGCTTTTATAAATGACAGATAATGTGGGACCACAGAAAGCCCTATTATTGCAGAACCCTCCAGCAGTACTGTGGAACACAGAATGAAGGTGGTCTGAAAATACTACTTAAAGATGACTTTACTTTAAAAAAGAAAGCTAGTTGTGATCCCAAGAACTAAGATATCTCAAAGTGATGTAAAAATGTGTTGGTTTTGCAGAAGAATCAATGATGATAATTATTTTGTGTGTTTTTCTGACTTCTGTTATAGAATACAGAAATGGCAAGAAAATAAGAATAGATAAAGTAATTGCAAAGTTGTATTTAAACTAAACACATCAACCACTATGTAGATGTAGAACATGCAGTTCCTCTTCTCCCTTCTTTCAGCACTTTCAAGTCGACAGTTTCCTTCTGTGAATCAAGAACATCATTTTTAAGCAATACTTTTTGGTGAACTCAGTGTGGTAAATGGAAGCAGAGCTAGTGCCCAGAAGACTTTTGAATGCCTCCAAGAACAGTGACTCCACAACTTCTCTGAGCAGCCTGTGCCAGTGTAGATCGTCCTCACAGTGATGGCTGCACTAGATGATCTTTAGAGGTCGCTTCTAACCCAAACCGTTTTATGATACTATGAAAAGTGTTTCCTGATGTTCAGACAGAGCCTCCTGTGTTTCAGTTTATGCCCACTGTCTTGTCATTTGACAACACAGAAAAGAGATCCATCCTCTGTGTACCCTTTGTTCAGATATTTGTACACATTGATGAGAAGCCTCCGCCGAGGCTTCTCTTCTCCAGGCTGAACAGTCCCAGCTTTCTCAGTCTTTTCTCACACGCTGCAGCCTGGGATACTGCTGGCCTCCTGCTACAAGGGCACACTGCTAGCTCATGTCCAGCTTGTTGTCCAGGACCCCCTATGAGTAATCCTGTTCTCCCTGCAATCATAGAGTTTACAAGTAACATTTATTAGGCCAGAACAATTGTGACTAAATAATAGCACACTAATTTTTAAGAGATTTAACTACTTGAAACCCAGCCAGCTAAAAAGGTAGATGTGTTAATGTAATCATTTGTATTGAGTTTTCTGAATGGTGATAAGTCACAGTTGTGCAGTTCAGGTGGTTCTTGACTTCATAATAACCAATGTCAGTGGTTCAAATAAAAAAGTTACCTACTTAGGGCTGTTTCTTTTACAGCAGGGCATGGTAGTGAAAACCATGTCATCTACATTTAAATGGTTTACCTCCTTGATTAAGTCACTCTAAAATAAGAACTACCTTTGATTGCATGATCCTTAATATTTACTTTGCATGTGTTATTATGGCGATATTTTGATCTGCACTGTCATTTCTAAGTAGTGCCATACACCTGCTGCCTACAGGAGCTGGAAAATGGTATTAATTCCCTTTTACCGCTTGGTGGCGATCTCTTAAAAATGATGGGAGCTAAAAGTATCTTGCTCGTTCTTTTAATTTTGGTATAAGTAAAGGAAAACTCAGAGATAAGATTTTAATACATCAGAATACCAGTCATAAAGTCTATCTAAAGGAAAACAATATCATAGAGTCTGCTATTTAGGCATAAGGCATCCCAGAAGATCTGGCTATGCTGAAAACAATACCATCATTTTGCAATGTCACCTGTGCCAAAGCATTCCAGTACTACAGACTTTATTATGACTTTTCAGAAGAAACAAAAGTCTTTCTACAGACATAAAAAGAGATGTAACTCACAGCTTTGAGGAAATGTTTTAGGTGTAAATCCCCTCTGACTGGCATGTATTTCAAAGTGAATTGCAGTTGCTTTTCAGTCACTGTTGGGGGTTTTGTTGTCCTTGACACATACACACAAGCAAAATTTTCTGTTGCACTCTGAAGCAACTTTGTCATGTCAGCAAGTCCCAAACGAATGAATAAACATTTGGATATACCTAGCCCTCTAGGAATGCAATGTTATATTAACTAATCTAACTTTGAATTTGTCTTTTCTTTTATGGAGTTTTGCAAATACTATAGTACTGAGAGTGAATGCTGACCATTTTCTTGCAAAACAGTGCTGCTTCCTAAATTCAAAGCTCTTCTGATTTTTACCATACTTTCAGTACATGCAATGATGCTGTGCCTTTTCTTTACTGTGCTTCTCTACACTTGACAGTTAAGAGTGGTGTACCTGCCTAAAATACATTTCCTCTCATTCTCTGATCATTGTCCAGATTAGGAAGTCACCAGCAAGGCCTTACCATTAATGAAGACCTGCCAGCTGTGGTTCTGCAGATACCTTTATCATTCCTTTATCATGCCCTCAGATATGAAAATGGAGGAGGCAATGTGAGCAATAGGACAAAGAAAAATAGAAAAATGTTTTTGAGAAACCTAGCAGTTAGGCTTTTCTATATACTGAGGATATGTATTGTCCACAGACAATATTTTTAAATGGGTTTATCACATAGCCTTAAAATGCCATGATCTGTATAGAAGCATGGCTGTAAACGCCAATTTCTTTGAATTAGCTGAACTGTAGTTAAGTTTTTCAAAGGAGAGTTAGGTATGGGTTAGATACAAAACTAGCAGCTGGTCATGCATGCCCCAACACCTCTCCCAGGTTTGAGAAGGTTTACAAAAGTGATACCTCATAGATGGGTGCATTATTTTACTGCATCTATTTGAAAAGGTACTTGCAGTTTAAGGATTATTCTGATTGATGTTGAGATATGATTGAAGAAGTCTTTTATTTATAGCTATAATTGTGTTGAAGTTTTTAACAAGTGTTTTAAAACTCCAGTGATAATGAGCTGCATAGCACTGTAGTCCCACAGCAAAAAATTTAGATTTAATATAAGCTGACTATTACCTTTTCCTAACTTAGTCGGGAGCCACAAGACATGCCCATTTCCTTTTGACAACAATTAAATATAGAGATATGGATTTCAGGGAGTAAGACAAATAAGCTGAGCCTGGACTCTACCAACCGCAAACAAAAGCACATGAGCAAAGGTTGGCACCACACCCGACTACCCTTAGCTCGCTTGTTTTCATTTAGTCAGCTTAGTTACAGCTGAACAGCTTGAGATACGCCTTCTTCAGTCACAGGACATGCTGGGGAGATCAACAAGACCCAATGGACAAGGGTCTTTGGATCTCCACAACTTTCAGCTCTTGCTTATCCTAATGAGATAAGAAAATAAGTGTCATAATTTTTGGAGTCCATAAGAAGTGTTCAAAGTATGAAACAATAAAAAAGCAGTACTATAGAAGGCAAGAAAAAGCCCTTAGCATAGCTATGAGACAGGAGGAGTGCAGCTTCTTTGCCAAAGAACTGTTTCCAAAATGTTTGTCCATATGTAACATTATTACAGTAGTCATTCCTGCCATGCATCTCACAGACTTATGTCTTCATTGCTGGCTTTCAGATTTCTTAGGAAACTTAACTCTCTGGGTGCCGCGGACATGCAGAATCATCCTTCTGAGCAATCACTTGGCTTTTGGCCAAGACATTCTTGCCATCACTGAGCAAAATGGAAAGGAATTATGACCACAATAAAACATTCAGCTTACTAATTGCTATTTAATTGCTGCTCAGAATTTCCAATGCATTAGCTAGCAATGACAGTGTTACGTAAACACCTGAAAGCACCAGCTGACTCTTTAGGACGCAGGGAAAGGCAGTGTCTGACTGCCTGAGTTCATGTGCATATGTGGAGGCACTGGACAGGGAAAGGCTTCTCTTCCCCACTCTGCATGACACATAGCCAGGGAGCATAGGGATTTCTCCATCAAAAGAATAGCCACTGAGTCTGGGTGATTCTTTCCTACACACTTAATGTCCCCATCTTGTACAAATCCCCATACGTGCATATCTTCCAATAGAAGAGCTCTCTGACAATGGGTTTCCATTTTCCAAATTAAACTCCTGGAATTTTTGTTTCTACTCCCACCCAGAAACACTCCTCTCAAAATATTGAGCTTCATTAGAAATGCAGTCTGAAAATGCAGCGATGAGAAAGAGAAAATTAAAACAAAACCAGAGAAGAATCATCTACTCTTCTTCTCTAAATGGGGAGAAGAAGGAAGACTGGGAATGAATTCACACCTAAAAATATTTAACAAAACACAGTTTCCTTCACCTCTTCAAGAATGCTCAATTTTCCATGAAAATCTCTGTCACTGTATTGCTGCCTGCCTGGTTGAGACTGGTAAGTGCCAGGCCATCTACACACACGGGACAGACCTGGAGCAGTTATAATGTCATGATGGGTGAAAGGTATTTGCAAAGGCTGTGCCTTGGGATTGTGTTGGATGTTCTGGGTCGGGGCTGAGTTGGTGCAAGTCCGTGCTCTGTAACAAACCCCTCTGCCCCCATCCCCCTGTACTGCTCTCAGTGGCCAGGGAACAGCACACGGAGAGCTGGGGGAGACAGTGGGACTAGGACTATAGGCAGCCTGCAGCACAATCCAAAGGCAAGACTCAATCCATCAGAGGCATGTGGTTGTGGTTATAGTAGGCTGAGATGTAGCTGCTGGGCTGCATTTCAAGTACTTTCAGAGCAGCACAAATCTGGAGTGTCCCGAGCTTTGTGCACGTCAGGAGTGCAGACCTGAACCTCCCACGCACTGCATTCTATATCTCTGTTTCTGGCACTGACAGGTTAATAGCTAATTCACATTGTGTGAGTCTGACTTTACTGTCCTCTGCAGGCTCTAATAAAAAGAAGGAAAACGGATCCAGAATCCCATCAGTATTGTCTTATCAGCAACAGTCGAGGCACCTTCCCTATGAACTATGTGAACATTCCCTTTCCTTCTGCACTCCTCCATCACCATTTTGTGGCACAAAGGGTGAGCCACCAGCACGCAGGCACTGCAGAGACTTTAGGAAAGCTGCTCACTCTGTAAGCACATAACACTGGCTGATGTCCCAGTGAGGTGTGGATGACATTTTGCTTAAGGTAGCACTAAGGACTATGTACATTCAAATCCATTTTCTGTCACAAGCTTCCTGTCTGATTTTGGTCAAATTACTTAATCTGCAAAATAGGGCATAAAATATTTTCTTTTAGAATCCATTTGGGCTAGACACTTTCTCTCTGAGACATAAGGTGCATAGTATTGACTACAAAGAAATGTGGATTTTATTGAGAGTCTCTTGACATGCTTGTAACATGTAAGGAAATAATAAAGTAGTAGTCGTGGGAAATTTTCTTAGTAACTCATCGATTATCTGGCTTGAGGGATTACTTTGGTTAATGAATCTGACTTCACATACACCTTGAATTAGGAGGTTTTCACGAACATTTTCTTGCTTGAACTAAAGCCTCTTTTCTATAAATAATTTTATTACTACCTTAAAATTGCAATGATTTTCTAAAACAATTACATCTTATTTATAATCTGGGTTTGCTGCCATCCTGTCCCAGATCTTGTTATATCTTTGTCTGTGAGATGAAGAAGTCTGAGATGAAAGTTTGTCATGCTGTGGCTCCTTTGTTAAGCTAAATAGATTGAACTCTTCTTGTCTCCCACTGAGGTCTATTTTCCAGTGCTTTAATCATTCTTGTATGATCTTACATGATCAGTGTTCTCTCTAATCATTCCCAGACAAACCAACGAGATGTTCCTTTAGAAGTGGCTACACCAGTGGAACGATGGAGGCAGTATGCCTTCCCCACTCATTCTCACCATTCTCCTGCTCACATGTCAAGGTTTATGGTACAGACTTTAGCCACTGGAAGCTTGCAAAGAGGGCTTGCCTTTCATGGTCTGATCGCCCTATGGCCTCTGCAGGAATTGACTTTTGTTTCTATGTATTGTTTGATGTGAACAGAAGACCCAGACTTGTCTTTGTGCATGATACCTCTTCATTTTTTACCCACTATCTCCAGTTTTTGTGTCAGCTCAAGATTTTGGTAATTGTTAAGACTGGGAATTATTTTTTTCTTCCATGCCACTGATGAAAAATGTTAAATTACATGAAAATAAGAGCCAATTCATGTCAGATTTTACTGACAACACAACCATGTTAATTTCCCACTAACAGTGAGATTTTGGACATGACAAGTATTAACTATCAAAAAAGTTTACTTTTTTTTCTGTATTCCTTTCACTATTAAGAAAATAGCTAGTGTTTTTCCATTAATATTTCTGCACACAACAGTTTCTGTACCTTATGGGCCCTATTTTGTAATCAAGGTGTTCAAGGATCAATTTTTTTCCCCTTGCAGTTTCTCCATCCAAGCTTTAAAACTGAAATCTAAACACCTTTGAAAGGGAGAGGCTAGTCCCATCTCCATTGTCACACCTCCATTGTCCTGTTGAGGGGCAGGGAGGAGGGAGGCACGAGGCAGGAGGAATACTCAGAATCGCAGAAACACAGAACCAATTAGGCTGGAAAAACCTCTGAGATCATTGAGTTCATCCCACGCACCAACACCACTTTGTCAACTAAACCAGGGCACTGAGCGTCACATCCAGTCTTTCCTTAAACACCTCCAGGGACAGTGACTCCATCACCTCCCTGGGCAGCCCATTCCAATGTCTAATCACCCTTTCTGTGAAGAATTTTTTCCTAATGTCCAACTTAAACCTCCTCTGGCTCAGCTTATGACTGTGTTCTCTTGTCCTATCGCTGGCTGTCTGGGACAAGAGACTGACCCCCATCCAGCTACAAACTCCTTTCAGGGAGCTCTGGAGGGTGATAAGGTCAGTGAGCACCAGGACATGGCCAAATCCTTCTGTCTAGAATGAAGCTGGTTCAACTCTCTGAGTGGCAAGAGTGAAGGCAGCAGGGTGCAAGGTCTTCTTGCAGAGGTTGTGCTCCCTAAGGATCTGCACCTACCTCTTCCTGCTTCAGGGACACAGTCTTCTGCAGTCTCCCTCCTGCTTGACAGTTTGGGCACAGGTTTACCCAGACAACTTTTAACCTGTGCTCCATCTCCCACAAAAAAGTCTGAAGTCTGTGAAATCTGTTTACAAGGAAGCAGTGAAATCTTGTCTTCATCTTGCTATAAGGAGACCCAGCCGCATTGGATGAACAGATGAACCTCCTGCTGAACCAAATGGGTGGCCAGAAAATGCCAGCTCTTGCTCCATGATCTGAAACTCCTCAGCCAAAGACTTTTGCTGCTATTTAATAATTGGATTTTTATTGCTAATCGCTAACCTAAGTTGGCAGATTTACCGCTCCGAGGCTGTGCTTGCTGCTGACAGATGGGAACGTGAATATTTGCTGTCTCCTTGGATTTGTGCAGCTCCAGGGTGGGCACGGTGTGCCTGCTGTGTAAATGAAACATCCAGGGACTGCTGCAAAGGGCTGAGCTGAAACATTCCCTCATGTTGATTCATGCCTGTTTTAGGGTTCTCTAAATGCAGACCAAACTATTTAAACAACATTTTTACTTGGTTAGGAAATGAGTTGCTCCAGCTTGGGCTAGAAAAGGTAAATGCTTGTGGGCACAATGTGAGAAATACTGGGAGACTAAAACACATGAAACTTGGAATCCTCCCACGCTGGTTTGCTCTGGACCCTGCAAACACCTGCGCTCACCGGTTTTTGCCGAGATTTTATCTCCTGCTTCTTCATCAGAGCCAGTCGTTCCTCTTAACATGCACTTTGCAGAAGTCATTTATGACTTCAGCTTCTCCAAGACCAGATGGCTGAAATCTTCAGAGTCATTGTGGAAAGGGCCAAGTTTTGGCATTTACAACCCCTTACAAATCTTACTGCAGAGAGAAACCCTACATCATTCCCAATAAGAGGTTTTTCTTTATATTACTCTACCTTCCCATAGTACATGCCAGGTATCTTAAAGGTGGTTATGGACTTTGCTGGTATCAAAAACATCCTAGGTCCATACAGGGATTGCAACTATTCAGCATGTTTCCCAGGACCAAACAAATGTTTTATGCAAGATCAGCTTCATATAAATTTCTTTCCTTGGTGGGAATGCTCCTCCTGTGTCCATAAAACAGCCATCAGAGATAGACAGCCACTATTTCTACCTTTACAACCAACTGCTTGGAAGGCTGGAAGAAATCTGAAGAGATCCCTGGCTCCAGCCTCCTGCCCCAAGCCAATGTCAGCAATATTTCTGAGAGGCTCTTATCTCAAAGCTGTGTATAGCAAAGTCAAACCTTCCAACCTTTGCTTTTTCAAATGTCGAGCCTAAGCTTCCACTTTGAAGTTGAGACCTATTACTCCTTGCATTAGCTACCAAGGACACAGGAAGCAGATTATTCTTTCTTACAGCAATTTTATAGGTGTTTTGAGACCATTATGTTTCCTGTTCTTTCTTTTCCTTTCTAGATTAAAAACCTCTAATTTCTCTTGTCTGTCTCCATATATCATGCTTTCCAGGCTTCTGCTCATGCATATTAAACACTTCTCATAAACTCTTTTTATTTACCCTCCCTATTTCTTAATGCCTGAAGGATTCAAACTTGGATGAACACTCCAATTGCAATCTCATCAGTGCAGAACAGACTTGAAGCATTGTTTCCCAGGCCACGCTACCCTTGATTCAACACCTTCTCTGCAACAGTTTAATAGCATTGTTGGTGGGTAAAAAACACAGGTCACAGTGTTTAAAAGTCTTCCAAGTATCAGCATTCCTGGTCACAGGGGTCAGAATGCACTTCCAGAAAGAAAAGGACTCAGAAGCCTGGACACATGAAACAATCATTATTTTTGTACAGGTTTTTTTGTTGTTGATGTTGTTTTGCTTTCAAAGAGACTTCCTGCTGTTTTTGCAATAAACTGGAGAACAGTACATCAAATGCTTTGTCAGTAAAATTATAGGGATCTTATGCTCATTAAGGATATAGACTCTTTGGTAAATTACTGTCATTCTTCATTTCATTGAGCTACTTCTGTGATGCAGCTCATCCAGACTGCAGCAATTCTTGCTGCCCTGGTTGTTCTGCTACCACAGCCTGTCATTTGTATGCAGTCTTTGCACTACGTTCCTGGTAAATGCCATACTAGAGCAAAGTTCTTCCTAACAGCCATACTCCCATGGTGCTTAATGACTATTTCCCCCTAAACTGATGACTAACCTCCTTCGTGTCTTCCTTCAGTTCCTTAAAACCAGCAGGCTGCTTCATCTGAGGTCAGATGAAACCTAGAAGAGACATTTCAAAAATAGCTAGGGGAATTTCATGCTTTTTTCCCACTGACAGCAGCAGAAGTTGGATGTCTAAAACATAGTAAAATTTAAAAAAAATATTAAATAAGAATTCTATAAAGCTCAGTTGTGAAACATCCCTTGGCCTCTCAATTATGTGAAAGGTTTTAAGATAAATAGTCCATTGTTTTCAATATAGGATTTTTAATCCTAAAGGGTGCTATTTGTAACTCCCTAAAAATACTGGCAGTCGTTTCTAAACATTTTGTCTACTTACATGAGTAATTCCACATTTCATTTTATAGAGAGCATACAGCAGTCACACCATGAAAGGAAAAGGACTTTAAAGAGGGATAGTTCCACACTTTGTTCTGTCTCTCTCTGAGACAGCTTTCTTTCTGTTGCTTTTCTTCATTGAAACGTTCTTCATTTAAAATAGAAGACATTGAAACATATCTCGGTACTATGTGGAAAGAGTACTACGTTCCACAGAAAACACCAAGGCATTTAACAGATATATGAAAACAGTTGATCACAAAGTAGTGCGAGAAGCAGTGACTCATGGTTTGGGTACTCAACTTGAAAAGTAATTTAAAGTATTTTCAAGGAGGAGCTCAGCATTTTAGCCAGGGCCACCGACTCTGAGCTTGGTAGTGTTAAGTTCCAGGATGGTTTTCGCCTGCCTTTTAATTTTCTCTTGGAAATCTCCCATCCATTTACTAGGAGGCCAGGTTTCCCACCCACTCTTCAGATTTTGGCAGATGACAGGTGAAATGATGTGGCTGATCAGGACCAGCCTTACCTCCATGCTCTCCTCCAGCTTTCACTTCTTGCCCTTCTTTTGCACTCATTGTTTACATTCACAGGCCATTTCACAGAGGCACAGATGGCTTCCACTGAAAGTTTGGTCATGGGGTTATTTTGTTGGGTTTCATGATTTTTTATTCGTTTAATGTGAAGTGATTCATTGTCTTCAACCCCAAAGCCTGTTTGCTAAAACATCTCCAGTTACTGATCTTCCAGCTGAACCAAAACATCCATTTCCATAGCAAAGGGCAGTGGCAGACACCAGCTTTGATCCACCTGAATTGCCAGCTTCCAGCTTCCCCAAAATGCTGTACTCTCTCTCCCCTTTCAAAAAAGGAATGTATGCTGATCAGTGAATAATGCCTTTGCTATTGTAAGTATGTGAACTTAGCCTGCAGGGAATATTCCAGAGAAAGGAGTGATTTCTAAGTTAGCATTTAGGATTTCAGAGGGTGGCATTGTCGTGAGTCGTGAGCTCATGGGAAATGCAGTTGCAGAAGTGGTGTTTGCCAACAGGAACAGGATTATAGAAAGTGAAGTTCAGTTGAACTCAACCACAGCTACAAGAAGGTGTTGGGTTTTTTGTTTTGTTTTGGTTTGGTTTTTTAATAACTACTGGACTCTCAGCTATCCCTTTAGTAAATATTTCGTCTTTCTTTAATTCAAAGCACAACATATAAAAAGAGTGTGAAAATATAGCACAGCACAGACATGGAAAGCTTTCCTCAAAAAAAAAAACCAAAACTTTTTGGTGCCTTTTGCTAGGGGAAATCTTTTAAGCCATTAAATTTTCTTCAGGGAAGTCTTCCTCATTCTAAATAATGAGGCTACTCCATTGTCTGCTTCATAGCCATTAGCTAACTCATGTTTGTGAAGCACTTTGAGTTCCTTATATAATGAATGTTACTACATAAATGGGAAAATGTGGTTGATCTCTGTTAATCACTCTTTAGTCTGGATCTTTCTCCAATCATCAAAAAAATCCTTTTCTCAGCCCTCTCTAACACAAGGATTAGGGTTGCTAATTTATTGAGGTTTACAATATTTGGTAAACTCTTAGTTCTTTGAAGTCTTGTTTTATTTTCAGAGATTAACCCAAAACAGTGAACTCTAATACACCTCAGACCTGCAGTGTAAGCATATCCTAATTTTTAAGATCCTATATAAGAATTTGTTAAATCAGACCAACTGGTAGCAAGACCCTGGTCTCAAAGCAACTATTTGACTATAACAGAGAAACAACCTTTTAAACACTCCTAAGTTCTGGTGCCAAGATTCTTCCATGACCTATGTTATGAAAATAACATAATGTGTGGCAATATAACAGTACTGAGTTAGTATCCATAGTCTGACAGAGCACAGATAACGAGAACATCGTGCTGCTTTAAAATAGCTCCCTGCCACATAGTTACAAGGGAATGATAGATGGATTGTATACTTTTTATGGGACTGACAGGACAGCGTGTATCTTCCAGCACTATCTGATGTACAAACTTAATTTCAGTATTTGCCTCTCAAACAGACGGATTTATGGTGCCCAAGTGCAGTCACACCGAGCAAAGGTCTGTCCAGGCCGGTAGCTGGGCTCTGCGGCAGCCAGTAGCAAATGTTTAGGAAAAGAGTGTAAGAATAAAGCAAGTACACAATTATACTTCCTCTGGTATATCCTCACAGATCCTAGCAGACTATCTGGAGCCTACCTGAGACAGGGATTTAATCCATATCTTTGTATTTTATAGTTCTGATGGCTTTTTTTTTTTCAACTGCAAATTTATTCATAACACTTTCTTCAACCTACTTATAATTTTTGCCTCCACAACACCCTATAGCGAGGAGCTGCACATCTGAATCCATTAGCTGTGAAGAATACTTCCCAACTGCTTTAAACCAGCTTTCTCAAGCTTTTGCATAGAGAGAAAATAATGGTGTTCTGCTCACCTTTCTTTGCTGTTTGTGATTTTGTATAGGTTATGTGTAGGTCTTGTGCAGGTCTGTTATGTCACTATTTTTGCCTAAGCAAATCTGTCTAATCTCATCTCCAACAAAAACCTTTCCAAACCTATGACAGCCTTTTCATCTTTCTATACACCTTTTCTAGCCCTATCATCTTTTCATTGAAATAAGGACCAGAACTGCCTTTGACAGTCACACTGTGGTCACATCATGAATGTGCAGTTTTCAGATTTGCTCTCTGTACCTTTACTGATAAATCTTAACATTTGATTTACCTTTCTGGACTGCCACATGGTACTGAGCTGATGTTCTTGCTGAAATAGCCAACACAACAGTTTCAAGCTCTCTTTACTGCATAGTAATGACTTCTGGAGAGTTTAACACTGTAAGGGTTATTTTTCCTGAACCCATTACTGTACCTACTTTCATCTTTCATTCTATTTATCAACTCTTGAGATTGTAGTTTAAACTCTGACTTTTCTGAATAATCAATAGTCTTGTCACCTTGCCCTCCACTGCCTTTTCACTGAGAGCCGCTTCCAGCACTTGACCGTTTATTACCCTTTGAAAGTTTTGTCTTTTAAAATATTATTGATTCATGAGAGGACTATTTCTTTTTCAATTAAATAATTTATTGCCCAAGTAACAAGGGCAGTTCTGATTGCTGTGGCAGACATAACTTTTCAAATCCACACCCTTTTTATACTTACAGCTTCAGTCTTCTCACACAAGCATTAAAAGAAATGTGTTTCTTTATACATAGCAGCTATGGATCCTGCAGTCAAATATGTATAATTTAAAAATACGTATGGCGATTTTTGCACACTCAAGCTAAAACATTGCTTTGGCCATATATTCCCATGGTCCAGTAAAGCTCTCCACGTATCTACCAGTAATTATTTGTTTTCCAAAGCAGCAGGAAATCAAGATGTCTCTGCATATAAAACTTGGACAATAAAAACAGAAAAAACTCAGAATAGTTCTCTTGTGGCTCAGGCCAGCAGGGACTGTTGGTATACTCCACTGAGTATCAGGTATCAACAGTATAACAGGAAAACTTTTCTGTGCTTAGCAGCTTTTCTCAATTGGGAAATTAAATGTCCTTTTATCCACCAGCCATGGATCAGGATTAGCTTCAGTACATTACTACTTAAAATGCCAATATAGGATTTGTTAATAGGCATTATGTCGTGCTCATAATGCAAATAACAATAAAAGACAGAATGAGTGTCAACCCTGCCCCCAGTTTGTTGTTTTTCTGACCATACCAAAACAGACTGCTTGCCTATCAAAGAGCACACAACATGCATAAATATTTACATCCAAACCTGTTTTATAATGGATGTCACTTCTGAAGACAGTATACTGTCCCTCCTTGTTCCTTTCTGGCAGGTTACCCTACTGCATCTGTAACCAACACAGAGCACATGATGTCCTGCTCCTCAGCTGCTGGTCTTCCTATTCCTTCAACCTTCCAGCTCTGGCACAATTTACAGTTCAAACCCAACAGCATTTGTAGCACTCATGGCAAAATCACAAAGAATGAACTGTATTCCTTATGCTCTGGCTGGGGGAGAGACAGACTTTGCCCTGCGGATTTCTGGCTCTCCCTTCCAGGTGCCTTCTCGGACATTTTCGGGAGCAGATTGTCAGTGGGATATGGGTCTTGTGCCATCCTTCCTGTGGAGCTGGCAGTGTGCATGAATGCATTGTGGGAGACATCCATTGATCAGCTTTTCTAAGCCAGGAAAAAGCAGAGCTACTCAGCACATGCAGAAGGAAAATAAAAAGCCTCACACAGAGAATTCAGAGTGAAGGACCTTTCACCTACGCCTTAGCAGCTGCACACAGCTGAGCATGGGACAGCAGCAACTACACCTTGTGAATGGAGCTACTAGGGAAGGTGGCAGAGAGAGATTAAAAATTATTATGGTGCCCACTGAGATTGCTCCAGGCCCAAGACAAACCAATGTTGAGACACCGAACTGGGGAGACGCCTATGTGCTATTTTTCAAAGGTCTCCACCACTTCTGGCAAGAGTGAACCATTCATCCCTTGTCATGCCTTAAGCACCCGGACATATTTTTACACAAGTATTAAGAGCAGCAGATTAACTCTTCCTCCCCAAGGAATATAATAAAATTACAGGCCTGATTTACTCCTGATTTAGTTATATACAGTACTCTTAAATTTAAGCCAAATTAAGCTAATCCTACAGTGTGTCATTAGTTGTGGATAGCAGACAGCTGTAGAAAATCTGTGAAAGTTGTGTCGTTAGCTGGGTTGTCAATGTCAAGAGGAAGGTCTGCAAACATGAAAATTAACATTTATACCACAGTTGCTAATGTATAAAGCTTTAGGATATTTATGTTTAACATAATTAAAAGCCTGATTAAAACCTCTCGGAATCTCATGGTTGTGTTTTCCCTTGATGTACCAGTCTGCAATTTCAGCATGTCTCTCGAGACCTCAGAGGGCAGAGTGAGTGTGAAGACTGATGCATTAAAGAGCTAAAGGTTTAAGTGTTATGGAAAGCTTAAATCCTCCAAACAGGATCACTCCTGACAGAATATCAGAATCAATAGCAGCAGCTATTGTCAGTGCCTAACAAATAAAGCTTGTAAACTGCATGTTTTCAAACTCACAGGAGGGTGAGAAAAAAAAAATTGTGAATGGCAGATTGCATCTGGGATTCACAACTCCTACAGGTTAAATTCTCAGTAGTTACTAAAAGTCACTTGTCTGATTTCCTTGCCTCAACTTGGTGATGCAACTTACAATAGTCCCTGCTCCAGAGGAACTTGGAGTTCCTTTGAAAAAACTTTGGTTTGGTTTTGGGTTTTTCCTAATCAGGTTGTGAGGTACCTATGGCAAAAGAAGCCTTTTTAGTGATTTTTTTTTCCTTGTGCTTATTACAGTGGCGTAAAAAGACAGGCAGCCTCTGTGACACTGGCTGATGCTGAAGAATCCCACACAATCACAGAATATTCTCAGTTGGAAGGGATCCACAAAGATCAAGTCCAACTCTTAAGTGCATGGCCCATAGGGGGTTTGAGTTCATGACTTTGGCATTATTGGCACCATGCTCTAACAACTAAGAACTAAGACCTAAAAACATAAACTAAGAACATAAACTATAAGAAGCTACTATGGGCCAGCTCAGGAAATGATCAGTGTTACACAATTTTATGTACACATGAAAGGGTCAGCTTCACATGGCTGGAGTTGCACAGGTAAAACTCTCACTCTTCTTGTAGATTAAACTTTTACCAGGGTGTACTCTAGATCATCATAATGTTTCAACATAACTGATTAAAAAAATATTTCCCTTGGTAGGTAAGTTTAAAATCTGGAGTCACTAGAAAGAGTACATGAGTGTAAAACTATCTTCTACAGCAAAGGGAAAGCTAGAGATGACAGACCAGGGTGTCTCCATTGGGAAAGAGATGAAACCTCCCAAAGGATGTGGGTGAAAAGCCTTTCATATCAGCCACTCCCTGTAGCACGAAGGACATTGTCTATTACTGTGCAATTCTGAATATTTATTGTTTGAACACTGGATAGTTTAATTGCTATAAACACTAGTGTGCCATTTCACCCTGCATATGCCTGGAGCTGTCTTTTGTGTTTATTGATTGGTTTGTTTTGGTTTTCTTAAAAAGTTGAACATTACAAAGCATTTTAAAGATACTTCATGTTCTAGTGCAGGCACAGGAACTCCTGCCAAGTACTTGTTCACCCCTAGGAGCAGAAAGCCATCCCTTCTGTTCATGCAGCTCCCATGCAGAGGAATTCAAAAGCCTTTAGGAAATACTATCTGGCTGTGAACAAGTACATGATGTGAAAAAGTACAGCCACAATTAGATAAAATATGGCAAAGTTATAGGGCATTGTAGCAGCTGCAAAAGGTACCTATTAGGTTTGAACGAAAGAGAAACCAGCAGTGACAAATGCAGCCTTTAATGTACTCTTTTGTAGAGGGTCATTGCTCTGGTGCAAATTACTTTTGGTGTGATAGCAAAGTCATGTTCCCTAGGGAATTTCAGTTTTGGACTCCACTCCAGCATGGGACTCCTCAAAGCTTAGGTGCTGGGTTCAGGTCAGAATCCTGAGGGCAGTCATGAGTATTTTGTGTCCTATCTTTCTACTGGATCATGCTTTCATCAAGGCCACCTCCAGAGCCTAGCATCCCCTCTTGAGCTCACGTGCCAGCACCATTTCTTCCACGAAGACACATAGAGCTTACTTTCATTTTTTCTTTAACAAGATACAAGTTTTTACCAGGTCAGACCAAGCACCCATCTAATCCAGCACCCTCTGACAGTAATTGATAGCAAGTATTTATTCCCTGCTCATCTCCTGAATAGGATTAACATAGGGTAACTCTTCTGCTATGTTCTCCCACTTCTGACAAGACATCAACACTGACTGTTTGAGAAATTCCCATTGGGGGGTTATAACCCCATCTTTGTACTAGAATTTGCCTAATAGTTTTTGAGCCCCATCAACAGCACTGAGATACCTAACCTGACGTTTAAAGCACTTACATGGAAGGTGGCTCCCTCAATTATGTTTCCCTCATGCCTGAGGGGACTCAGACCTACCTCTGTCAGGAGAGATACCTGAGGCCATAAATCTTCCCAGTGTATTGGATGGGCAGGTTTCTCTAACTACCTGATACCACAAGGCATCTTCATCTCCAGGCATATTTTTAATAGCCTCTGGGCAGGTTCAGGGTGAAGATTAACAGCACAGAGTAACAAAGCAGCTGTAAGGAAGACTGATTAAAATGGCACAAGAGTGATACATTGCCATAAGCATAAAAAGAGGACTGTCAATGTGCCTTTCTTAAAAACCAATTGTATGAGCGAAAAGTCTGCACATTCTCTACATGTTGGGATCTCATCCATCAGAAAGGCTGAAGAGCCTCAGATTTAAAGTCCTTCAGAGCACACGCCACTTCCTACTGGAGTGTAAGGGCACCTAGATCCATCCCCCATAGTCAGCTGCATCTTCAGATAAGATCCTGCCACTCACATTTACAAGAATTTAATGGTTGTGTTCATCAACCCATACAGGCCTTAGACAAGGGAATCCCTCCCAATAAATTTAGCTCTGTTTTATCACCCAAAAATGACTTTTCTCCAAGTTCTTTCCTTAGTCAAGCCTTCAGAGAACCACATCCCATCTCAAATCTGTCAAACATTTCCAATATTCCAACATGTTGCCATGCTACTTAAAGGCAGCTGAAAGCAGGTGGCAAAGCTGTCACAGCAATAGACAGCAGCAACACAGCTCCCATAAGTAGCTTTGATTTGGCAAAGAAGATGAAGAGGCACTTCTCCAGAATCCCTGTGGCATTAACTCTGCTGGTAGTAGCTTTTACTTCCCATTTTACTGGTTGAACAAGTTCTCTTTCCTCCCGAGGGACTGTCAAGGTGCTCTAGGACCGATGTGAAAGAATCAGCCTCCTCAGGCCCAGTGCCACTGAGGAGTCACATGGGGTGTGCAGGGATGCCCCAATTCCCAAGCAAGACAGGAGGGATAACGTTTTCAAAATGTTTCCTGCATGCTGCATTGCACAGGTCCATGTCTGAAAGCAAATCCTTCACACATGCTGGCAGGTGGCATCTTATGTGCAGACACCAAAGGTTGGGTGTCACATACATCCTGAAAATATCCCACTTGCTAGTGCACACTGGGCATTTGCATGCAAAAGTTACCAATTTCAAGAAGCCAAATTTGTGCTGCCATTTTTGCCTCTTCCCTAATAGCAGGCACTTTTTGGCATCACTTGTAGAAACTGTTATAGAGCACAAAAATGCCATAAAGGACTAGAAAAGCCTTGGCAACTGACCTTTCCCCAACCTTGGGAACAGGCCCTGAGAACCTTTACAGTGATAGTTCAGACCCAAAAACAAGTTAAAATTGTACTGGTTTCTACTCTGGATTAAAGGGTTTCGAAAGGTGTCGTATGACTGCTGCTTGACATGGGCATTTGTTGAAGCAAATATTTAAAAAAAGAGCTTGAATAGCTCTTAATTAAATGGGTTGGTATTGTGCTGTGTGAGGGTGTGCCCCATCCTGGCTGGCAAAGCAAAACAGGTAAAGGCCAAAGCAGTAACTAACACCGAAACACAGGGAGGGATGGGGGGGCTGCGCACACCTCAGGACTTAAAACTCTCTTCAACCTTTGGTCTTGTTCTCAATGCAAACAAAAGCATGAGAGAAGGTTTCATTGCGGTTTATAAAGAAGCTGTTTAGCAGTAAAAGCTGATCTACAGGCAGTGGACAAAAGAATAATAGCCCTGCCGAAATGCTACACGGGGCCGAGGTTCTGTAAGGAATAATTTCAAGTCAAGACTGGAAAAGATCAAATGGCAGCTGGAAAGCAAGAATATACCAGGGAGGAGGGGAGAAAGCAGCTACACTGCTTCAGCACAAGCAGCTGAAAACACAGAATAAAAAATACATGTGCTGTTAGGCAGCTCTTTTGCATTGTTAACTCCCTTTGCATTGGTAAATAAACCAGAAATTTTAAACCTTTTCATTGTAGTACAGTTTTGACAGTTTTCTGTAACTACACTCCCTTTTTTATGAGGTTTTACTGAAGCTTAGAGCAGAAGGGTACTGAGACACCATTGAAGCAAATGGAATCAGACACCTCAATGCTTTTGTCAATGTGACCCTTTGACCACACTGGAAATCTGCAGCTGCACAAGGGGACACATTCCCACACAATCACACCAGTTTACATACACATCTTAGGACACAGCTAAATTGTTTTTCCTATGTGTGCAAGCGGGACGCCAATGCCACAAATGCAATTCCACTTCTGCCTGTCTGTGGTTCTCATTGAAGTCTCAGTCATGTCCTGGAAGTTGCTGTGCAAAGACGCACTGAGTTTAAGTCATGCCAAAACTCTCACATACCCAAAGGTTCCTCTCAGAGATCTAAAACTTTAGAAAGACCATTTGAAATTCTTGCCACCACTTATTACACCTTGGTTTTCTTAGGTAGTTTCAGTGTGGTCTGATTTCTGTTCTCAGACTTAATGCATGATTTTGTTCATATAGTTAGAAGCTTTTCTTTAGTCCTATATCCTGCCTTTTGTTAAAGTAGGGATGATGCATGCTTTTTTTTCAGGAAGATGAAAGGTTCAGTCTTCAAGTGAGCTCACTTCTTCAGAGTTCTCCACAAATGCAAGGTACTATTATGAATCTGAGTTTGGGTTTATGCATAAGTCATACATATAATCTTCAAATTTTATGGAAACCTTTTGCTGGTGACAAGCTCAGCCAAATTCCTCTTTCAGCAGTAAAAAAGTGAAAACCAATCAATAAAACTAGAGAGGTAATATAAAGTGTGTAAGAATACTCATTAAAAAGGTATCTGTATGGTAAACTATTACAGCAGAAAAATAAAAATATATGGATTAAGGAAAAATAACTGTCATCAACAAAAACAGATAATATTTTAAGTGTTTCAATTGATCATTCAAAATGGAGCCTCAGCTTTCCAAAGCTTATGTGGTTTCAGTTATGGTCAGCAACATTTGCTGTTCTAATATGATTCTTCACTTTCTCACTCTTTGCCATTTCAGATGCAATTCAGCAGATGTTAATTAACATCTGTGATAGCTAATATATTACCTAGAGGCATTTTCCTATCTACTGTTAGTCAGCTGAGAATTCAGCCAGGAACAAACCATAACTTGCCAGGCTTGCAGGAAGAATCAAACTACCTCTAAATGCCCAGAGCAGTATCTAGTTGTTGGTTTGTCTTTCCTTAAATGTATGCTAGTGCAAAATGCTGTCCTTGTATATTCTGTATATCTGCCTATGTAATAAATTCTACTTCTTTAGCTGCTTTAGGGTCTAGCAGGGAGAGTGTTATAGCACTGGTATATCAAAAGAACACAAGAATAGAGAAGTCAGAAAACATGTTTTTTTTCTCCTCCTCCTCCTTTTTGCAGAGGTCTGAGCTACAGCATTTCTAGGAAATACTGTTGGCAGGATTTCTCTTTGAAGTTTACACCATGCTCCTAGTCCTGAACCCAATGATGTTAAACAGGACAGGTGAACCAATTCTGTTTTTTGGAAACTTGTCACTGAAAGCACATGCCAAGATAAACACAACCAAGAATGCACAGACTATGAGGCTCCTTCTGTTTCCCAGGTAGTCATAGTTCCAGAAGCAAGACTAAGGCTCGTTTCTGCTCCTGTTCATAACGTTCAGTGGGAAAGAGCCCAGAAACAAATCTATTTTAACTTTTCCTTTTCCCTTGGCCACTGAAGTGTTGCCCACTCTCCTGTCACTGAGAAGCTCTTGTGAGATCAGCGGACGGTTTATCTGCTCAAACATTTACAGACTGAGGATAAAACAAAGACCTGGAAAGCAAAATGAACTTAAGTCATCAGTGGGGGGGGAAAAAGTGAGTCACTAAAGTTCAAGTGCACACTACCTCTAATTTTTCACTTCAACAGGCACACAAAGGTATGGTTCTTATTTTCAGTAGTGGGGAGAATCATGCTGTTTACCTCTTTATGTAAAAAGGAACTACCACAATGAACAATAACTTTGGATGAGGGGAAAGACCTGAGACATTGCAAACAGGCAGCAGAAGATTTACAGCACACATAGGTTTGTGTCTCAGAACCTATCCTATTTCCCACTTCCCAAAACATATGATAGTCTGATAACTAACAACCTGAAAAAAAAATTCTATCTCATTTTACTTGCAGGAAACATGATGTTTAGATCTGATGAGGATTACTCACCAGGGTAGATTTTTTGTTTAAAATTATGCCTTACAGCTGTCATGGAAAGCTACTTGCTATCCCCAAAACACGTACTATCTGATGTTATATTGCTTTATCTAGATAAAATGGGCAGTAAATCAAATTCATAAGCTGTAGCTGCTAATCAATAGGTTTTAGTTGAAGACTATATTCAAATACTGTTCCTTAGAACTACTTCTGAACTTCAGAAGTGTCATTAAGGATAAAACTGATAAACTATTTCACTGCTTCTGGTGCCTATAAAATTGAGCAACTTTCTCTCTTTTATTGTACTCTGAAATGAAAAATCACAGCCAGCAGGTCTCCCATCTTATTTACAATAAATTAGTTATGAAGGGGAAAGGTTTGCTTTCCAAAACAGTGTAATTATATGGTCTCAAATATCATTCTATAACCAACCGTCTCTTGCTCCAGCTTTTAAAAGACATCTTAGAAAATACTAGGTTTGGGTTTCTTTGTTTTGCCCTACTAGATAGAATCCCAAGAGGCAGCAAAATGAGCTTCCAGTTTGTGCCTGCACTTGAAACAGCTTGTCTTCTGATGAGATATCAGCTGTTAAAATGAGCCAAATTAAACATGGACTTCAAGGTGGAGCATCCAGCTGCGCTGGCCAGGTCAAGGCCAGGAGTTCTGTCCTTCAGATTTTAGCCTTCATATAAGGTTATCTTGCTAAGGAGCAAAAGACTTGATATTTTAAATATAAAAATTAGCACTGGTGGCACTACAGTGAAGAGAGAACTAAAAAAACCAACAAACCAAAAAACCCACCATCACCACCATAAAAACCCCCACCAAAAAACCAAAACCAAACCAAACT
This sequence comes from Orthonyx spaldingii, assembly GCA_013397795.1. Classification (NCBI taxonomy): domain Eukaryota; kingdom Metazoa; phylum Chordata; class Aves; order Passeriformes; family Orthonychidae; genus Orthonyx; species Orthonyx spaldingii. The sequence continues at coordinate 2,695,862 of VZTJ01006412.1, read as the reverse complement.
AAAAATCCTACAACCCTTCCCCCTGCCCCCTTGAAAACCCCCCTCCAATCAGTGAAGACTCCTCTCTTCCCCTAAACAGTAACGTCCCCGCTCCATTGTTTCAGTTCAGTTTAAGTTATACCCTGACATAACATCTGAGGCTAGAACTCTTGAGGCTTTCAAGGCGTTTTTTCCAGTGTATCCAATTTAGGATCATTTTCTGCAGGTACTCCCTATAATCTTTGTTGAGGTCCAGACTGACCAACCTACAATAGCAGGGAATGATTCACCAGGCAACCACTCAGAGATTTATTTTTAGTTTTGGCAAGAGCAAGAATAGGCAAGCATATACTTTGCAAGTTTATTTGAAAAGTTCACTCTATTTGCTAAATATTTATTTTTTGCCCCAAGCCAGCAATCCTTAGTATCTGGGATAATATTAAGAAAATTGAACTATAACTGACATAGCTGAGGTTCACCTCATCTGCTTATTTCCATTTATTTTGTCAGTATGTCACCATTTGCTTTTAAAAATAAACAGCAAGTACTTTCTCCGTCACCCTATTTCCTCAACTTATTTTCTGATGCATGATCTTTATAAAGAAGATGAGAAAAATAGCCATACTAAGAGTGCAAACTGCCTTTTAATAATCCAGTGCCCAGAAATACACTATTATAACAGAGCAAGTATTGTCCAATACATGAGAAACAATTTCCACTTCAGGGGTTTAAAAAAGTAATTCAGGAGCTGCATAAAATGCCAGGGTTTTTCTTTTTCTGTATCAGCTTAATTCATTTACATGTGTACAGATCACTTGAGCTTTATTTGGTGTTGAGGCTGAGAAACAAGAGGACTATTTCTGTGCAACAGGTTGGTTATAGCCAAGAGATCTTCTCCCTCCTCCTGGCCCTGGTACATGGGTGAGCACTGAGCTGCAGGTACTGCTGTGCACAGAGGGCGGGGAAAGTGAGACGAGGCAGTCAGCCTGTTTTCTCATGGATCTAGTTTTTCAGTGGCTGCTATCATATTCATTGAAGCAAGGATTTGACTGAGCAGGAAGATAGAATTACGTCTCCTTCCCACAGCTCAAGGTCAGGATAAAGATGGAGGAGGGCTGTGAGGCATTTTACGTGTATTTATTGACTTCGCATTCTGACCAAATTTCCAAGATGAAAGTATCATAAGCAAGGATTATGACATGGCTAATACTTAGTCACATATTAACCAGTATTGATATTGAATCTTAGCAGCAGCCATCTGAATAGCACACCAGCCTTCTCAAATAAAACCCAAATTGGATATTTCTTGCGCCTAGGCAAAGACTTTCAGCTAACAAACCTGAGGCACTTCCAAAAAGCAAACAGAGGTTCACTATAGAATAAGGCAGCTTTGAGGTACAGAAGAGAGGAGGAAACGGTATTTTCACAAAAGTGTAAGGATTAAAAATGCAGAAAAGCATCTACATGAGATATATAAAACATTAGTCTGCATTTATTCTCCAGCCTCTGGATAGTTCTGAGGATCTGACGGTCACAGAACTCACACCAAACCAGACACAGGAGTTAAGAAATGCAGCAGTGCAATTTCTGCTTACTTGTTCTTCCATTTTGGACACACACACATAAAAAAATGTTTCTTTGGATCTTAGAATACATAAATATAGGCAGACTATTTCTGCCTGTAATAAACATGAACAGTTTGCCTTCCAAAGGTAGTATGACAACCCTGGCAGCAAAGCCACCCCTTTCTGCTCCCTTCCCCACGGCTCCCACCCTGGGTTAACTGTAGCTGGAATCCGGTTCTTCTTCAACTACCTGTTTCCAGCTTTTAAACTTGCCGCCTTCTCTCTTACCAGCCATCTTCCAAGACTAGGTTTGCTCCAATTGCTTCTTCTCAAGAGAAGGATTTCAGATGCCCCTTGACTGAAGAGGTCTGCCATAAGAAAAGCACCTCTGAGGAGAAAGTTTAAGGAGGTCCCCTCATCCTGCCCCAGATCTTTGCCTGGTCAGTATGCAATCAGCAACATAAAAGGGCAGTCCAGAACCAGTACCTTGTAGTTTTACTAAATGGGATTTAAAAAGCACCTATCTACACACTGGGCTAACTGGGTGAAAAAAAAAACAAGCGTTCATGGAAATAGATTTGATGCTACAAATTTGATGCCTTTATCCTTGGGTTTCAGAGTCTGAAGGAGTGAACAATCAGTGAGCACCTCAGCAGCTAGGTTGTCTGAGTTTATTGCACAGCATCTTTCAAGGTTCATTACATATTATTGTGCACACTGAATCATGGGACACTTGCCCAGCATCTAGTGCATCATTTCAGTGATTGTCAGTGGCTGGTTTAATCAGTTCTTATTTTCCTTTTCAGTCACTTTTTATTTTTAATTAACCTCAAATGATTAGTTACAACCAAACAAAATCATAACTGCATAATACCTGACTGTCAGGAAATAATCTTCAATCTCTGTCACTATGCAGTATCTTGTGTTCAGAAAAAGTGTAAAACCATTTTAACAATATAAAGTATATTGCAAATGCATTTAAAATAAATAAGTCAGTTGTTGCTACATCACCTACGATCAAGAAATGTGTAATTGCCAAATATTTTTAGCTAATTTTGCTCTGTAAGGCACAACACCAGTACAAATCTGGCTTATATTTACTTGTCCAAAAATCCAAGAGCTCTTAGAGGGAGTAGATAACCGCCGCAGTGAAAGCACATTATCTCACCATCACAAGAAATCCTGGGACACTTAACCTTGCTTCAAAAGCCTCAGACATGGTAAACAGTAAACACTTCCAGTGGTGCCCAAGCCTATTTCCACATTAGAACTGCAACCCTGCTTGTGCTCTCCAGGGCTGGTCTCATCTCCCAGAAGAGTGTTTACATCTTATCACACAATTTCTTCATTGGGGCTTCATTATGCCAGTTATCACCAGTCATGCAAAAATCACGCATCCCCTGGGCAAATAGTGCGAATTTGTAGATAACATGGGCCTCCCTCTGTAACAGAACTGTGAGGGACCAGTCTCTGAAACACCTGCTTAGTACTACATAGTAAGGAGAGGGAGAATATCAGCATGATCCTGCCTTTTCCATATGTAAATACGATGTGATGTGGACACTGGCGGATGCAAGAGCCTGCCCCTCACAATACCTCTCTTTCGACCCCCGTGGGGGATGGAGGACATGATCGTGGCTAACTGCAGGACAGGCGCACTTTCGGCACCGCCGGAGGTCCTCGGCCCTGAAATTAGATAAGAGCACTTTGTTCCCCCTTCCTTCGATAAGACAGCTCGTGAGATGAAAGCAGCAAAGCGCCTCCTCGGCTTGAGAGCCAAAAGGAGCTGGGTCACAGGCCTGAGAAGTCAGCACGTTGGCTCCTGGCAAGGGCTGCGGGAAGGTTCAGAGACCCCACCATCGGCCTTGGAATAGCACCTTTGAGTCCGCTCACCACAGTACAGGGAGTGGGGTGTTTATTTGTGGGTTTTTTAAAGACAATCACATTGTCCCGGCATCCGGGGGTTTGGTGTTGGCGGTGTTCATGTAACACAGCCCGCGATTCCCTCGCCTGGCAGCGGTGCCGGGCTCCCCGCAGTGTCCGGTCAGGGTTTGGGGGGCCGCTGCCACACGCATACATGTCACCCACGGGTCCAAGCCCGGCTGCGGGGCAGTCACGGACTCGGGCTGCCTGTCCCGCCAGTTCTCCGGCCGCCCATCCAGCGGCAGCTCCTCGGCAAGGTCCTCCCGTGCTACTCGGCCCCTTGCGCGGCATGGCCCGGGGCGCCGCCGCCGTCGAAGACCTCGGGGCTGTCGGCCAGCAGCGAGGTGCGCACCTTCCGCCGCTCCTTGAAGCGGCCCGAGTGGGACACTCGGAGGCTCCGTCGGTTGCCGACTCCGGTTCCCGCGGCGTCGCCGCTGCTGAAGGGAGGGGGCTGCTCCTCCCGGCCGTCGGGGCTGGGGACTTCGGCGGGCGTCTCGCTGGCGGCGGGGTGGGGCGGGGCTGCCGCCGCTTCCTTGTGCTTCTTCTTGCTGGTCAGTGATTTCCACCAGGGCCCCGCCGAGCCCTTGATGCCAGCCCGAGGAGCGGCGGCGGCCGCGGCGCTGTCCGCCATCTCGGGCTCCTGCGGGGAGGAAGAAGGCGAGGGCGGGCTGGCAGCGGGACACGCCGCTTCCCCGCTCGGGTGGCACCGGCACCCCTCTCCCCAGCGCCGGGGGGCGGGCAGTGCTGCCGGGGAGGTGTGCCCGGTGTCCGGGGAGGGACGGCTCCTGCGCCGGGGCCGGGCGGGCACG
>VZTJ01006412.1:2584496-2691031 GCA_013397795.1 Orthonyx spaldingii | reverse complement strand
GGCGGGGCAGGGCGGGAGGGAGGAGGATCGGTGTCCACTCCAGGAAGAGCCGGCGGGGAGAGGAGGAGGAGCAGGGAGCCTCAGCGCAGGTGAAATCCGGGGCTGCCGAGGGTTGATGGATGCGGCGCTGCCAGCATGCGTGGCTAGAACAAAGTATCACTGCTTTTTGTTTGTGCACGTGATAGATGTGCGTGGGTGGGTGTTTTGTAGCCTTGAAGAAAATAGAATTGTGGTTAACTGCCCTTCTTTAAAAAGCGAATGGAGCTGTAGGTCACGCTGTGTAGTCTGATGCTTGTATTGAAATTGACTTAGGATTGGGACTTTGACTTTCTGTGTGGTGATGGATATATGGCCATACAAATGACTTTGCCTTTTTTTATTCATCCAGAAAGGAGAGAAAAGATTTGCTTGTGCCACACCATGTGTTAAAAGTGATGATTTGTTCCATGAAGAACTATGCCATGTAATACGCATTTGATTCTTAACACCCTTCCCATCAGCTACCTAGTCAGCCACTCAAGGATGCCTATGATGGTGCGTAAGAGAGTGTGAAAGCATCATATTTCAGCCTCATCTTCTTTTGCAGATCAACTTCTGCTACTTGCAGCTTGCCTGAATAGCCCATAAAGATAAGAGGTATGGAAATTGGTGAATGCAGGTTACTGAGGGAGTGGAGCCTGGGGCATGCACTTACTGTAGATTGCCCTCTTCAAAGGCAAAGGCATTTGGATTGGGAAGCATACACACTTGAAAGTACTCCAAACTGTCTATCATACTAATTAAAATCAATGGCAAAAAAATCTCCTATGGAATAAAACACTAACTTCCAGTGATAAAAGATGGCCTTTACATTCCCTCCTAACAAGCAAGCAACTAACATTTTCTAAGACACAAAGCACCAGGGCATCAAGCTCTCTCGGCCCAAGGACAGCAGCAGACCACAGGGTCAAGTTTCTCCTGCTCTGCTACTCACTTGTATCTGTAGAGAAAGAGAACACCAGCATCTTTCCTCATCTTGTGTCCCAGGGAAGTGCCTGGGAAAAAGGGAGTTTATGGAGAAATAAAGGTAGTTTTTTTTTTTAAATGCTCTTCTCACAAAAACATTACTGATTGTCTTTTATGGCTTTCACTCTGCAAATAGGCTTATACAAAACATTTAGTATTTATTTTGATTACCATACACCTGACCTCTCAGCTCACAAAATGCCAAACTTACATCAAATCAGTGTGTTTTTTCAGCTAAACTCATTTCAAAGACTCCTGGAATGAGAGATTTTGACAGTGTACTGAAAGCAGAGTCTACTGAAAAGAGAGAGGCAGGTTGGAAAGCTTTGTAAGAGACATGGGAGTGGGAGGATGCTGCCTTATGAGTATGTGGTGGTGCAGGAGGACAGCAAAACCTGCTCTGCTTTTGAAAGTCACAACACGCTGTTCCACAAGATTGTCACTAAGGTTAGTGTTTATACAAAAACAACTCTGATAGTGAAAATGTATGCTCTCTCCCTTTCTTGGTGCAACAGTACTTGTTGCATTCTCTCAGTATACATATATTTATGGCATTTATTTTAATAGATAAGTAAATAACATATTGCCTATTTCAATGCATGGAGGTTGGATAGCACATTCATTTAATAAGACTTCTGCGGTTAAATTCTGTCCTGTCTATGCAGGAGGCTGGGATAAAAAGCAGTGGGGTTTTGTAGTCCCAGCTAGGGTGCCCCAGTGTGCTGCAGAATAAAACTGTAGGGCCTTTTTTCACATTATATCATGCTCCTTTTATGTACAATTGGACCATATTGACGTAAGTTTCTTCATAATTCTGCAGGCTCTCCAAAATTCAGAAATATCCTGGTATTTTCAAGATTTAGATTATCAAAGACTGATTTTAATGTCAGTCCTCAAAGTAATCTTACTTACTACCCGTAACTTACTGCAATGAAAAAAAATTAGTGCTTGTTGCAGTTCCTACCGTCCTCTTTCCAAACTTTGCAGACCCTACTGTGTTCAAGTTGAAACTGGGCTCTGGAAAGCTTGGATTGCTAAACCACACCCTCACCTAATTGTGTCGAGGAGACCCATCTCTACTGGCAGGACAAGAGAGGCACCGTCCACTGCAGACATCAGCCTTCCCAACACCATGGAACCCTTTGGTTTCCAAAACTCCGATATTAAGTGCAGTTACAATTACACCAAAGGGACCCCCAGAAGCATAAAACACACTAGTGAATATTGCTATCAGATCTCTCTTTTACCCTGAAACCCCAGACTATCCAGCAAATATACTGGATGTTGGAAATGTAGGTTTCTTAAATGCTAACCTTAAGGCCAAGGACATGTTCAGGCCAACTGAAAAGAGCATAAGGCACTGGCACCTGTAGAGAGCAGAGCTCTGCTTAGGTCCATATTCCCAGCAACATTCAACATATTTGGTTCTTCAGGTTTCAATTCTTAAACTCTTAACCCTGCCCTGACATAAAACTGAGCAACTGGCTCATAGAAAGAAAATTGCAACACTGATACCTACTGGCACAAGCTGGCCCTTTAGCATTCAGCAATGAAATCAATTCTTGGAACTCCTAAGTCTCAGAGCCTAAATGTCACGTTAACTTAAACCAAAGGACCTCTGTGTACAGGCAAAGGCCACACAAACAACTGTCTCCCATCTGTTTCAAGCTGCCAATTCAGAAGAAGCCATCGGTAACTTAATTTCTCGTAGATTTAGATTTTCAAGTGCTAGCAGCATCTCAAATCTTAGCTTTTACCATAATAACCACAGGAAGGGCTCCAGCCATTTTATAATGGGAAAGAACATTTTCCCCAAATTGAGCTAGGGTACAGGTTTGAACCCTGCACCTGGTGCTTTTAGCCTATTAGTGGTGACTCCCTGGCATAATTTCAAATTTGGGCCTCTGTCAGTGTATGTGCACTGGTCAGGAGTGATTTCAAGGCAGTGAGAGCAAAGGATTATTCCCCTTAGGCATAATGGATGAAACTACACAAGTTTGTGCCCCTCTGTAGCTTTATTGCAACAGGTTTTGCACCCTACAACACTTCAGTTCACAGCCACTTCTCATATAACAGTCTAGGACATGCATTGCACTATAGCCTCTGAGTATGAAAGCAGCAGTTTGATGGGCTGAAACACAGCCTTTGCACAATTTTTGAATCAGTGCCTCTAGAAAAAAAATGACTCTCAAGGCCACAGGTGACACTGTGAGCCCCTGAGACAACCTCAGTTAAGTACAATGTAATATGGATAGGGCATGAATGCCTTGACTCTATTTTATTGACTGACACAGATGTAGTCTTAAGTTTTCTGATCTTACCTCCAACTCTAGGGCAGACAATATCCTTATTTACATGGGCTCTACGATGGGAACTAGTCCTATAGTGCAGAGGTGTTAGCTTAGTGTTGGTGCTGATCCTCATTCAGTTGGAACAGAAATTAATGTATCTTCAGATACGGCTGGCAGCAATTCATGCTCTTCAAGATCTACAGTTCCAAACCCTACATCTAACCCTACTCCTCATTTGAACCTTCCTTTTAGGGGTAACAAATGGCTCATACTTCCAAGAAAAGAGAGAATATTTTGTCTGGCACCTTGTCAGGCCCTGCAATGAAAACAACTTCCAGTGGCAACCTTGGTTTGTGTCCTCCCCAAATCTGCTGCAAACTGAACCTGGACAGTTTCTCTACTTATAAGCAGCTATTAATTTCTACTGTAGCTTACAAAGGACTTGCTCCATCTGACACAGGCTTTCTTCCTAACTGCAGTCCTTAAAACATCCTTCAATAATCCATGTCCTTCAGGCTTTGAACTTCCAGTCCTGGCACTACCTGTAGCATCAGCATAATTATATTCAGAACACCATGCCTTCAGAGAAAGATAATGTAAAGTGTGGCCCCCGAATAAGATCCACTGATGTCCTGAATCTGCAAGCCCTAGAGCATTCAGCAATAATCTTAGTTCCCTAAGGTTCAGGTTTCTGAATCTTAACCATTATCTTTAATCAAGGATTTAATCTCTGCAGCTAAAGAACAGAAAGTGTATTGATGCTCTCACCCTTATCTCTATTAACCCTACAGTCTCTTCATTCCCTTTAGATAGCTGTAGGGATAGCAGTGTAATTCTGGTTTGAAGATCCAGTTAGATGGCATTCTTCTTGCCTAAGTGTTTGTGAATTACCTCCCTACTCAAGAGTTTTTGTGCTTTCAGTCCCTGGTTATGGGTAGGGGGTCTACTGGCACTGGAATTTTCTTTCTCTCTTATCTGCAGAACTTGACTCTGTACTTGTCCATAAAGAGATAAGAAGATGGTCAGACAGGCTCCTGCAGGGAGGTTGCAGAGGAGTTGGACTAGATAGCCTTTAAAGGTCCCTTCCAACCCAAACTGTCCTATGATTCTGTGATTCTATGATTCAGCCCAGCTATTTATTACTTCAGGTATTCCAAGCACCTCTCCAACGTCTCACGAGAGTTTAAGTCTAAGATCAGAGTTTAGCCCAATACCACACCTGCAATCCCTTCTCCCTTCCATATACTGCATTTGCCAGTAATACACAGCTCAGGTCTGTCAAAAACCTTGTTTCAGAAGAGACCCCAAACCTGATACATTCCTTCCCAGAGTCTTAGGCCAAGTGCCCCTGCAGCACTGGCTCTGTCAATAAGACTCAAATGTTGTGTGAGCTTTGTGTGGGAGAAAGTGTAGTCTTACCTCTTCTTTAGAAATACAATGGATGTGGTACCAATTCACCCAGCTTTGTGCTCTGTTAGACCTGTTTTGTAGCTTAAACTGACCTCAGGTCGCAAAGCAGAGTTGAGAACAAAGCTCTGTCTTCTTTGTACTTTGTAACTTTATGTTAACAAAGTTTTCCTTACTATGCACTTTGTTTCTCTTTCCCCTCCCTCCCCACCCCGCACAAACTCTTCTCCTTCCTTAATAACTTCTACATCCTTTGTCCAATTCCAATCGTATTTGACAGCAGAAGAGAGATAATTAAGTTTCACAGCAACTCTGTGGGTAGAGGAACCCCAAATCAATGTCTCACCTGAGGAGACCCTTTGACAGTTCCCTGTCTGGTGCCCTTTAAGGACATGTGTGCTTTGGAGTCAGACAGGGAGCACGCTGCGTTGTCTCCAGCATGGTGGTGTCAGACAACAATTCCTTTGCTCAGTTCCCTGGCAGGTTCCAAATATTTAAACCGGACAGCAATGAGTCTCACAAAAAGGAGTACAAAGAAGAGATTTCAACTGTTCCACTGCACTTTGGAAAGCTACCACCTTACAAACCATTAACATAACTCGATGTAATGTTTCACTGATTGTGGCTAAGACGCTTCTGCTTTATAGAAGGCAGGTTGTCTCACCCCAGTCGCTGTGAGGGTGTACAGAGTGGCACCCAGAACATGGGGATAGTTGAATGGTAGTGGGAATCGGGAGCGGGTGGCTGCAGGAGGGGACTTGCTGCTTCACCAGAGACCTTCTCCAATAGCTGGAGGGGAACAAGGTTTCTGCAGAACACCTGGCTGCAGGCAGGATCCACTGCAGTCAGACAGTGGTGTCTCACCTGCTCCCCGAGGTGCAGAACTGTATTCTGCTTGAGATGAAATGACCTAGCAGGGAAGTTACATGGGCTCACACAGACTCCTGGCGCATCTTTCAAATTACTCTTACTACTCTCCACTAGTGCCTCATGTGAGATAAGTCATCATGCTCTTGCTGGATGCTTTGAAGCAAAGGGAAGGATTTGGTTTCATCCAGTCAGACCCATTTTTTCCTGTGTGCTGGAGTATAGGTTTCCATTAAAGGTAAATATGATTTTTCTACTGTCTCAGCAGTCATATTTGCAGAGGGATGTCTGCTGCCTTTTTAATTCCTCAAATGGTGAATGTGAAACAGTCTGAGCTCAGCAGTGCAGCTCAACCCCAGGTGCAGCAGTGATGGCCACGGCAAGTCTGACATAAGAGAAGAAGCAGGCGCAGCACAAGGTGGCACTAACGAGGTGTGGAGGGGACAGGGTCCTTTTACCTCCGTGCTCAATATGCCCCGACGATGCTGGACGTCAGCTGATCAGTTAGCCAAGTGAAACATGACCAATTTAGTAGATATTTGTGTTTTAAGATGCAGAATCATACTCATTCCTCTGTCCAACAGATTAGAAACTTCTGCTCTCCAGACACAAAGCATGGGTGCTTCTAGGCACACTGCCTTGTACTGTCATCAAATCCTTAAGACGGGACATGCGTTGGAGACTCCAGATGGTGAGACAAGCTGAAGCCACCTGTGTGCTGCCTTAAAAAAACAACTCTTAACTGAACTGACCAGAAAAAAATAAGGAAAATCATTGTTAGTCAAATGTCTGTGTTCAAGCATGTGGAAAAGTGCTCTGATGGCTTTGATTCCCAGTAATTGATTAAATTGATGCTGGGATTCATCACTTGCTTAAAGTTTTGCATAGAGGTGGTTCAGGGTGGTCTCAGAAAATAAATGTGTGCATGGGCTTGGCTGTGGTAGTATGGGCAACCTAGTGCCAATCTGAAACTGTGACATGCAGTAAAACTGATCTAAATTTTTGAGCAGGAAAGTTTCCAGCAATGTCAGAATGGTAATTAGCGATTGATTTTTGTTTGGCAGCTTGCCGTGTAGTCAGTGACAGACACCAAAACTCTTTTAACACATTTAATGGGATTTTTCCTTCCATTTGCACTATCATAAATTACAAAGCATATTTCACTTCACAAAATAAAACCATTTCCAGATCATTTTTATGACAGTATTAAGTAGTACATAACCTACAACAAATAGTCCTGTACAAGGCAGGAGGATCTATGGAAGTATTGGGAACTCAGACTATTTAGCACTTGCTCTGCAATCTGGGTTAATCTATCTAGCCCTTAGTTATTTCTCTAGAAGATGACAAATTTACAGTCATATCCTCTACCTCTCTTCATTATCATAGTTACACGTATTTTTCAATTTGAATAGAAACATGTGCTCCCTGAAATAATTCAGGAAACTGCATCACTGAGTTACCACGCATATGATACAAACGATCAAGATGAGGGAGTATTAGAATTCCTTCTGTATTGAAAATTGAGTTTGGTAGTAAAGTCTATTGATTTTCTATGCTTGCAGAAACATATCATGCTGAGAAACAGTTTTAACATTAGGAATAAGTTAGACTATGAATTCTGTAGGTCAATGTTTGTGAGGGGAGAAAAATATTAAAATTTGGTAATAATTAAATTTACCAGCTCCCACATGTCCTACACATTCTTTCTTTCTTTTTTTCTTTTTTTTTAACAAACCATCAGGAAACACATTCAAGATAAATACCTACAATTTTAGCAGATTTACTGTACATTTATAAATAGAGAAACATGACAAAACATAACTCAATTTTTACAGAAAAACCAAATCCTTCATCATTCACTCAAAAAAGTGCTGACTTTCAACAAGGCCAGAAAATATCCAGTGTCCCAGCATCACGTAACTTATATATTACTGTAATCCAAGAAAAATCTGGCATGTGAAACTGATACTACCACCAGGACTTTTGAAAAATTCTCAAGACCGTATTTTACATGGGTGAAAAAAAAAAAAAGGAAAATACTATATGGTTTTGGGAAATAGCAAATTGCTGGAAGTATACAGTCCTCCTAGGATGCTAGTGCCTAAATGCAAAGAAACCTAAGGAAAGCTGAAATATGCACAAGAAAGGTATTCTTCTTTAAAACACTTGCAGTGGAAGAGGTATGTCAGGATAATACTGCATTAGTGGCAATTGTTTTCAATATATCATAGCAAAAATGCAGGAAAGAATTACGTGAAAATAATCAATGCACCGCATTGATTTATAGTTTGCTAAAATAAAATGCCATTCTTTCAGCTAGGTAAAGTAAAAATATCTTTATAATATAGGTTCTGTTTCACACTTGACATATATAATTATGTCTCATGAATAAGGAAATGTATAGGCGCATACGAGTAACACTGATTAAGTACCTTTTTGCTTCTCTAGCCATATTAAAATACGTTTTGTGTTTCTTAATAAGTTAACAATAAAATTGTTTGAAACTTCTCAAAACAAATATACATCTGAGGCAAGGCAAAAGATACAAGATAAGAGGATTTTTTCTGACCTTCTTTTTCCCTTCTACAAAGAGGCATATGTCTATGAGACATAGGCTTTCCCTAAACATTTTGGCATCCATCTGCAACTTTGCAGAAATTGAAGTGCAGTCAAGGAACTCTTCCTCTCTGTTTAAAAAAATTTAAAGAAATGTTGTTTTTCCTTTAGACTAATTATCTTAAAACAAATGGCTTTGAAGATATGCCTCTCTGACTAGAAAAGAACATCTTCATTTTCTATTAAAAGCTGCACAATTAACTTCTGGTACCGCATGTCATTCAGTGTAGCAAGGGTACTGTCCTCTGGAGGTCTCATTAAAGTAGGTCCAAACACTATTCCCAGGTTTTCAGCATTCATGAAATTCTCCTTTTCATGCAAGGTAACCCTAAAATAGAAAAAAAGAAGAAAGTAATTGGATGCTTACTTCCCAGAAAAAAAGAATAGCTGCATCTTTGTCATAGTCTTGCTTCACATCAAGCATTGGTAGGTAATGACATTTTTCAGTAATAGTTTTTATTTTATCTCAATACAATGACTGTTTCCACAACAAGTACAATCCAACTACGGTGGGGCTATGATTTTCAGTGCCTTTAAACACCTCCTGTGTGTCTCTTCAGTGATTTTTCCATGTTTGTTAGGGTATAAGAATTAGTGGCAATTGCTTTTTTAAAAACATAATCATGATTTAAATGATGATGTATGGAACAGTCCTCTATGCTACAGTAACTGCAAGTCTCTGGCAGATTGTGCTTGGTGTGCATCCCACTGGTGGTGTGGGTGAGCTCCACAAATACAGGCATGGATTTTCCTTAGACTACTGATGTTCCCAGACATGCTTCCAGCCTGCAGGAACCCACCCCTTCACACGGATGTTCTGCCTTGCTGGCTGCCTCAGGCCAGCAAGCAGCTGAGTGATTCTGACTACTTGTTACACTTTAGGAATTGGCTGAATCCTGGACCTGCCTGGAGAGGTGGCTTGCTTAAGTTGGGCTGCTATAAATGCCATCTGTCCTTGACAAAGAACAGAGGCACTTCTAGGGAAAAGCCCAGGCTGTTTTGTTTGCTGACATAAGTCATATAAGGTAAATACAAGAATAAACAGACTGCTTGTGGCTGGAGCAAACAAAGACCACCAAGGATTGGCCAAACTGCAGAGAAGTCAGCCCTGAATAGAAAATCAGTCAGGCCTGCTGGAAAATGCAACTTGTGCTCAAAGTTTCCCTCCAGGTAACAGTGCTGGATCACATCAGTGTTGTCCCATTTGAGTGGCATATTGAGTTCAGTCCTGAGAGTTCTCTTGCACTGCAGCGTAGGACAGCCACAGTCCCTTGATCTGTCACAGTCCTTGATCAGTCATGGACCAGACATTTGCTCTGATAGGTACAGCCTGGATGATGTTTCACATCTCCTTCACACAACTCCTCTGCCAGGGTGAAGCACATCTGGTTTTGGAGACAGCTCTCCTGGCAACAGCTGAGGCCTTCCCCAGCCACAGCAATTCCCAGCTGGGCATTGTGAGTGGCTTCACTCATGCCATCAGGGGAGCACAAAGTGGCTGAAACCAGAAGTAGTCTGATCTTCCCTTGTTTGCAAGGTACTCATATGACTTGGTTTTGCTTCTGCTGTCATCTCTCTGCAAGAATGGCTCTGTCACAGAAAAGTGCTGTTCCTCTTTGCTTCCAGGACAGAAGTCCATTAGTGCCCCTGCTTACAGATTAATCCTCATCTCCTAGCACAGATACATTGCTGTGCTTTGCAAGGAGCAAAGACAAACCAAGGCTGCGAAGCTGAAGCCACCTCTATGCAAGTGTACGTCTGACACTCTGCTTTCCCTCTGTGGATGTATGCAGCACAGATGTTCAACAGCTGAGCAAAGCTATACAGATCCTACTAGCACCTCTGCTCAGGACTGTGGGGCTTGCTGCACAGCTGGGGGGAACACAGAGAAGATTCAGAGCTTGACTGCAATGTCAGTGTGGATGGAATTGTATGTATTTCACCACAGGGGGGACTGCTCATGCTATTGCATTTCCTTCACTTTTGAGCAAAAAGTTACCAGAAAGATAATTAACTGACTGACAAACTCGGTTTTCATTGCTGACGTTGTCCTCTGCTGGATTTTCCTGTGCTTTTAGCAACAACTCTGCAGTTTCTTTTTGATTGAGAAACAGCAGTGGTGTAGATGCTGAGACCCTGCAGTCTTTACACAGACTCCCTTATACTGGTGCATGTTTTATCCATGCAGGAAGAGTCCTAGGGGGTTGAAGCTGGAACTCTGTGCTTAATCTACAGAACAGCATAGTCTGAACCTTAATGATTCTTTCCTCTTTCACATTCAGATCTCTCCAACAGATTCTCCATAGGAACTGACGGGCACTTAATTTCCATGCAGACACCAAAAACTACTATTTGGGAATGGAGAGGAAACTCATTGCACGACTTGCAGATATTTGAGAGAGAAAGCTTAATCAGCATTTTGGACCATTTTTGCCTCATCAGTAGTTCAGCCCAACAGCAGATGCACAGCTGGACTGCAGTTCATGAGAAGAAGGAAGACATACATACATTTAATAGAGATACATGTCTATTAAAAAATTTGCTGCCAGGACATGAAAGTACTGATTCTGTGTGCAGCCTCCACTGGCCTTCTTAAAAGCTAATATGGGTCATCATCAGTTGTCCTTGCATATGTGCTGACAAGGGTGGATATTGGAACATCTCATTTCTGCAGAGTCCAAAGAAGCAAATAGTGCAGATGAAACTCAGAAAGTACTCCACATTTACAATTGTGTTGCAAGTAGTGGGACAAGTAAGAAGAGATCAAAGGTTTTCTGAGTAAAAGGTCATTAGCTTTATTCCTCCCTTAACCCCTTTTCTGTTGTTTCCAAGTAGCAAAGTTTAACCAAAGACAAGAAATAACTTGGGCAATATATCCATAAATGAAGGCCTGCTTTGAGATGACAGTGCCAGTCTGTACTCAGCTTCAGTTTTTAAATACTTACAAAGAAGGCCTCTTGAGGCATGTAAATACCCAAAGCCGCAAAGCAGAGTTAGCATGGTTTTGAAAAACAGTTTTGCTTGAAATTAGTGGAAGTGAGGCACCCTCTCTGGAGCAGTCCTTAATTTTCCTAGGTACCTAGCTGAAAACTTGGAAAATTTGGCAGTATACTCCTAAGTAACTTACAAAAAATAAATTTAGGCACTTCTGAAGATTTTGTATGCCTTATGAAGCTTTCTGTATGCTTTATGAAGCCCCTCATGTATGCCTTACGTATGCCTAAAGAAGCTTTGGAAAGCAAATGAGGCAGAAAATGTTTAAAACCAAGAGAGGTATAACTGGGACCTGTATTGCTTTTACCAGTCATATAAAAACAGGCCCTGCTTGATTCTTGGCTTACTGTGATGTGAGCAAACAACTCATAAGGGACAGCTCTTTCCTTTTAGGGTTATTGTTCAAGAAGACAGAACAGGAGGTAAGGGGAGGCAGAAGCAAAGCATGGTCAAGTGCCTCACAGCAGCACATCTATCACATCTCTGAAGTACCCACCATTCAGTATTTTTCAGATATTATCTGCTTCAGAGAAGCGTGACAAATGTCAATTAACTCTTGAAAGGTTTGCAATAACATGCCAGCAAAGGGATCTAGTCTATGTAAGTACACAGCTTATATGCACTTATACAAACAGCTTGTCTGCTTATCTGTAACATTATTGGTTTAGTGGCAGTGCCCTAATGGAAGCTTTATTAGTACTTTCTGTAATATTTCTCTTTCAAAGCAGAAAATTGTTAAGCTCTTCAAGAATTACCCGGCATGTCAATTAACTCACTTTTTGAGATGAATCATTAGGTATCTAAGTGTCTCGTAGTGAGCAGCAGGGAGTAACATCAACACTTCATGTATTGCTTCTAGTCGTTCATCAGGATTGGAGATTTCTGTAAAAACACCAAACAGGATTAATGTTAATAGGGCTTTCCATGTGTACAGCAATAAATCAGGAAGATAACTTATTATTATGGAATCATTTACAAGCCATTGACTGTGCTTGGAGGGATAAATATTGCACTCATAAATGTGACTCTTATCAGCAACTTCTGCATCCTCAAAAAAAAAAAAAAAAAAAAAAAAAAAGGCTTTAAAAAGAAATCAGCAACAAAGACCAGGAGTTATCTCCATGGTCTGTAGCTCTGTCTACAGGTCTGTATAGGTTTAGTACCCAAGCTTTGTTAAGTATTACATAATATTACTCTGGCCAGAACTCTCCCTTTAAGATATTACAAAAGATTACTTCCATTAGCCTTCAAAACTGGATGGGAGTGTGGATATACGACTTTAAGAGACTATGCTTGAATATGTAAGTTTAGCTAGAGATTGAAATGGCATGGAATTACTTCAGGATTTCTCAATGTATTTAAATATGTAGGTATCAGTGATACCTACATATACTGAACATCAGTGCTCATTTAAAACTGTTTGGCAATCTCTCGAAAAATCTGAGCAGGATTTACACTATTTTTTAATCTTGACATACAAAAAGACACTGAAACCATACTTTCTGATACTAGTCAGTTATTTTGATACCACACCTTTATTTTTTTAACCTGCATGATATCCCATCTGATGAACAATCAGGCAAAAGTTTCATGTGAATGAAGGACATGGCAGAGAAGGAATGAAGACAGCACCCATGTTTTTTCCAATTTTTTTCCATCCTTTCCTTTAATGTGGACAGCTTTAAGGATGGGAAATGTAAATAAAGATTGGTACAAATGACTATGCAATACTTACTTGCTGCCTCTATGAACTTGGAATAGGTGTCGTAGGTGATCACGGGAATTGGTAAGTCTCTGAAGTATAGCTTCAGTGCTCCAGCAATGATGTTTATGTCTGGATAAATACTGGCAGAAATATCAGCCTTGTCACCATCTAGAAAAGAAGGAAGAAATCGGTTTAATACCACCCTAATTTTGACTGAAGCAAGGTTAGACTTCTAACTCAGATTTATTGCGTGCAACCTGATAAGAAAATCAACCTGAAAGTGTTTGGAAAGCTTAAATGAGAATATACTGCTACCGACTTTATAGTACATCAATGAGGAGTGGTAGTTTCTTTATGTTTTAGTAAACAATTTATTTGCTTACATCTTTTGGAGGGGCTGGTGATTACATCCTCCATATATTCTGTGTACCATCTCAAGCATACTGTTTTAATGTTGGTTGAAAAACCATGTTAATAATATATTTCCTTCATTTAGCCCATTTATTCACTGAAACTAAGCTATTAATAACTTTTTCTGATGTTGTATTTTCCATGTGCAGATCGGTGCACAGGAGTATGAACCATTTTTTCATCTCCACTTGGGAAAACAGAGGCATAGAGAAATAACATAAATTTCCAATGACCCTCAGGAGACCAGTAGGAAAAAACAAGAAACATCCAAATCTTGTACAGCTTGCACCAATATATCTACAGTGATTAGCTGGAAAGAAAGCTGCCTTATTTTCTGGTATCCTCTAATGTCTTAAATATTTGACTGACTTATTTATAGCAAAGATCTGAATTTAAATAGGCATGCTAGGGCATTTAGCTACACAATTTGTTCTGAAATGTGCATCACAATTTTTACAATTAATATGGATACTTGTAATGGATGAAATGCTAAACAGATGAATTATGCATCTAAAAAGGCATACATTTTTTTTGCCACATCATAACAGAGTTAGTCAGAACTCTATTACAGAGCACTTTTAAACACATGATCTTAGAGTTTACAAGTGTTGCTGGGAAGTCCTGGCTTGCAATGAGTGAAATTACAAGAACTACCAGTGAGGCAGCATCACTATTATTTTTCAAATTCAAACAACTACATCTGTTCTGTACCCAGTACCCTCATACCCACATTTTTCTCCAGATCAAGAAATTCTGCTGTCCTCCCTTCCTGAGACCTGTCTGTCTCAGTGGTCTTCCAGTAGAAAGATGGGTAGGACACTGGCCAAGTAGGGGGTGTGTCTGTCTGGATTTAACCCCCAGCTTTATCTCAGGCTTTCTGGAGATCAGTTACAAGCCATAGTCCCTATTTCCCACCATTCAGCTATGGATACTATGCTTCCCTCATGGCAGGTGCTGCAGGTGAGGACCATACAGTGAGCAGTGCAATGCAAGGTTATGCCTGCTTGAACAGCAGAGAGGAGCTTGCTGTGTCTGCCAGGAGGTGCAGGCACAAGCTTGGGCTATTCCCACCGAGGTGCTGACATGTTGTAAAGTCATTGCCTTGCTTGTCTCACAGTAACAGTGCTTGTGGACATGCCCTGATACAGACAGATGAGTGGGGTGCTTGATACACAGCATCCAAGATGGAGATAAAGGCTTGCACAGCACAGTAAAAGAGTTTATATTGATTGCAGACATTTTATACAAACCTATGGCATTCATCTTGCAGGGATACGTCCTGTCCAATGTATGCACATAATTCTCATTAAGACTAATAGCACTACATGTTCTCATCAAGAGGAGATTATATGCTTAAGTGTTTAAAACAAACAGCCTTTCTTGATGCAGCTGAGCAGTCTGAATACATCCATCAGCATTTAATTTAATACAGCATCAATAAGCCCTAGGAGGATGTTTACACTGCCCCAATCTTTTGTTTAATCCACACATTCCAGGCACGGGAGCATTAGTCTTGTAAAGCTTTGTGTGGAGAGCTCTATTTAATTGATGGACACTGAGCACTCAAAATGCTCCGCTGAAAACAAATACCTCCAAGGAGCCAGCAGCTGCATCAGAACAGATACAGCAAAGCACAAGCTTACATCTATTATCCAGGTCACCAGTATGCTAAATGGAAGTGTTATTTATTTAGTACTTTTACAAAGCAGCCCAGCAAGCTTCCTTAAAGGGGCCCTTCAGCTTGAGGTACTTCAAACTACAATGTACTTCAAACATGCCTCTTATTTACACATTTGCTTACTGTAGGAAAAATTATGAATTCCTGAGTCAAAGATTTTACTCTTCTCTTCAGAGACAAATACACATCCATTGGAAATGCACTGAAATTTACTTTCAAGTGAGCCCAACAATACATCTATTGTAATACACCCTGCACATTTCTGCAGCAGATATGTAGGGGTTGCAGCAGATATGTAGAGTGCATGTATGCATGTATGAACTACATGTGGTTTATATGGTACCTCCTGCATTACCACAATAATTTTTTCACTCTTCAATACAGGAACTTTTGTCAGTTTGTAGTTGGTATTTTCAGTATCATTGCAGTGACCATATGTTAAGATAGTATTTTTTTTTTTAAATTTTGGATTACAAATGTAGTCAATTTCAGCATTACAAACCTAGCTCTACCCAAACTCCATAATTTCTTTCTTTGTTAATTTGACTTTCAATGTATTTTGTTTGATTATGTTGAAATTTGAATATCTCAAGACAAAGTTTTTATTCTTGTCCTTAAAGGTTTCGGCTGACTTTGGATGCCATAGAAATTTATCAGTAGGTTCATTACAGAATGAAATAGAATAACTAATACATTCTTAAAGCCTTACCCATGCTCTCTGAACACTGAATTAAATTTAAGTTCCTTTCTCCTAAATGTTTTGTTTTTATTGCATAACCTTTACCATGCTAACATGCTTCTTTTTGTTTTTTCTTGGATTTGGCATTTGACAGGTTTTCAGCTACACTGGCAAAAGAGTAAGTAGGAATTTGGATGCCTCTAAGTACTCATGTAATATTTAACAGCATAATATTTTTAGCAAGTGTATTGTACCAGCCAGTCGTACAAACAAGTGGGGGAACAGAATGCAGTGGTGACAATGGCAGCTCTGTGGATAAAACGCACAATGGTTGTTCTCTGGATGCCACAACGCCACAGCTCAACAATGCTGACAGAGAGTAACTGTCATTCTACAGCACCAACATTCACCAGATTAAATAAATCCACATTATTCCCCTCTTTCTCATTACAAAAATCACTAAAATGGAACATTGTCAGTGCCTCAGAGAGCCTAATGCCAATTTACAGTAGGGGTATTTACACTGCTTTGGCTTTGGAAGGCAGTCTTAGCTTAAATCAGATGACGACCAACTTCACCCTTTTTTAAAAGCAACTATCACTGCTTCATTGGGCACAAGTAATATTATGTAGGATGCTATTCTCTTCCCAAGATGGTAACTTTTTCTGTTCTTGCTGTAATTCTTTGGAAGCACCAAGTGACTGCCTCTTTGTCAAGGCAGAATTAGTCAGAGGGAGGGCTTGCTTCTCTTCATTGCACCCCTTCAGCTGCACATGAGATCAGCAGGAAGAGGTCCCCCACAGCCAAGTCAGCTCCCATGCCTCATCCCTCTATCCTACTGTCTTCTGGCCCCTGTGGCTTGACGAAGAGCTTGGGAACCAGAACACTTGATGGCATTATTTGTGCTTTAAAATGGGAGAACTCCTTGCCTGTCTATTTTCAAACCCTTTTATTAAACACAGCATTTCTGGAGATGCAAAAGTGTCCTGGCATTTTAGCCAGGTGCCTGGGGACTGACTCAGAAATGATGGGCAGGAAGGAACCTCTGGAATGCTGAAGTGCAGTGTTCTGCTACTGTGGGCACCTTCTCATAAACCTGACAACTTCCATTCATAAAACTAGCTAATGTTATTTTATCCTTGCTCTTATTAGGTTGTTTCAAAGGCTTGCTTTCAGATGGTTAAAAACTGGCCTTTAAATTGTTCAGTGAAATTTATTCCTGGCCAGTGTACATCCTCCAGTAGAGTGACAAGACTATCAATTAGATTAAAGAATTCTCTTCTCTGGTTCATACCCCTGCTGTCAGCATCTCCTTTGACTATCCTCCCCACACCAAATAAAGTTAATTTCCTGTAATTTACTTTTTTAAAAAAATAATTTCCTGTAGTGAATGTGAAAATACAAATTCTGTAAAACTTTCACAAACATCACTTTCTGGGTAGAAAATTAAATTTGAACAGAAAACTTCCAGGTGGTGTTGAAGACAAGACCTGCCACCTGGCACTCAGCTCCTTTCTCTCCCAGCTCCTTCACTTGGGACAGAGAACTGGGATACTCCTCATTCTTGGGATAGTTCACTCCATGCTGCTCTGGCTTCTACTGCTAGGAAGAGTTAACAGGGCAACAGCAAAGCAGTGTTCCTACCTATGGGGCTGGGATGCAAAAGAGAGGGTGGCATCCCTGTCTCTGTAAGGATCTGACAGGGAAGCAAGCCCTGAGCTGTCAGGTTGGAAGTGTCTTGCCAATTCAAACTTCTGCCAGCTGACAACCACCTTCGAGCTGCACAGCCCACAAGTCAGAACAAAAAAACCCAACTGTTTTGTTTTTCTTTAAATCCTTTCCTGCAAAAACTCTCAACTCCTCCTGCTTTTCCACCCCACTTCAGGGAGAAAACATTTTCAAAACTGCAAAGTTCTGTAAGTTGTAAGCTTCTGGTCTCTGCAGTACTCTAGTCCTCCTGTCCATAACAGGATTATGTTCTTTATTCTCTTGCTTTTATTCATGCCTTTTTGTCCATGGCAACACCCTCTCTTTCCTTTCTTAGCCCTTTCCCCTCATGAAACCCTTAAAAAAAGTGAAGACACATATTTTTATCAATTTCTGCCCAGGGGCCTTCCCCACAGCCTTTGTATACAAACTCTGTTCTTGCTTTCTCTGCTTTCATGTTTATCCATACTTTTTTTCTTTTGGAAATCCAATACTGCTAGTCACCTTCCTGTTTCTAGGTGCTGCTGCCTCTGTAAATCACACTTTCTTCCTTGCTGTGGGTCTAATCCAAGTGTGTATTGCCAATTATGCCAGGAGTATACTTAATAAATAGGCAATAAACTGAAGTGGCTCCAGTGGTTCAAAGCATTTGCAAAGGAACTACAGCTGCAGCAGTCTTGAAGTCATGCTCAGACATAAATTTAAATCTGCTTTCTTCCAACTCTTCCCTCTACAACCTGTGCCTCTCCTTCTGGCTTTCATCCAGGCTGGTACACTTAGAGATTTAAGACACAGAACAAAAGGGTTTTCCAGGCCAGATCTACCTGCAGGGAGCAGACTGGGACCTGTGAGGACTGTGATCCTCCCAGCAGCATTGCTTCACGTGGCATATCTGCAACACCACTTTGCTGTGAAACCAGTCATATCACTGTGCATCCCTCTGGCCCAAAGAATGGCTGACCTATGTGTGTATATGCATATGTTCACAACTGTAGTATCCAAAGTATTTTAAAATATGTATTATTTTTAAAGGATATTTCAGCATGAAAAAAGTCAGTTTGGAAATTCCTAGCTGGACTTTCTTTATGGAGATGTCTGCATGACAAAATGCCTCCAAATAAGAAGTGTTCAGGCACAGCAAATGCAAGATGTGCCACCCACAGACCTTGCTGGCCTGTGCAACCTCCCCTGGAGCCCCCACACCTCCTGCCCATGGGCCCCCAGGGCCCTCAGTCCCTGCCTGAGTGACATCATGGCTGTCTCCAGCTGCACCATGCTGGTGTGGGGCCATCCACCCTTCTGGTCACCACCCTGACCCCCAGGCTGACTCTGGATGGACCTGGACCTGCCTCATACCCATGGACTTGTGATCACAGGGCTGTGTCTGACCCTATTCCCAAACATAGCAGAGGCAATGCCTGAAAAAATCACGTAGGAAGGAAACCACTATTTATGGGAAAGGAGAAGAATACTCATGTAACTTCTCAAATCTACTTGGCAAAGGTATTTTTCTATTGACGAAGGCCTACCCTACACTCACATACACACTTAAAGTTAGTCCTATATACACAAACAGAACCAACATAATCTGCTCAATCAGTACAGAAAGGCTACAAGGATGGTAATCAAGGCAGTGTTTTAATTGTTAGTTTTTCAATATGCTGCACAACCAATCTCCTCAATGCCCCTCTCATCGGTTGTGCTGATGCAGTCATGTGCACAGTGGTGCAGTGCTTTCTACAAGGCTATATGCAGAAGGACTTCCCAGTTGGAGTTCCTGGTCCTTAAACTCATAAATAGATTATTGTATTGTAAAGCACTGAGTGTATTAAAGACAGGAGTAACAACTTTCTCTGGTACCATCTAGGCTCACACTTGATCTAGGAGCCTAGGCTGTGTTGCTAGGTTGAGCAATCATCCCATCCCCCACTCAGCCTTCTACACACCAATACTTAGTGTTTAATTATTCCTTCCAACTATGAAACATGATTTCTTCTTATGAAAAGGACTACAGATCACTTTAAACTCAGAAAAGACAGGTTGCTTTCTGTACTTCTGCTTATATGTCAGTTTCATTACTGTGGTACATATATAAACCCCGAAAGATCTGAAATGTCCTAGAACTGAAAGCTTAGATTAAAACTGTACAAGATTAAAAAATGGTGTACCTCGATCAAAGGCCATTTTCACATCTTCAATGTGCTCAGTGAAGCCTGAAACTCTATATAGGCCCTCGGACTTTAAACCTGAAACAAAAAGTTCTTGTTAACTTAGCTTCAGTAACCAACAGATATTTAGGCTTAAGAACAATAAAGTAAGAACAACAGACTTACTAAGCATAGAAAAATGTTATTTGTAATGTGAAACTCTGGAGCAGTTAAGGAAAGATCAAGATGATGTTAAATTGTTTTTTTTAAAGGATTAAAGCATTTAGAATTTATACTTTCTGATTTTGTTAGGTACATGGTTGATTTGATTATGTCAGAGGAAAATACTGCAATTTGCTAATGGTGAGGCATGTGATGTTATTACAATTTATTCATTTTATGTAGGAGATTTTCCTGGATTTGGCTATAATTAATAAAGCTTTAGAGGTCTCCCTTCCTTTTACCAGTTGCCTAATGATAAATAGCAATGCAAGTAAAAGACTGCCTTTCCCTATGAGCACAATTCTTTCCTGTTTTGCTGTCAGCTTTCACTTATACGCAGCTGATAGATGTGATGGATACACTTCTTCCCCACATCAGTATATCCCTTCTGCAGTTCTTTCACCACAAGAGATCTGCTCACTTGCACAACTCTCCCTGGTCCTCCACACCAACCTTAAATGCAGGGCAGCTCAGAAGAGCAGGCCAAGTTACACACACATTATTTCTTTCAATCCTAAAATCCCTTATCGTAACTGTGCATTGTGCTAACCTACTTACAAGTTCCAATATTCTTTGTTTTCTTAAGAACAAATCAGAATCTTTCATAGTTCTATGGCAATTAAAGAGAGAAATATAAAGATGTTGAAAAAATGGAGAGCAGGCAGCAGATTTTATCCTAATCAATAAATGTACAAGTAAGTGATTAGATCTCAAATGCAATGTAGCTTCCTGCTATATCATCAGGGTAAAGCTCTTCTGTCTTAGTCCATACTATTCTTTCCATTTGTCCCTGCAATGATGATATAATCCTGGTAGAGCTTTACAGAGCAGTGCCGGGGATTTACTACTAAGTCTTTGATTCAATTCAGTAGATGATGCGTGGGTTTGAAATCCCTATGGCTGGTATCAGTGTGTTACTATGCAGATTACTGGGATGCCATGAATTCAACATTATTAGATTCCTGTGCTGAGGCTGTGACTAACAGGAAAATTTGGCTTATTGGGCAGCACAACATGCACATTTGCTATCCAAAGGAAAAATACATGATTATTATGGAGGGGATACATGAATATTGAAGGAGATACGTTTTTCCTTCAATCTGGCACACATCTGTTTACCAAAAATCTGTCACAAGCTTGAGTTTTGGCTGTGATATGCTGCCTGTGCCACGGGATCCATCAGTCAGTAACTGAGCTCATGAGAAACCCTGCGCAGTTTGTGTCCTACCGCAAAACACCACAGCCTCTGACCTCACTTGTCTGAGTCACTTCCAGTCACTTGTGTTCTCCTGCCCACAATGTCCGTAAAGGTTATTAATAATGGATTTGATTTAAACTGATTACTCTGAAATTGGATGTGTCCCTAAGTATGTTAAAACAAAGTAATGAAAAAAGACACATAAACATGAACTTAAAAGTTCACTTTAAAGTTCACCCCTTTCAGAAGTGTAATGTAATACATGTTTTGACATGTTTTCAGAAAGCATTTTAGGAAATTGCATTAGGAAATGCCAAGATTTAATTTTACTAGCTAATGCAAAGCCATGTATCACCTACACTAAAAAGCCCCTTTTCTCTGTTCTCAGTGTGCGTGAGCACAGCACCCTGTTCTAGCTCAGCATGTAATTCAAGCCATGCTCATTTCGTTGTGTCTGCTGCTCTCCCAAGCACACAAACCTCTTGCTTCGATCTCCCGAATGCAGGAATCTACCACCATGGGCCTCTGGGTGTTGTGGGCCTTCACGAGCGTGGTGAGATCGCAGCAGTAGACTCGCTTTATCCTCTTGAGGTCTGGCTGGCAGTCATTGGGCACGTATTTGGAGCACTGCTTGTGTACGTTCAACCCACAGTCTGCAAGCAGAGTTAGGTTAATTAATTAATTAATTAATTAATACTAATGCTGATAGGTCTTGTTGAACAATTTATTTTCCTGGTCCACATCAAGCAAGGGGCACAATTTCCCCATCAGTCAGGAAGGACAGAATGGCGTGGAGATGAGAAACATGAGCGTGAAAATGTGTAAAAATCTCATGGTGGGAAAAGTAAACTCTAGCAGGGTTGTTAAAAAGCTATAAAAACTCTGGATGTTCCTTGCACTCCTCTGAGCTGTAGGTGACTGCTGGTGCAGTCTGGATCTGTTTATTACTGGACACATAGCTCAAGGTGTTGCATTTAAACACGTGAGACTTAACTTCTGGGTATTTTAGATTAGCCTTAAATAAAATTGGCACCGTAATGACTGTCTTCTGCTGACTGTCTCATGGCTTAGCACTGGTAATGGTTGAAGAACCTAAGAAACACCTGAGCACTCCAACTGGGACAGTGCTGTGAGCCAGCATGCCACACTCCCCCTTCCACATTCCTGCGGTGTCACATTTTGGCTCACTCTGCCACATCAGCAGACTCCCCATCCCTTCCCTGGTGGCTCATCACTTCACTGGTGGCTGAAGTGTCCCCTGTGGTTTATTCTGTAGGTCAGCTTAGGCATATAAAATGCTGTGAAAGGCATGATGTAAAAAAGTGATTCATTTTACAAGCAGTTCCTGGTGTCGTACTCCAGAGCCAAGTACTACTCTCAGTTGCATAGGTGGGTTTCTATTAAACATCACTGCTTTACCTCCACAATTTAATTTTTCTAATAGATTCAACTATTCAGCCAAATGAATTTATAAGCTTCAGGAAAGCAAACACCACCACTGTGAGTTGCATTATCTTACATAACGCTGATTCCTGTTTTAATGCCTTCCCAGTCGTGCCCATCACTGATGGCACCCTTTGAGATAATTTAATATTAAGCTATTAAAAATGCAAACAGGACTATTACTTGCAGTGTTTCAATATTATACTCCATAAAATATTAATCAAGCAAAATCATAACCACACCTAAACATTTAATGGAATTGGGTAGATTTTTGTGTGTTTCTCCATAGAGTTATTACTGCATAATACATTATTGCTCTGTGAAATCTAAACAAATGTGAGCAGCTTCAGTTAGGATCCTCCCTGCATCATGTTCAGTGCTGCTCTCCAAGCACGTGAAGTTAAATGTAAATGCATCTGTCTACTTAGAGTTAAATGTTTGTAATTTTGTGAGGGAGAGTATTATGTTTCATACTAAATAAATATGCCTTTTCATAAGTTTAATATTTTATGTATGTGAACAAATACAGTGCTATGCATTAGTGAGGTCAGGTTTTGCACACTCTTAAGATCAAATAGCTTGAAAAGCAAACTACTATTCTTCTCTTTGAATATACTTCTCATATTCTTTGTGCTACCCTTATTCATCTACAGGCAGACAAGACGTAGCAGTAGCTGAGACTGCATTTATTAAAACTGTGCATTTGTGGAAGGTATTTTGATCCTTCAAACTCTGGTCTAAATTAATTTTAGGTAACAACCACCTCCTGAAAGACAGATGTCGGAGTTGGATGTGTTTGGTGCCAGTCTGAGATCAGGAATGCCTGGAGGTCAGGGCAGGGAGAGGTAAGATAAACAATTTTTGGAACTGGAGAAAGAAGTTATGAAAATCCATTTGTAATGCACCAAATACTAATTCGCTTGCTGAATCCAAAAGCACATGATGTGATGATTACTGAATTTTTCCAAGATAATTTTTTCCACAAAAGAACAAACAAATTTAAAATAATTAAGGCACTATTAAAATGCCAATGGAGGCACCAGAAAATGAATCCCTCTTGGAAAATGAAGGTCATATTTTTTGTTTTTATCTTGAGGTGGGATACTTCAGGCTTGCAGCAATGCATGGTATTTTTATGGGAAACAGGTGGCAGTCTTTTTTGCAGACAAGGGCACTTCCCAGTAACTGGTAGCAAAAAGAGGAGTTATGAAGCCTAGTTACTGGCTGGCTTTGCCATTTCAAGTGCTTGCTTCTTAATACATAAAAACATCAGGGATAACTTAATCATAAAGAACAAATTTGAACGTATACAGCAGGCACAGACACAGGCACAGGCACAGGCACAGGCAGGACCAAGGTACTACCAAGAGGTCACTCAGTAACCAAGGGCTGATGGCTTCATTTCTAAACCAGCTAATAAGGCAAAGGCAAATGCTCTAACTTCTGCAGGAGGATTTCCTACTTTGTTCTTTAAAGAAATCCCAGCCCCTCACTCCTGCAGGGAGAGCAGGCTGGGGTGGGACAGATATCTGAGCATTTCAAGAGAATGACAGAAAATATTGGAGTGCTACCTGAACACCTCACTCCCTGAGCGATGAGACCCCACATGAAGTTGGCACAGTATTCACACCAGTGTGGACCTCGAAACGTATGGACCTGTAATACAAATGGGGGTGGGGGAGAGAAATGGGGTCACTGTGAGGCAGATGGTCTGACAGATGGAGCAACTGAAATGGATAAACAACAGAAGACTCAGTAGGAGTAAATCTTTAGCACATAGTGCCCACATCCTTCCAAGGTCTAGATGAAATAAACCATGGGAACAGAAATTTGCTTTGATCTTGAAGTTTATCTTTCAATAGGCTTAACATAGCACAGAACCAGGCTGCGGATGACACTGAAAACAAATAATTTTTGCCTGCTGACATTCTAGCTAGAGCAGAGGGGACGAAACCAGGAGAAAAAAAGTAAAACTAGTAATCCAAAGAACTGTAGATAAAAGCACCCTTCCCCACTCTAATAAGTAATTTGAACTTACATAGGGAAAAGATGTCAATAGACTCTTTTTCAGCAGACCAAACTTCATTTTGCTACAGTTCATACATGAGTAAATAAGGAAGAATAAAATGATTTGTGTGCTGACAGAGCCCACAGCTCCCCAGCCACATTTTGCACACCACTGCGGCTTCCGCCACTGCTTTTCCAAAGGCTACAGCAGAAAATCTTTTTATTTAAGATGTGTATTCTGGTAAAGTAAGCATTTAATTTTCATTGAAATGAAGAGTAAATAGTGAGGTCTATGCCCATGTGAATGGCAGTTCTGGCCAGAGACTTAATTGAGATTAACAAAACATAAATCATGCACACTCTGGCTGCTAATGCATCCTTTCCTTCTCTCTGCTCTTGTTTACCCGTCGGGTGGATGGCTGAAAGGCCACTTCCACCCCTGGCATGGGAAAAGCTGCTCTCTGCTTTTCATAGAGTGAAAAACAGTCATTGCCCTTTTTCAGATAAACTGTTAAGTTTTAGGCCAAGCATTTGGCTTGCTAATGTTTTTGCCCCATTTGTCTGCAGGATCACACATATACAAGCCTGTATTCTTGAGTCTAGAAAGATGAAGTATTGTGATTTTAATACAGACCTCTCTTCCTCGTTTTGAGATAAAAATGTGAGCCTAATTGCAAATGGCTCCTGACCACAGTCAAATAATTGTGCTAATAAACTTAAAGCAATAATAATTCTTCCTCCCTTTTAACAGCGAAAGGTCAAAACTGGAATGTTTGACTTTATTTGAAATGGTATTTTACCTCTCAGAAAAACATGTATCTCAGTGAAACAAGACTTTGCAATAAAGGTTGAGATAGATATATTAATAGATATAGCCCCATACTTTTTTCTCATTTCATTTTATTTCATTTTGCAGAGTGGGTAGCATGAATTTCAGACATGGCTTTACTTGGGGGTAAAGCGCTGTTCGTAACAGCTGATGACCTGAGTTTCAGTCATATGCATTATGTGACCTTCAGTGGATACAAAACTACAGATAAAACTAATTATGCCTGCATCTTTATCATTTTTAGACTGAAAGCCACATAATTAGTAAGTCTGCACCTGCACTTAATTGTGGGTGAAAATCATCTGCTGAGGGGAGATAGCTAGCTGTGTCTTCTGCTTTGCAGCAGTTTACAAAAGCTAACCTTGTGAGAAGGGGTTGTAAAAGCTCAGCCAGGACTTTTAAAACACACCATTTCACAAATAAAGTCCATTGTAGTTGCTAGGATATTTGGGGCCTACTTGCTCACTTTACATAAAGCTTATTTCAACTGATTTCACTGAGGCTTATTTTGAAAATGGTAGCTGATTATTCCTTGATTTTTCCTGCCATTAACTGGAAAGTCATCAATGCTGACTGAGGGCTCCAATTGAGAAGTGCTGACAGCGCACCCTTCCTTGTTCCATTCAGCTTGGTGGCCCTCAAAGGTTGAGTTCTCTTTATTCATTCACTTCAATTTTTCACGGATCCGCATTTTAGCGCAAATGGCAAGCCTCCAGCTGAAATACCCTGTGAGAAGCTAGTCTTGGTGGTTTCTGGCCAAGCTGAAACAGGGAAATTAACTGAAAAAATGGAGAACTTCAAAAGTTTCTAGATGAAGGTGCAAAACTTCCCTTAAGACGTAGTTTTGAACTAATTCTCTTATGGCTTGTCATTAATTTTAAAGAAATAATGGAGGAAGCCTGTTCTTAGGAACACAACATTTCTGAATGGTAAATGGGAATTTTGCCTGCAAGATTGGCCTCACCTCTGTTTTAAACAGGGAGAGGTAACAACAGGTCTTAGATTTTTGAGATGGAGTTTTAGTTTTTGCCTCATCCTTTGTAACCACATCATTACAAATAGAGTGGGTTTAGATTTTTTGGAACTTTGATCTGGAACTATTTATTGCTGGTTCCTACCCCATCCTGAAGTCTCAGTAGACCTCTCTGTGTACACATAGCATAGACTGGAGCTGCCTGGGCTACATTTGACACATAATTTGAACTTTAAAAAAGAATTTACAGGGAACTACTTCCTAAAATAAGCCAAACCCATGACGTTTTGGACTATACACTGTACTTTTCTTGTTCAGTCTTTCATCCTCTTCCAATGAAGTCTCTTCTTACATTCACTGTCTCTTCTCTGCTGGACAATCTCACACAACACTACTCTGCATGTCTCTTCTTGTTGCCTTCCTGTTCTCGTTGCCCTTCGCCCCCTCCGGTGCCCTTGCTTTCAAATGGCAGCATTCCCCCTGCAGGTGCTGCCTTATTCACTTCTAGTTTGTGTCTGAGTCATTTTCATAGAGGGGGAAACTGGGACCAAAGTTAAGGAATGCCAGTACAGTGGCAAAATAAAATAATGCCATAATCAATATTGCAGAAACGAACAAAAACAACTGTCTTGAATTGAAATGCATTTTTTAAAATTGACTTTACACAGTGTTGTTTCTGAGACAATTTTGGTTTTATATGATTGGGTCTGAAGACTTTTCTATTTGCCTTCCAAGAAAATAAGTTTTTTTCAGACTTTTGCCTGAATACAGACACATTTATACTCTTTTGTGGACTCTTGCTGAACCTGAGCCATTTGCAGGGAAGAAAAGCTGACTCAGCTGTTATTTATGTTTAAATGAACACACATAAGCTTTGTGATGTCTGTAAAAAACGTCTCCCCCAAACCCTTTGTCTCCAGAAGCAGTTTTATCTGCAGTGCTTAACACACGGGGAAATTTATCCCAGAGACCCCTCTGTCCCAGCCGATCTCCTGACTTGTCTGTAATCATCTGCCTTTACTCCACTAGCCTGTCTGCAAATGGGATTTGCCCATGCTCTGGTGGCAAACAGGCACAATATTGTGGTAAATGCACATTATTCAGCTGTATTTGCTCACTTAAAACAGCACAGAAGCCCTCTCATGAATTTCCAGCCTAGAACAAAAAGCGTGGAGCATCCTCAAACTCCATGCTGTTGCCCTCAGGCATGAGGTCTCACCACCAGCTGGGACCCCACTGCAGTTGGCAGGTAAAGCACATCTGAAAGAGGCTGCTGGATCCAAACTGGTACAAGATGCAAGAGGACTTTGGGATCCAGTTAAACTGACACTCACATAGCTAGAGAAATACCTCTGCGTTTTTCTAAACAGGGCTTCAGAGATTTATTCTCTTCCCTGAATTATGGTATGTCTACACTGGCTTATGCAAAGTTGTCCTGCCAGACAGACGCCAGCTCCAAACCTAAATCCATGTGACTGCATGGTGTGCTTAAGATGAACCCAGCTTAAGAAATCAGCCTGGATACTAAATCTTTTTTTGTTCACTTGCCTTGAGTGTCTTGAAATTTGGAAGAGAGGTTGAATGAGAAAGCATGGATGCTCAGAAGGGCATAAACCTGGTGCCCTCATGCTCCAAACTTCAACATTGCTTTTTAATATTTGCATTAGCTTGGCAAGGATGCAGAGAGAGCTGTCCTTGCTCGGAATTTGTGCCTTGCCTCTATTTCTTCCTTTTGTTCCTTCTCTCTTGCAGTAAGTAAGATCTTTGGTGTAAGATCTATGAAAATCCCACCAGCTTTGCTAGAAATGTGCCCTTCATTTTTAGATTCTTCATGGGTAAAGGACAAAAACTAAAGAGTGCCTGTTTGTTCATGAAGAATTGCCTATGACAAGATTATGAGGGACACTGTGACACATAACCTTTATCCCTAGAAACTGAGATGAATGATATAATGCACATCAGTATTCACCTAAAAACAGGGAAGACAACTTTTTGAATGTCTGTAAAATACCGTTGTCCTTCAGATAAATACCATATCATCATAGCCTGAGTGCTGTCAAAAGCCATTAAGCATTTTGCCCCAAAGCCATTCTTTTTTTTTTTAAAGTAATTCCTTAACCCTTTTATGTAATGAATATGGAATATATTAAAGACATTAGCCTTGAGCCATGTTTTAAATTTAAATGTTCTATTCTGAGCATACTATTCACATTTTTTGTTTAACAACTAGGCATGTCCTAAAATGTTCCTTTGGAAAATGAAGTGTATTTGCATAGTGAACATATTTGTCCATTAAGCAAATGTAGCACTTTTGATTGACCTTTCTGGACAATTATTTTAAAAAATGTTTGTTCCCTAAGGTCTGTTATTGCCTTTACTAGGACAGACCAATTATTTTCTGCTGTCAAGTCTTTGAATACATATCTATTTTAATCATGTGGTTTTCCAGTTAAACTATGACTCTTTTGAAACAAAAAGGAACAGAAACTATACAACAGCTAGATTGTGCAAACGCAAAGTTAACTGGGCACAGGTCCAATTATAAATCAAAGCCAAGACAAGGGAAATTTTGAAGAGGAAAGAATGCATGGGTCAAAGTGGAAAAAAGTCTCAGTCATGAGAAAATATTTTCTAGTTAAACTAAAATAGTTTTGATATTAAAATGATAATGAGGGCAAAACCCAGAAAGAATGAAAGCTGGTTTAATCAAGCAAGAAAATACAGAGTACTTCCCCTATTTCCTTCAGTGCCGATCAGAGAGATAAATATCGACTTTTCTGTAGATTGGGTCAAGAAAGGGGAATGAGAAAAGGGATGCTGTTATTTGCTTTGGTCACTAATATTAAATTATTGATTTGCCAACTACAGCAGAGTCACTGCACAGGTTAGCAAGGTCTGCACAGCAGAGTATGTAGAAAAATAAGAAGTGAAACTTTTTTGCTAAGTGAAATGATTTTGATCAGTGCTTCTCCTTTCTGAATGGGCCCCAGATGAATATCAGAAAATTCCTGTTCTGCTAATGAGTTGAGCTATTCTGACAGTGACCCAGATCAGCATCCTCAAGGACCATTAACTAAACCGATGTTTCAAAGCAGAGATACATTCCTTTCTTGTCTTGTTACTGCCTCTTATTCTCGATGCTCATCCCAACAAGCATCAAAACACAATTTGACAGCATTAGCTACGGTAACTGGCTGGCATGCTCTGAAACCAGCACAGTACTTTTGGGAAAACATTTTAATACAAGCTGCCTGGAAGGTCCGTTTCCAAAGCTGAGTCACTTCCCTGCTGCAGTCTGCCAGAGACAGCACTTGGGAAAAGAATCCCTAAGAATCTGATTTTGTCTGTATAGATAGCAAATAGATGATCCATTTAAAAGTCCCTGTGTTTGTCCAGCGATTTGTTTTAGTTTGACAAGCAAACACAAGCTCAGATCCTATAGCTCAGTGGGTCTCTGAAAACATTTCCTTAGCATATGGTGGGGGAACAAAAGCTGGGAGACAAAACCCACCACTGTGCTTTGCTTTATTGTTAGGAGTACCCAAGCTCTCTCAACATCTTCTGAAATCAGAAATGGTCCAAAATGTTTGTTGGTAAAATACTACTGGCTTCTGCTAATAGATAGATTTGGAAAAGGGTTTTTTTCTTATTTAAAAGGAGACACACTTAAGCTAAAGACAATAAATGTGAAGTACTTTGTTTCTGAACAAAAAAGAAAACTGAATCTGTGAAAAAGAGTTAAATTGTCAGTCAAGTAGTGCAGTCAGCAGCAAAACCATTATTTGGATTAAGTGCTGTGTAACAGCATACTAAGAATTCAGTTAACGGTACTTAAATTAGGAAGAAAAACGAATTTTTCAACACTTTTCTTAGAGCTAGTATAAATAGGTGCATGCAAACCTTATCACAATAAAAAATAAAATCTGAGGCATCTCAACAGAACTTTTTAGCTGAAAATAATACGAAACCGTGCTTACCTTAAAATTGTGTGCTTTTTCATAGTTGAAATGGTTGTCGTTCTGAGTTAAGGCTGCTCTTCTGACCAAGGAGGTGATCTGTGAATAGGCAAAGAGTTTCAGAGGTTGCCACAAAAGTGCCCCCTTGACTCCCACCTTCACCCCCAGGGCCACGGCCAGGAGCTCTTGGCGCTTCCTTCCTCGCTTCGACTTGTGAACAACAGCACAGTTTTTCTCATTTTCCAGCCACAGATCCTCTGAGAACATAGTGCTGGGATCCCAAATCTTTTCCCTGTCTTCCTCGGCGCCGGGGAGCCTGACTGTAGTCAGCACGGCACAGTTTGTCCAACTGCTTCTGATGTTAGACAGCAGATTTGAAGCAGCTGCAGCCCATTCTGCCGAGACCTCTGGCATGTGACTTGAATGGGCCGTCTTGTGGGACGGAAGGAGCTTCTGCATCTGAATAAGTAACGGCCTGTGCCGTGCAGTTTCTTGAGGCAGATGTGTGCCTCAAACAATAGCACAAATTCATACACTGAGCAGCCTCCCCCACTGTGCTCCCCGAGCGGGGGTCTCCCGATAGGTGCTGCTGAAATACTGGCTGGGGGACACACCGTGCTACCCCAGCTTCACCCCAAAGGCATTTCCAGGGACAGATCTCTTCAACTCTGCAGTGTGTTAAAAAATGAACAAACAAACAAAAAGCCCCTGGAAAGCCCACACAACTGAATCTGATGCTGCATCCAATTATACTCAGACTCGGAGACTTATCTGCCAGCAGTCTGCATGCCAGCAGATTAAGCCCTTAAAACCATGATGATTATTTAATCTTACAGGGCAAAAAAATCTCTCTCTTTTTTGTTTCTTTTTTTCACCCTTCTTTTCGTATTCTGTACAAGGGAAAAAATCCAGCAGCACTCCAAGAATCAATAGCACTTTATGCCATGGTTTAAACTAAGCATTTTGTCAGTGTGCACTTGGTAGCACGGAGGTAACTCACTGCCGGGGGAAGCTGAAAGCCCAGCTGGGACTATGCGGGCTTGGAGTCCTGGAGCCCTGTGCAGCACTCGAGTGAAGGCAGCAGGGGAGCTTCACATGGATGCAGGAAGCCCATATGCACAGCCCTGTTTGCAGAACAGAGTCTTCAAGGTGGCAAGAGCAGTTGTCCTTTGCTCTGGTTCCCTGCATCTATAGATTTTAAGGAGAACTGATTTCTGATTAAAGCCCAGGGACAGGTGGTGTTGGGACCCTGACCAGTCTGTGCTATAGTGTGTGTTACTTTGGACATGTGATCCACTTCTTTACAGGCAGGCAGTTCCATGTCCCAGGACATAGATGTCTGATACTGAACATTCACTGGGAAGCACATCCAGTGCCCCTTCCCCACCGGTTTCCTTACCTCCAGCTCCCCTCTTCTACTCCTTTACTAAGTATTCCAATTCCCCACCAGTAAGGGGAGGATAGGAGTTACCTGCTCAGCAGAGCACTGT
The DNA here is from genome assembly GCA_013397795.1 of Orthonyx spaldingii. NCBI lineage: Eukaryota > Metazoa > Chordata > Aves > Passeriformes > Orthonychidae > Orthonyx > Orthonyx spaldingii. Next base: position 2,659,403 of record VZTJ01006412.1, on the reverse strand, counting down.
GAGATGTAAGTCTAAAGGTGTGCCTAATGCTCGAAGTGCTGCCATAGAGCACAGTGGGGAGTTGCCAGTGCTACTGGGAAAACTGCCTATTTGAACTGGAGACACTAAAGAGCACATCAGCCTTTTACAGTCTGCCCCACTTCAACTAACCCAGAAATATGTGAAATTAAAGCATTTGGTGCACTTATATTAACCTCTAAGGTTGACCTTGCATCTATTTTTTTCAGTCTGCTTTTACCTCAGGCTGAAAAGTTGGAAGGTTTATCTAATTCACTTACTAAACCCTCCACCACACAGACTGCCTGTGCTTAGTAAAAGTGATGCTCTGCTGATCTGAAAGCCCATGGGGACAGATGGTTGTCCGTCAGTAACATCAGGCTGTGCAATTTCAGAGAGTACCCTACTTAGGGTTTTCCAAAAGCTGTGCAACCTGCAAAATCAGCTTCTCAGTCATAAAATGATGCACTTACTTCTATGTACAGCATACATCATTCCTTTCTTTTTCAGGTAACTCACAACACCACTTTTGACATGCTCCCATACTTCAAAGCTTCTGCTCCTCAGCAGGGAGGACTTCCACACAAACCCTTTGCTCCCTGAGCAGTTGTTGCCCATTCAGCCTTTCCCCGGGGCTTGGCACTGTTATCTGACCACTGGTGACAACTGGCTGTGATGCATGCATGAACATTGCTCTGCCTGCAGGAAATCCCTGCTGCTCTTCCATATGTCCTCCCGTAGTGAGTTCCAGTTTCTGCTAGCTCAGGACCTTCATCTGCTTTCCAGCAGATAGACAGACTATAGTTCCCCAGCTCTCTCTCCATGTGTTTCAAGAGGTAAAAACTACTGATTTTTGGGACATCTCTGATCCCTCAGCAGCAATGGCTTCAGTTTGGGCCATCACAAAGGAAACCTTGGAGTTGCTCAAAGTTCTTAACACATTCGAGTTTCTTTCCTCAGTGCCATTTAAAATGTATTTATATTAATCAGGAAGAAAACCCCCAAACTAGGTCTGGGTTGTCAGACACCTTTGAAGCTACAGCATCTAAATCCCCATACATACAATAAGCTACTTTTTCTCTAACTTCCAGCATAACAGATCCAAAGTCAGAGAGAGGTCGGTTTCCTAATAATGTTCTAATATTTGCATTTATGTCACTAGACTGATAAAAATCCCATTATATAACCAATATTTTTTACATAACATGGCAGATTTGATACTCAAGTGACAGGCTTACGATGATAAATCTTGGAATTTCAGTTTGTTAAACTATTTTTGGAATATCAGAGTGTCATCCTGGGCTCAGACATACAGACGTATTTAATGGAAACTCTGAGTGTTCGCACAGAAGAATTAAGCTTAATAGACTTGGGGGAGGAAAACTCAGCCAAACTGGTTCATATCACTAAGGCAGAGCCATGTTTACTGTTTATCATATAGGAAATTTTATTTATCCCCAGGGTATCTGCCTTGCTTGGGCCCTGTTTAGAAGTTGTTTAGGGGGACTCGTTGCAGACACAGGATGTGCACAAAAGGCCAGCAGTGAGTGCATCCTCTTAAGGAGCTTAATCATACAAAACCCCCGACAGGCTTGGTGTCTAAAATGGTGCTGTGAAACTCAGACAAGCTGGACCACATATACAACCACTTCCTTCTCTAAATACAATGCAACAACCTTCAGCAATGACAAGTTCTCAGCCGCAATCAGTTCCTGATACCACAGGCTTACCCAACAGCTCTTCTTTTATCCGTTTTCTTTTTCCTAAAACAAAATTGGCTGCACATGGTGTCAACTCATTCAAATAGCATCTCTTGATTAACTTAGTGAGATAACCTGCAGCTAAAGAGAAGAAGGCTAGTGGCTAAGAATATCATTATTGCTGGTTGTCACTGAATGTGAAGTTAGTGAAGGCTGAAAGGCAGATATGGGTTATCTGTTTTCAGAGCAAAGAGTTTCTGCCTGACATATAATTTTAGTTTACTAGTCTATTTGTAAAACAGATGTTCTGTATAGGAAATTGGGCATTTAGAGCAAAATAAATGTCACTGAACCAGAATAATAAAATTAAGGGGCGGGGCAGGGGGGAACCAGGCGCCGACTCAGCTGTTGCGCCATTTCCAGCGCGCCTCCGCAGCACGAGCTGAACCACACCATTGTCTCTCCCCTCAAAGACTGGCATCTTGTTTGCTGACAAAGGCCTCGGGCATAGGAAAGAACAAATTGCAGTATGAAAAACTTTAGGTTTTGTACACGTGGTATGATTTCTGTTGTAGTTGTGTGGGCAGCACAGAGGACTTGCTGGAAGCAAGCAATGGGGGAGCTCTGCATGCTGCCCTGCTCCTCTGTGCCAGTTCCAGTGTGGTGGGAAGAGACAATGTGGGAGTGATGGCTCCTCTCCCTGAGCTGCCACCACGCCTGACTGTAGCTGGCAGGGAGGGGAGATCGGGTGGCACATCCTTGGCTGGCTGCTCTGCCTGCCGAAGGACACAGCTGTGGGAGGGAAAGGAGGAGCATGGGCATTTCTCCTTGGACGACACCACAAGCAAAACAGAGATTGCTCCATGATGAAGAACTGTGACAAATCCATGGCTGCTTTCTAACTAAATACACTTAACTCTGCACATAGATACAGTCATAGGTCAAAGAGAGGCCTGTTTCCTTGCAGGCACGGCACACTCGGTTATCTGCCAGACAGATTATGTTTGCTCAATCGCAAACACGTGTTGGAGATGACACACGGAGCAGGAATCTTGCAGCTATTGGGTTTTTCCTGGTTTTCTCCCACGGAGCTCTTCCCACGATGTGCTCAGAACACGTCAAAGAAACTATCTCTTAGCAAGCCACAGGGCACAGAGGGGAAATGGTGGTGGAGGCCAGTCAGCCAAAGGCCTCTGCCATACCACAGTCCCACCACTCTGTGCCTCCCACTGCCACGCACTGTGAGCTGCCATTAAAAGGTTTCTGTGCTGCTCAACCAGTGGGAGGAAACAGGCTCCAAGCAGAAAACATGCTGAACACAAAGCCAAGCATGATGCATGCAGAGTGGTGCTTGCCAACATGATCTTGCAAACCCCACTTTCCTAAGAAACCTTCTCTCTGGCAGGAAGGCTCCTGATGTCAATTAGGTGAGCAGATGTTGCAGAAGAGAGCAGGGCCAGGAAGATTCACAACATGTGGCCAGGGGCTAGGGGAGAAATTGGATTGCACAGTACTGGGCTGCTGCTACTCTCTGGTTTGCTTTTGTGGGGGAACACCGGAACACCACCTACTTGCTCCCAGGGAATCAAAAAATCACAGCTCTCTTCACCAGAGCTCTAACTGCAATCACTGAGAATTTCCTCTAAATGCAGGTCCATTGAGACTCCTCAAGGGTGCCTCTTCCCCTCCCCAAACCCAACAGTCACTTTTTTCCAGCGGAAAACTTCCTTTCAAGGTGAACTGTCACTCAGTAAACTGGACACTGTTAATAAAAAACCAAAAAAACACACGTGTATTTTTTAAGGATTAAGATTTAGCTACAGTTTTGCTTTTTACTATGTGGAATTTCCACTTGTTTTTTTTTTTTTTTTTAATAACCACCAGTACCTCTGAAAATTATGACTGAGCAGCTGTCAACAACTAGCCTAAATGTTAAGGCAGCAGATCACCTACACTGGGGTCCTGGGTTCTGGAGAGCCTGGTTGCACTTTCATCACCACATAACTATAACATGTTATAGTTATAGTTATTAAAATTGGAATATTTACACCTCTCCTAAATTGATGTGATTGATTATTTATTAGCATAGCAGCAACCAGCTGTCATTTATGTGCACTGCTTTCTGACAGGGTATTCAGTTCATTCCTCCACAGATAAAATATATAATTTACCTACAGCAAATGGAAATATAATCTCCCTTAAACTTCAGATCCCACTTCTAAATCCTCCTCAAACAGATTTTTCTGTATGCATCATGATTATTTTTCTCAAAACAATGTAGTGAACCAAACAATACAACAGACAAAGGTGAAATACTGTATAATCTATAAAGGAAGGCACTAGTGAGACTATTATTAAAAATAATAGTTACTGTAAGCCTCTTATGGCGTATTAACATAATAAACTATTGTCTATTTTGGAACAACAACTGGAGATCATGTTAAGTGGTATGCAATTACATAGTCATTTTCAATTAAAAAATAGTGAGTGGACTAAAAGCTTTTATGTTGTCAGGCAATTCTATCACTTAATGCATTAATTTGTGTATTTCCTATCTGCCTTTGTATTCAATATGTCTGAAATAGTATTTTTATTTCTTATTTTTGTAAACTGTAAAAAATACGCATTGTGTTACAAACACAATGTCAGTGTCATGGAAGAAATAGTGCAGAAATAAGGAAAAGATCTAGGTACAGTATGAACTACTACAGCTTTTCCCTCAAATAACCCTGTAGAGATTAGCATGGTAACAGCAGGCCTAGCCTATTTATTGTCTCGACTTCCTTTCCTCCCACTCTCTCCTTTATCCTTCTCAATCCATCTCCATACTTGTCAAGGTTATTAATGACGTTTTCCTGGCCAAGTTCATGATCCTCTCCTCTGTGCTTAATATTCGTGACCGAAATGGTAGCAGAGAGACAAAAGAGAAGAGGCATGAGGACTAAGTGGGGCAGATGAGAGCAGAGCTGCACACCCCGGCCACTGCTGCTGCTGTGGTAGAAGAGGAACACCAGCCCCCACAGGGCTGCCAGGAGCTGCCTCATCTGCAAATAGGGCTTTCTCAGGGAAACTGCACTGGATCGATTTCTGAATTACCTCTTGTTCTCTCTGTGGATAAAACACATGCAACTGACTGAATTTGCAGTGTATGTCAATGAGTACTGTTATCACACGTATAGATCAATGTGTATCCATGATAACGTCTGGCCTGTAGGCAAATGAAAATTCAAACATGATATTTATCTTGATATTTGCAAAATATTGGCACTATCCTGTTATTCTGTCAATGATGATGGTGGTTTTATTTTTTTGACAACAGAACTAACACAGTATTTTTCAAACAAACAGACATTTAAAAATAGAATGGATGGATGGATGGATGGATGGATGGATGGATGGATGGATGGATGGATGGATGGATGGATGGATGGACGGATGGATGCACAGCAGGTGTCTAAACTGAAACAGTCACATATTCTTGCTTTATAACCAAAGGAGAAAAACAGAAACCTCCAGACAGTGATTCATCCTTTTCTGTGAGAGGTCAAGTCTAAAATGGATAAGCTTGAATTGCCTTCTTGCACGTCATTTATCAATCATATAGGAAAACTCAATGGCTTTGGTAGAAACAGGTAGCTTCACTTTAAGATATTAAAAATCAGGTAAAATCAATATCACTCTGTACTATTTTCTATATCTATTCCTCTGTTAGGTATTCCATTTTAGAATAATTAAGGAATAATTTATCAGCCTCAACCATATCTATAAGTAATTATAGATTAATAAATGTATTTTGCTTTGGTTATCAATACTCCCCATACTTCAGACTGGCTAAGACTCATGTTCTGGAAACGTGGAATATCCGGTTTACTATATCATTTGTTATGCAGCTGCATGCAACTTCATAGGTTTATCTGGGCTCATTGAATGACCTTTTTCAAGAAGTGTAACTGTAGAGAGACCAGTCTATATTAATACAGATTTGTGACACTATATAGGTAGACAGTATTTTGACATCTCACCCACAGAGGAAATAGCCTAGCAACATAATGAACTTAATAAGACATACAATGGCCTCTATTAGTTAAGAAGGAAGTGACTCATGCTGTCTGCAATATATGGAACTATTAGTCAAGAGACAGAGATTAAAAAAAAATAGCCTAAACATTACAGTTTTTATCCAGACCCCCTGCGGATGCTGGCTCAGCACCATGTAAACATATACACCTATACGATCTGCTCATATTTTTACATTTTCACTATGAAGCTCTGTCTTTCCAAAGGAACAGCTCTTTGTTTAGGAAAGTCAGCTTGCCATTGATTAAAACCATCATTTCCCTGAAAGGAGACTGCAGAGCTTGAACCAGAGCCAAACCCACTGGGCTGCCACAAAGAAGTGGAGAAGTTAACACACTTACTTCCCTGTCTGGGGAGAGGCAGGGAGGCAAGAATGTCCCTTCTGAGAAAGACGACTCCTGTAAATGTGGCACAGTGCCCTTGAAAGGATGTGATTAGGGGAAAAGGAAAAGATGGCAAAAAGCCTGGAGGCGCCATAGGCAACAGCGGTCCTGCCCTTGGGGTCTCTAGGCTTGCTCATGTGGGGTTGTCATTAACCATGACTGCTTAATGGAGCTAGTTGGATGTCATGCTCAAACAGAGGGTTAGACTGAGGAGCACGTTTTGTGAGACTGCACTAAGTCTGTGTAATATCAGCTTTTTAATAAATCCCAGTGCTATACATCTACTATGTTGTATGGTGGGCACAAGGTGTGGATGTTTCATCCTGTGCCTCGTTACACTCCCAAATGTATACACAGCACCCTACACAAACACCTACACCCTATCTTTTGGGATAATTCTCATTTCTCTGTCTCAAACATCACTACACCCTACAGCTCGGTGTTCTCTCAAAGAAACACAATAACCACCTATCTTCTCCAAATACAGTAAAACTTAACAGAACAAAAATAAGCACAATACAAAAAATAACAGTCAGAAACTTGTTCAGTTTCTCACTTTGAGTTCTGATACTATATGTTAGTGACAGTAAACTTCTCCTGGAGCGAGATCAACTCAGCCTTGCAGCACACACTGTGGGGCTCAATCTTACAGACGGCAGCCAGAGTGCCTGTTCGTATAGCGAAGGAAAAATCTGCCCCTTCTGGGATTATGATAAAATGTGGAGAAAAACAGGCTTCATGAAAGTTTCCCAGAAACAACAGTTGGACAGCAATGGCATTTATATCTGGAGCCACTAACTGCTCAGCACAGCCAGCAGATCTCTGGAGGAGCTGTAAAGAGATGCTGACCGAGCTGCCAGAATGTAAAGTATGCTGTGGCAGTCTCAGGAACCAACAGCAGTGCCCCAAGTTTTGCTCTAGCTTAAGACAGCTTAAAACAAGAGACTTTATTGTGGGTTAAATAGAGATTTATGCAGACTGAAAGAGAACAAATAATTTGTGAACCAGTGATTCATGAACTGGTGATCATCTTGTCTAAAAAACTGGCAATCTATAAAATTCTTCCTGGACAGTAACAGTTCAAAAGTGCATTCTCAATGGTGTGATGCTCTGTTCATTTAGCACTCACAGGGAGATGGGAATGATAAGCAATTTGCAGGGAGGACAATGCCAACATTAGCATCAAGTGGCAAACAGGATTTTTCTCTAGTTTTGGCAGTGTCTTGGTGGTGTGAAGGAACTCTAAAGCTTCAGTCTCAAACTTAATTCACATGACTGAATTACAGTGCTGCTCAGCAGTCATGGCACCTTCGGATAAACTACACAGTACAATGACCTAGAAACGTAGTCATGTGTTTTCCATCATTAGTAATATTTCTGTCCTCTTTTACTGCTGCATCTTGTGACTTTTTCCCATTAAAAAAGCATAAACGTGGTAGACAATGTAGGTGAAAGGACTTATTCATGCCATTTAGGAAACAAAGTAGGCAATTAGCAAATAAGAACACGACATGTTTTCAGGTTGAAAGAACACTTTTTAACAAGCCTCAACCAACAGCCCTTAACCAGAAAAAAAAGGAAGAAATGTTAGTTTTATAAAAATGCTGTGCTTTATGACTGTGAACTTTTATTTCAGTATCCTTTATGAACTGCATTGCAAAAAATCAAAGAGGCCAACACGGAACCATTTTCCACATGCATAAGTGAAACTGTGGCATGGAGGAGATCACTGGTTTTGGTGATGGCCCACGGCTGTCTGATGGCTTGTCTGAGCTCCCTTGTATATCCATGAACGTCCCAGGATGCACTCCCCTGAGACAGAAGCATACAGTGTTTACAGCTTACATGTTTGTGAAATATGTGCTTCTGTCCCACCACCTTCAAGGAATGTCATTCACCCTGGTAGTGACAGACAGCGTCAAATCCTGGGCTGTCATCCCAAAAGAAGTGGTAAGGCTGTATGGCCCCTGGTATATTTCTGGCTTTGAAATGTGTGTTTGCTTAGAAACAGAGAAGGAACCCATGCAGACAAAAGTGATGTGAGGTTAAAGAAAAGACAGAAGGCTCTGAACTCAGCCAGGTTCACTTACCTATTTCATTATATGCCTGGACTTCACCCCAGGAATGTATTACATTCCCCCTTGTTATATAAGAAGGGTTCCTATAGCTTACACTTGTATCAGTTTCTGTTCTGAAATGGACCCAGTACAAAAGAGAAGAGTTGGAACAGGACTGGCACCATGTATGAAAAGTAGAAAGACGTGCAGGAACAGGCAATTTCATTCTGTGAGAAATGTACCTTCCTCCAGCTTCTTCCAGCTCACCTTGCAGAAAAAACTGCTCAAAGCATAACCAACTTCTTCTTCTCATAAATGAGGTTTTGAGAACCTTGGCCCTCATTCAGCTTCCCTTTTCCCACAAAGCAGCAAGGGAACTCCTGTGTTCTACAGACTGCACATGAAAAGCACGGTTCACTGCGCTTTCATAAGGGCATGTTATAGGATACACAAACCACTTGAGATCACACTCTTTGAACTTGCATAAAGTACCAGAATGTATCCAAGCTGTTTTATTTTCCCTTCAAAATAATGGTTTTGTGTCGTGTTCGCTTTGCCCTCTGCTTGAAGCTGGCTTTGTTACCCCACTACTCCGTGAGTAAGTAGCGGTGCAGCTATCCTTGAAAACACATACGCATTCCCATGGCTGTTAGAGAAACACTCAGACAAAGACTGACCCCACTTCTCTGCTACTGAATGAACACATAAAGGCCGTATAACCCTAGTTTTATTTTTTGTACAGGTGTCATTTGACCCTGATATCCTTATAACCCCCTTTGACCTGCAGTCCGCTGCCCTCTGGTATGAAGCAGAGGCTTTTGTTCCTGATGGCACACCGTGCACAGCTGCTTCCATCATTGTCTGGAGAGGGACAGATGGCTGCTCTCAGCACAAAAAGGAGATTAAAAAAGAACTGAGAGAATGACATCACTCCTCAGCCTGGGATTTAATTCATGGGACCTATGGGGCTACCAGTGGCGTGGACTAACACTGCAGTTCACTCTGCCCACGGACAGGAAAAAGTTTGTATTTTGCAGAGTGAAAGACATTTTAAAAAAAATATGCAGTTGCCACCACTCTAATAGTTATATTCTCTAACAGTTTTCAGTTAATCTGAATATATACTATCCTATCAGCAGCAGCACTTCTAAAGTACTCTGAAAGCACAACTGATACTGTACCCTGCTTCTATCCATGGCTCTAGTTCAACTGCAGTAACTTGGTTTAAAGCTTATTTATTTTGTTTCACTTGTCATGAGAAGTTCATAAGATATAGCTGGGGAAACATAATACAGATTAAATGATTTTCACCATTAGGACCAATCCTGCTATAACACTTTGTAGGTAAAAGATTTCATCCATATCTCATACCCACACTTAAGTCAATTGTACAGAACAAAACAAAACAAAACCAAGCTTTAGTTCTCGAAGCAGTGAGTTTTGTTCTCACTTTTCTGCCTTGAATTCAGCTCTGGATCTTTGAAATCACTGAATTCTTCTTTTTGTGATTACCAGACACCAAAGGTATTTATCTGAATTTATTTATTATCTTAAGTACATTACTTGATTACTGTTTGGGACATGGGAATTTGGCCTCTCTCTATGTGTGGTACTCAGTGCCATCTGCACCAACGTTTTTCTGCAGAGCAGAGATTTTTGCTTTGCAACAGATGTCTCATTGAAGACACCTGTCAAAGTGGCCACGTAACTGCTACCACCTTCTTTATGTTACTGGCAGGCACTAGATGTGTAGGAATGCTGCCATGTGAATGTGAAGCCATTCCACAAAGAATAAAAAGCTCATTCCAGGTGTGTGGGGTTTTTCGGGTTTGTTTTTCCCTGAAAGGAAAGAAAGTAAGCAATTTCTTCTGTCCTTGAGTGTCTGGGAACATCAGAGATTGTTCCATGCAGAGAGACTCCTCCATGCAGTCTGAGTTGGGGCTGTGACCCATCACCTAACAGTGCCCTGGCACAGCTCCTGCTCCAACCCTAGAATCAGGCTGAGGCCTGAGGATGGTTTTGCGCCTAAGTGCTGACCAGCATCTGTGGGAGATGTCACTGTCTGTTTGTGGTTCTGCCCAAAGAACCAAGTGGAGCCTTTCCTTGCACGTAACCACCCAGAGTAAGGCTCAGGTTATTCCCTCAGGCACAGCTGTACAAACCAGCTCTGTCTGGGAGACTCCTGGAGCAAAGCTGTGGCTTTCAGTATGTTTGCACAGCAGTGGCCAGCAGATAGAAGCACAGAAAACCATGATGCTGATGGGACAAGAGATGTAACAGCTCCCATCAAACACAGTGAGTTTTACTGTCTCAGCAATGCTGATGGCAACACCAGCACAGAATGGAAGGCCTCAAACCACCAATATGTTGCACACCTTCCACTGTCACTAAATCAGAGTAGAAGGAATTCAGCAAACCATAGAGTTAGACCAGAGGTGATGATTAAGAAGAGTGATGACTCATTTGCTTCATAAAGTACTATTTGCTAATCTGAAGAGTAGAACATCTTATCAGCCAGTATGCTTGAACCCGGGGGTGAATTTTTCAGGGAAACACTTTTTCTTGCAAAACATGTGACTCACCAACCACGGACCTTGCAGGGGGAAGTTCTGACCAAGAAGCAAATTACAAATTTTTTTTTAAAGATGTGGAAGCACTTAGGTTTGAAGTATTTTAAAAACCAATTTTCTGTTTCTAGTTTGAAATGTTTTGTTAAAAACAGTTAATAAAACATTAAAAGTAGTTGGAACAGTTTCAGTCAATTGAACTCAAATATTTTTCTGCCTTTATCACACCTCCTCAGGGCTCGGTCATGAAAAGTTGTTTTACTTTTATCGCAAATCAGACAGAAGTAAAAACAAAAGAGCAGAAATTACCTATTACTGTTACAACTCTCCACTATGGTGCTTTGATAAAATGTTAGTTTCAAAGGTGATCTTCTAATGATGACTGCTGAGCAAGTTGTATTCTCCTATATAACCTCAATATAGAGACACAAGGGCTTTACATTAATTTTCTTTTTGTTAATCAGTTGCTCCCCTGGGCTCTTTTAATCTGCCGTGACAGCCTCAGTACCACTGAGAATGCCCTTTCTGCTCTTAAAACAAAAGGCACATCTCTAAACACTTTATAATTTCAAGCAGAAAAGAATCCAATTCTCCTAGTTGAAGAAAGCAGTAACAAAAGACTCATATCCTAGAAGGCTGATGTGAATCATGGCCATCCTCTGCTTTCACTTTTGCTCTCTGGGGACTTCCAACTGTAAGACAGACTTAACCTTGCCAGCAAGGTAAGGGGTCACACCACAGCCATGCCCCTGTGAAGGCTGAGGGATGAGAAGTGCCCCTGAAGGAATGCCTTGGAAAGGCTCTCAGCTGTTTGCAAAGTATCGCACTTCAGTCCCTGTGAAGGGGCCAGACACACTTAATATAGAAGGCATTCATGAAGAATTTGCTCAGCCAGGACCAGACAACACAGCATTTTAAACCTGGAGTTTACACAAACCAGACAAAGACTTGCCAGAGCACAAGACAACTAAAATCAGACTTCACTGCACTGAGACAAAACCATAGCTCCATGCATGTCCTTTTGGACAGTATATTTTCACAACACACTAATTGCCTCCATTTATATTACATCAATTTCCAAATTAGAAAAAAAACCTTTTTTTTTTTATTGCCACATTAAAAATAACAGGTTGTTGGTTCTACATTTTGAAAAATAAGCTGAGCACTGTATTGTTCATTCAAACAAAGTAAGTTAATTTATCACTTAAATGCATTTTCACTTCATTTTAAAACCATCTAATTTGCTTACAGACATTTAACAAGTTGGTTTACTATTGATGTAATACAGGGAGATTCAATGAAAAGACCTGCCATCTTCTATCAGCATCATCATGATTGCATGCTGCCCTTGTTTTATTTTAATTTATAGCAAGTTTTTGCTACTTGCCAACATGGGTGCTTAGTAATGTCACAGATTGGCATGGAAAGCAAGCCAGTTACTTCCATTTTCCCTGTGCTCAACATTTCATTTGCATCCCAGTTTCACAGCTTTCAGTGCTGCACAGTACTTTCATGGCATCAAACCTGGATGCTTTCCTATTGTCTTCCCAGTTGGGCTTTTTTTTTTTGCTTTCTTACTAATCTTCTTCATTAACTCCAGCATGGGAAGAGAAAGTTTACCTCTACAGGCAACAATTCACAAATAGCCTCAAGCTTTATATGTTTAAGCTTTTTAAGCAATAACATGCTAAGTTTGTTTGCAAACCAAGAGGCAAAGCGTGCCTTACAACACGTTTACCACTTGCTCCACAAGGCATGAGCTGCTGCAGAGGCTCTAACACCGGCTTCTGGCTTGGCTTTTAGGAACAAGCCGCTGGTAGCAGCAGTGGGGCAGACTGTGGTGACAATTAATGCTTCTAGAGGAAACTACTGCAATCCCCAGGTAGTTGCAAGGTAGACAAATGAGTGCCCTTACTAGATAGCATTGCCTATAAGTGCTGAAGAGCAGTGGAGGGTGCAGCAATATCCCAGCTGCAGGCTCTAGTAACACGCCACAGACAAGCTTTGGGACTTGAACAAGCAGCTGTGAACCTCAAGAGACTTGGCTTCACCACATCACCCAGATTCAGCTCCAAGTTTTCTAGAACTTGCCTGTGCCGCTGACTCCTACATTGCTGCCTCCAGCTACAAGATGCAACTCAACTAGTTGTGAGTGAGATAAAGCCTTACACCTCTGTAGTGCCACAGCTGCCTGGCCTCTGGCAGGGCAGAGACAAGGGGGAACATTTGTCCCAGGGAGCTCCCAGGATAAAGAACCAACACCTGGAAATTAACGGATTGCTCTCAGCTAACAACAAAACCACTGAAAAGCAATTGTAGCTGTTTCCCCTGACAGCTGTTCATGCTTAACAGTGTGATCAATGATGGTGTCAGCAGTGTGAAAAACATAGATGTTTACTGATAAGGGGAAAAGTTAGGAACCATCCAGGTACCAGCTCTCTACATCCAGTCAGTAAGGATCAGGTACTGGGATTTGGCACATTATGTGCAAAGGAAAGGGATGAGGATGGAGAGGCATCACTTCTTAAAACCATAGAAGTGCTAACCACCAAATGAGATCAGAAGAACCTTGGAGATCAGTCAGGGATAAGGAGATTAGCTCCTTGGTTTCACATGGACCAATGTCATGGAAGTTTAACCTACAAGTGACGAAGAACAGTGGCAATTCTGGCAGATTTTTCCGTATCTGAAAAACATAATCTAAGCAATCAGAAAGTTTTCCTGAGCAGATAGAATAATGTCTAAAACATTCCTCTAAAAGTACAATGTCAAAGACAACTTAAAACAGCAGCTCTTTTATTTCTCACTTTTGTACAATAATATGTTCCACCTGGAAGGAAGAAGAGTTCAGTGAATGTTCAGTGGAGACTCTTCTGCAGTTTGGCACCAGCTCTAAACAGTGATCTCTGCCTTGTCATTATGACAGACTTTTACCCTGTATATTTTTCACCTTCTGCTTCCTGCCCTTGTGTAATTGCCTGTCTCAGATTAGAAATGGGCCATCCATCCTACTGAACACATTTGGGCCACTATTTTCCATGCAGTTTTACATACGCTATCCACACCATCAATATTGCCACGATTTCCTGTTCATATTCAGCTGAGATGACTCTGGTCCCATAACTGCATGAAGCACCAAATGAGAAAAATACTTACTGAGCTAATTCAGCTCATAAAGTTCCATTTTTATTCGCTAAGATGTCTGGAATCACTACTACATATTAAGTCATTGCCTAGAGAAAGTTATTTTTCTTTAGAGAAAAAAAAAATAAATGCCCTCTACAGTTACCTTTATCATAATTCATGTAGTGAACTGAGTGATTAGACTCTCTGCATTTACAGAAGTACTTAGCTGTATGCTTTAGCAATTCTGCAGTTTACAGAGATTTATACTTACAGAAGCCCTTTAGGGCAGGATCCCAGAGTAAGAATTCTCCTTTGTTTGGTAAATCTGTACAGTCTCACTATTTATTGTTAACAAGAAATGTCATCATATTTACCATCAGCAAATCTTCTAAAGTCTGCAAATTATCAAGTAGCTGCACGGCTAATTTATAAAACTCATTACTATTTTAAATTGTCACTACATGTTAAAACAACCTATAATGGAGAGCATTAGCTCTGACACCCAATTTCCCTCTGTTCATACCTGGGTAAGACTCTGATTGACTGGACAGACTCTTTACTTTTCAGTAGTGTTTATTATTTGCATTGCAACAGTGCACAGGAGCTTGAGCCTTTGACCAGGTGAAGGCAACAGCGACGTGGTACAAACACGGAGTAAGAGACGTTCCCTGCCCTGAAGAGCTTACACTCTAGAGAGCTGCCCCACCTTTGGAACAAGGACATTTTTTTCACACAAGAAAAAAACATGAAATGAAACATAACCACAAGAAACTTAAGGCTGTAAAGAAGAATTTTCCGATATCAGATCAAGGACCCAACAGCAAATTACTAGAGTATTTTAAAAGTGCACTATCTGTAATACCCAAAGTAATAAAGTTCCTGTCTCTGCTTATGTGCTGGTTTCCTGACTAAAATGCAAATGAAGCAGAGGACAGAAGTAGAAATCCCATTTTAATTCAAGGGTTGTTCTCCTTGCTGTTCCTGTTTTGCCCAGAATTACCAGATCCCTTATTTCTTCAGGGGAAACAGCACAAGTTCAAGATAGAAATGTGTACAACAATGTATTCAATGTTTATAAGAATCCAGAGTTCTCCCTGGGTATTATCATGGGATGTAGATTATTTTATAACCTGATACTCCATTTTGTAACTCCTGACAAACCCCAATTTGCCCAAGAACCCTGCTATTGCAAAACTCTGCAGTCCACATCACATACACAACAAACCTATTTTTAGAACATCTACTGAAAAATCACAAGTAGTTGAGTTCAAAATGAGTCTCTCTTATACTTTCCATTAAAATACATCTTTAAAATAACTTTCTAACTTTATAAATAGACTGCAAACTAAAACATTTAGGAGCCAAAAAATACCAAAGCTAAGAACTATCTGAAGAATTCCCCCCTCTGCCCTTCTGGGCACAACAGAAACCTTACCTACTTACAGACAACATATTTTGTCTAATTTGGTGTGTGTGTGTGTGTGTGTGTGTGTGTGTGTGTGTGTGTGTGTGTGTGTATCTATATATACACACACATACATATACACATATATATTTATATATATGTATGTATGTACTCATAGAGTCTGTTATTCCATGAACATAATAGGAAAAAGCAAATATTAATATAAAGGTGTTATGCATTAACATGATGATTTATCTGAGTGTGAGTGGACTAGACTTGGCTAAAAAGCATGGGGTTTGTTCTCTGTGAAATTTCTTGTCTTTTTTTCCAAAAGTTTAAACTCCATGGGAAATGGTGGGCTTTTGATGGAAGGAGTTTTCTGGCAAAAATGGCCCAGTTTCAGGTCTGCTGTGCCTGCGGAAGATCTGCCAGCCAGACTGTGGTTTGGGTTCTCAGCTTAATGGCAGACTGCCTAAGGTCCAGGGATCATTAGCTTTCAACATAATTAACCCATCTATCAGGCAGATTAAACTGAGGCTGAGGACACCCAAAGAAACCCAAGGAAGTAGTGAGGTGTGAATGCTGAGGGTGGAGGTGTGATATGTGAATACATATGGTCACTTGGACTCAGTATTATTTTTCTTTTGAATGAAACATTGCAGGCTCAAATTTTATCTTTTCTGGAAAATAAAAAAGAAAAAACCCCTAGGTATTGCTGGAAAACTTCCAGATATCTGTAACCTTAACTCCTGCTGAAGGAGATAGTCCTTACTGGAAGAACCAGGACTAATTTAATGAGCAGTGGGCTTACTTTTTCAGCAATGAAGATAAAAATAAATATTGAGCAGCTGCCTACTTGACTATGCAGCAGCCACAGGCTTTAATCCATTTGATAGACCGTAAATCTGCATGGAAACCAAAGACCAGTGAAAGTATTTTATATTTATGAATCTATTATATGCACATAATGTAACATTAACTATTTGTCTTTAGTGTGTCTGCATATGTACATATCTTTTGAAATGCTATGCACATACTATATATGCATATAAATACAGAACAATCTCTATAGCTAAATTTAATTAGTTTTCCATATTTGAAAAATGTATTGAAAACAAAAGAAAGACTTGGCATGTTAACTGGAGCCATGCACAGTAAATACCACCCTCATATACCCACAGTCTGTCTCTAAACTAGACATTATTGTGCTAAATTGTGTACAGGTAAAATATAATAATCAGGGTGTTTAATCAGAAATATGCAAATATTTAGACTTCTGGACGCACAATTTTGGATATTACAGTCCCACACAACTGTATTTTATAGCAGTGGATATATAGGGAGAAAGTACAGCACTTAAAAAGACTGACCACATTTTTTGCACATGGATCCAAGTTCATAGCCAAATCAAAAGAAAGCTTTTTTTTTTAGCAAAATATGTCACCTATTCTTCCTGCATATCTTTCAAATGTTATTGTTTAAAAAAAGATTGTGCAAGGAAGTATACAACTAAAACAGGAAACTTCAGCAGCTGTGTCGGCAAGTGTGTTTGGTAAATAAGAACCTAAACCCAAGGAAGATAAATCATCTTTCCCTAAAATGGTATCAGCAATCAGCAGAATTTACTAGAGCTTGTATCCCCTCTCAGCCATCAGGAAGAGCAGTACCTTACATAATTTAAAATGCCAATGAGGATGTGAATTTTCTCCTCTCATGTAGACTTTGCAAGACTCTTCCCTGCTTTACCACCTCCAGGGTGAAGGAACTTTCACGCCATTTGTTCAGGAGGAAACCTGGAGCACCCAGCTGAGGCTTTGCACACCAAACTGTAGCCACCAGCCTTCTCTTCTTGGTGAGGACAGGATACCCAGAGCACCCAGCATCTGCTCTGGGTTCCCTGGGATTCATTTCTACCCAATGGTTCTCCATCAGCACTGGGAACTTTGCTTCTCCCATTTCCTCCTGACATTTAAACTTGGCAGGCTACAGAAACATCTGCTTGGACAGTTTTCTGAGATGGCTGGATTTTGGAGAGTGAATGGCAAGGAAAAGTGCCACGCAAGACTGATGTGCCAACATCATCTTTTTTTTGGATTTTATTGTTTGTTTGGTTGGTTTTTTATCTCCCTGAAAATACCATTCCACCTGCAGGCCATGCTTAGACCCTGATGTGGATCACTCACTACATTTTTGAGTTTTGTAAAATAAGACCTGTCGCAGCTGGGCATGAAAGATAAATTGTTACAAGTAACAGATGAATAAATACAGCCCAGAAAGATTCACTTTACCCTACTTCAGGCAAATCCCAATTGATTACAAGTTTCTAGGAAAAGTAACTTGCTTCCTTATTTGTACATAAAGTGCCTAGTACACACTGATGCTACTAAAGAAAACAGATGATAATACAAAGAGAAACTATTAATAGTATTCCTTAGGATATCTATGAGATGAGCAGATACTTGCTTCTGGATGATGGGAAGCAAGTGACAAACTGAGAGTCACAGTGAGAATGGTCTAGGGATAAACCTCCAGAGCATTTTCTGAAAAAGCTGATTACTTTTCTTTTTATTACAATATTCTGACTAAAAAATCTTGCTTCTAACAACCATAAAGATGGTTGTTACTGTTAGTGGTAAAAAATGCTCTAACCAGTCATACTATGCTCTTAAAAAACCATCAAACCTTCCCTCTGTCATTTGTTTTATTTGTTTCTTCCCATGACTTCACAGAACAAACCAGTGGCTATTTTTCCATCACACTGACTTGCACTCAGCAAACAGCTGATTACTCATTGTCACGTATGTAAATCTTTGAAGTGCAAAGCAAAGGAAAGAACATCCCTATTTATTTCTAAAGTGAAATCCCAGCATCCAGCAGAATTCTAAAACTGATTTTTCTAGGGCAATACTTCTTTCATCCTCCCTATGCTAAATATTAAATAAGAGAGATCTGTCTTAATTCAAGATGAGCTCTGACCCTTGAAGTCTTATGATGCTGTCTGTGTTTACATGAGCACAGACTATTTTCCTCCAAGCTAGTTCACGTCATGCACGTTCCTCTCAAACTCTTCAGAATCCAGAATGTTAATGACCCTCGCTTCCCTCCTGGCTCGTCAGGGAATTGGGAAGCTGTGGAGTCTGGATGCTGCACAATGGTTTTCATCAGAAAGCTCATATTATTCCTGGTTCATTGACAAGAGGCTGACTCATTATATTAATCTTTTCTCATTTTTGGCACCTAATTGGAGTTGCAGCTTGCATTTTTAAAATAACATTTAATAGGCTATATTATTTTCTATATTTAGATAACAGATCCCATTAGTTTCACCTGCACTTACTCAATACTTCTGCAGAATCTAATTTGTGCTCTCACTAGCAGAAGTAGCCTCATTAGCCTCTTAACATGTTTGAACTACTTGCCAGCATAAAATGAAGGCTCTGGGCAGGGATGGAATCCAGCCCATTGTGCAACTTTCAACCAGCTTCATCACTGCAGTAGACTACTTCTTCGTTTTCATCACATGCCTTTCACTCCCATAAATAGCAAGGCAAAGCTGCTTGCCCACAGCCACCCACTCACTCCCAGCCATGACTTAACAGTCATCAAGAAGTGGAAACAATAGAAATAGTAGTCAGCTATAGCTGTGGCATTCAGGGGAAAGCAAGTTTGGAAATTCTCCTTGATTTTCAGTGGCTTGAACTCAACCGAGGGACAACAGCATGTTTAACTATTTAACCATGCTGCTTTAGTTGAGCAAAGGTCCTCCAGTGCACTGAGAAAGGCAGGAAACCCATATGAAAGAAAAGAAATCCTGTAACTAAAACCTCCCCCATCATGTAAATGCACAGCTGAGGTTGTACTGCTGACCCTCAGTCAGGCATTCTTTATCTTAATTTTGTGCCTTCAAAGCTCTTTTAATATTGATTATTTTACCCAATTTTTTTGGACTCCTGCAACAATGTGAATCCCTTTCCCAAGCTAAAAGTATGAGTTGGGGAACCCCAATGACTCCAACATGGCTAATTGCCCAGACTGAACCAAAGCTTAAAAAAACAAGGACAGACATCTGCAGTATGAGCCAGCACAGCTCAGCAAGGACTAGGTAGTAACTTTGTGGATAGGTCAATCATGGGAAGAGCATAAAGAATCAATGAGTTTTCAGTTTTCACTTTTTTTTTTGCTGACAACAGGGCAATTATGAGACTTTGGACCCAGAATTTTTAAGTCCTATAAGGGAGAGTGTCGTGGGGTACAAATACCGCCCTGTTAGGTAGCAGCCTGAGCCTGGCCTCGCCAACCTCTGGCTTCTGCAGGCTCTATCTGTTAAAGTGAGCAACTTGTTGGAGCTGAGCCTCCACCACAAGGAGCTGGCATTTCTCAACAGAAAAGTGCTGTGTAGAGAAATTCCCAACGAACTAAATTAGCTGGAATCTTCTATGTGCTGTCAAAAGCTTGTACTTTCCCTCACACTCATCTGAGTAGTTTTCTGCAGTCAGAAAGGAACATCCAGCATGATACATATGTGGAAATCTCCCAGACAAATGGCTGAGGCTGAGTAGAAGAATTTTTTTTGTGCCTTTTTCAAATGGAGAAAACCATGTATTTATCCCTCTGCACAACCAAGACGGTAACTCACTGGGACAACAGTCCCCTTGCAGAAGAGAAGGAAGCTCAATCTGTCTTGGAATCAGGGCAGTCAGAAAAATGGAGAACAAGATTTAGAAGTAGCCTAATCAGCAACTTAAAGCAAACCAAACAAGAGGATGCCATTTGATGCATATTTTTCTGCTGTATTTTTCTTTGTATCACTGAGTGCACGTAACTCCAAGCACAATTTGGGGAACTGGATGTTGCAAACTGGTTCAGAACAGATTGTCCTGAATGATTCTAGCATCTACTCAGGTACAAAGACAAGACCCACTCTGGAGGCCCTTCTTACCACTGCTGCAAGGAGGCAGTGTGTGGTCCTTAGCTAGGGACCTAACTCCATCACAGAAGGGTGATGCCCCTTTCACCCAGAACCCTCATTTTGAGGGAAGGAAGTAAAAATGAGAAATTTCTCAGAGATCTCTGATAGATGAGGAAAAGGAAAGAGATTCCCTCAATTTTATCCCCTGTAGGTAAAGATAAGGGCTCTTTGCCCCTTCCAAAGCTACTCTCAGGAGCTAAAGGCAGGAACAATTGTTCTCTTCCCTTCAGTCCACTTGAAAACAGAGGAGAAGTCTGGGAGCCAGATGCTACTCAACAGTGTGAAAAACAGCTCCAGCGAAACCTCCTTTTTCCCTTCCACTCCATGTAAAAACACCAGCCACTTTTTGGAGAGGAAGGACTCACCCTCCTCACAATTTCAAATGAGCAGGTCCCAGACTTTTGGTGAAGTGCCCAACTCACCCACAGACACATTTTCTTCCAGCAGCTATCAAGTAGTGAAAATTGTGGTCAGCTACACCTGTGGTATTCAGGGAAAAGCAAAATTATATATTTTTTAAGCCACCTGAAGCAAATCTGTGGAATATAGTAAGTTGGCAAGTCACAAACACCCAGAAGCAGGCTGTGTGGCACTGGTGGAAATCAGTAGAGCCCCTGCCACCAGCTATTTTGCAGATAGAAGTATGTTTACAAAGATAGGGTGGAACAAAAGGCAGAGGTATATCTTATCACTACATTTACACTTTCAGGAAGGTACAAAATATGCCTGGAAACTGTACCTATGGAGCTTAAAAAATATTATTAAAAATAAAAAGTAATATCAGCTTCAAATTAGCCAGGTTGCCTTATAAATGTGATTGCAGTGTATGTCAATCTCTTTTGCCACTTTCCCTATCTTTTGAACCAACTGACTGATTTTAGCTGAAATTTATGAAGCAACAGTCTGGGTATCATGAAACTTGATAGCTTGATTGAGGTGAGAGATATGGTTTGAGTTGCTGTTCTCCCTCCTGACCAGTCTGGTAGCAATGCCTTCTGCCTCCTTTGCAGGTGGTGAAAAGGAAATAAGGGGACAAGAGGGCAGAGGAAGGAGGAATAGAGGTGAGAGATGGATGTGTGAAAGGTCTGGAGGGACGGCTGGGCTTGCTGAAGTGGAAGTAAGGTGTGCAGAAAGAGCACAAATGAATAGGGAACCAGGCATCACCAATTCCAATGCTCACAATAAAAAAAACTCCTTTATATCTGGCTCCAAGTGTTTTGTGTCAACCAGAAACATCTGGAATTGCAGAGGTTTATTCTTTTATGTATTCATAGATTTTAGTGCTTAAAATTTCAAGGCATTGCATATCTTTGCTATGGGACTCCCTTTAACCCCTTTGCTGCTGGTCCTTCTTGCATCTTCTGTGCTGCGGCAGAAGGTGACAGTTTTCCTTTGCTGTGCTGGTGCTCCATAGGCAGAAACCAGGGTATCTGTGTTGGGGTTTCTGAAGCATAAAGTGGGAAAAAGCCAAAAGAAAGACTTTTTCTTGTCCTGGGAAGGCAAGAGGGGAAATAATGAGGAAAACTAAGGGTGACATAGAATGGTTTTTAGGATGACATCTTAAATAAAAGAAATAAAATGTGATTGAAGGAAAAACCACAAGGTAAGGGGGGAGATATTTCAGTGCATCAGACTGGAGACAAGTCTGTTGGCTTCTCATGTGACATTTTTACCAAGATCTCTTTCTTTAAATTCTTAGAGTGTTAAGACAAAATTCCTGCTGGGGATGCTTTTGAGAGACAATTTTATATAGCAATTGAATTTGCAACCTTTGCTGCACTTTATCACAGTTGACTGGGGTGAAAGTTGTTTTCAATGTCACTTCCTCCAAGATTACTCAGAGCAACACCTGAGAACTCTGCAGGCAGCATCCCAACACAGAATCCCAATTTGAGATCTAAAATGTTGACGCTCAACATGTTTGCTTGCTGGCCGGGAATGTAGAAGGCTGAAGAGAAACACAAAACAAGCTGTGTTCTCAGTCGGTCTGATCTTTTTAGACCCCAAAGAACAGGTGTCTTTAGGCTTTTTTCATGGAGCAGCTCTGAATTGCCTTTTTTCCAGCCTGGATCCTTGCTGCCACTAGTCTTCCTCCTCTCCCTTCCATGCTCCTCTTCCAAAAAAGCTACACATAAGCATGCCTCCTGATAAGCATCTGCCTCAGGGAAGGAGACTGAGTCATGTACTGGGTTAAAAAGCCTTTCATATACCTTTCCTGGGCATCCTTCTCCCTAGATTCTCAGGACAGCCCCCATGTCCACTTTGACTTCTGAAACAAGTCAGCAAGGGCTGAGCAGCCTTGTAGAGACTGTCCAACCTGATGTTGCTCTGATTAATCCTGCC
Source organism: Orthonyx spaldingii (assembly GCA_013397795.1). NCBI lineage: Eukaryota > Metazoa > Chordata > Aves > Passeriformes > Orthonychidae > Orthonyx > Orthonyx spaldingii. Next base: position 2,636,779 of record VZTJ01006412.1, on the reverse strand, counting down.
ATGACCAACACACTGTGATGTCCATAATTTCTTCAGTTAATAAGAAAAAAGCTGAGATTGCCACACACCTAATGTCGGATATGAAAATACTTCCCAATGAGGGTTTCCCACAACCAGCCTGGATGACTTAATTGAGGAAGTTAAAAAAGGGCAATGACAACAGTGCCAACACTTTTCCCCTATTTGTGTACATGAGCACACACTAAAAAAAAAGTGTTGTTTTTCTAGAAAAAAAAATATTATGGACATAGAATTCCTTAAAATTTATTGCTAAAAAAAAAAAAAGGTGTGTGTATTCCACAAAAATAATGCTTCCAATTCTTCAATGCCTGTTTTTGGCAGGCAGATCTTACACCAGCCTCAAGCTGATACAAGCTGTTGGAGAACTAAATCCAACAGTTTCTTAATCTGGAACTTCTTTTGCTTTACGTAATTTTCATATTCATATACTAGTGGTATTCAATATCTACACAATAACTATGGTATACATTTGGGGCCAAAAATAATTAGTTTTATTTCTTAATAATCTTCTTCCTTTAAATGATGGTAAGCACAACATTTATCACAATTCCTGGGTATTTTAAAGGGTTGCTCCTAAAAATAAATACTGTAGCTTAGGTGGATACAACCCTACATAATATATAATATATAATATATAATATATAATATATAATATATAATATATAATATATAATATATAATATATAATATGTAATATGTAACATGTAACATGTAACATATAATGTAAAATACATTATATATTATATATACATCTGTAATATACAGCCATTTTGTTCTGAATTTGAAAGACTTCTTTCCACTTGTTGCTGTGACTTTAATATCACTTAAGACTAAAGACGGATAAGAAGGCAATTTCTGTATATCCCTCAATAATTCCCATGTTTGATCCATGACAGTTTGTTTAGAAATGTGTATATGTTGTTTAAATGAAAAGAGAAGTCAACAGACACTAAGATCTGCCCAGACAGATATTTATTTAATATTTTTGATGTTTGCTTTTTTCTCGTTGCTTTCCTGGAAGTGATGTCACTTGTCAGAAGAAATTATTAATGCTCTGTTTCTTAGTAGCAGCAACAGGAAGTCACATTTCTTATAACATGTTTCTCTTTGCAACACAATCTGGATAAACCTCAAGTCCCATTCATGCCAAAATTATTTGTCATTTCATCCCATGTAAGAGATTCATGTTGCTGAAGAGGGACTGAGGCTGACCTCCTGCCCTTCAGGTAGTATCCAAACAGTGGGAAAGATTTGCAAATATCCAGTGGGAAGAGATATAAATAAAATCTGGTGCTACACCCTCTTCCTTCTCTGGGATTAAGCTGGACACCACAACATAGCTACGAAATTTATCATGTTTGGTCATCCCACAGAGAAGCAAAGGATGGGACAGTACATCAGAGTTTGGTGCTGCCTCTTTTCAAGGTCCAGACACCTGAATTTCTTCTTCTAATTATCAGCAGTGGCCTACTGCTGGAGTTTTCCCTTCACTGAAGGGTGGCAATGGCAGTAACTCAATGTCTCGTATCCTGGGACAAACTGGTGGTGACTCTTTGTAGCAGCTGGTATATGGGGCTTTCTAAAAACCCAGTGGTTTTGTATTCCTGTTGCCCATCAGCTCAGGAGTGCAGGCAGTGCAGTATCCAGTCACTGCTTTTCCTGTCCCTCTTGCCTGGTGGAAGAGGCTGAAGCATAGCCCAAGGTGACTGCAGTATTGGAAGACAATTTTATTGCCTATCTGTCTGAACAGAGCAGCAGAACTTCTTCTGAAGTGACAGCACAGCACTTGTATTTTAAACAAAATATAAAACAGGCAAAAAATTGATTACTGCTGTGGGACATATACAGACCACTTGCTTAGATTCAACAATAGTTCCTTGTTTTGAATTATCTCCATCAAAAGATGTGGAATCTAACCACATCCATGGTTTTACCTTTTTTAGAGACTTTCAAAATTACTCTCCCCAGCTTCTGGCTTGGACAGTCTCATTTGTCAGAACAAGTTCCCTGGACTCCTTTATTACACCACCAAAAGTTCTCAAGCTTGATTTTGAGAGAAAAAAAGTAAAGCCCTGTAAAAGCAAGTAATTAGACTGAACAGAAGGGCCCAAAGCTAAGGAAGGTAAAGCTCAAAGCACCATTACCAGAGATACACCCATGAGGCCTTAGCAGTCACAGATGAGGAAGGTGCAAAATGTTTAACTGGAAAAAGGACACTCTATTTACTAAGTCTCTCCTAAGCACACACTGCAAAATCTTACTCAGAGTCGAAAAACTGAGGTAGTGGAACCTGTAGAACCAAGGGATGAACTAAGAGCCAAAAGCTGCTACATTCAAACCTTTGCTCCCATCTCACTGTCCACAGCCAAAGGCTCACCACTTCCCTGTGTTGCTATGCTTAGATGCAAATCACATGCTTGCCTACTCATCTGAGTGAAGATTCAGTAAAGTCAAGGGAATTTGGAAATTCAGGCTTTGGCAACTAAATCTGATGAAATTTGTAGCGCTATCTTTTCTGTATTTGTTTTACGCTTACCTATACAGATGTATTAAAAAATCTGCAGTTTTTAGATCCAGAAGTCTGAACTATCAAGACATCTATAAAAGTGTAATTAAGGCAAAATGTTTTGACTTTGGCATTGTGTCACAGAAGAACGTTCAGGGAAAAAGGCTGATGACTGAGAACAGTAAGCAATTTTTTCAAAGCCTTTTATGCCATTTCTGCTATTGTTTCTGTCTCTCATGGCTCTGTAGTTTCTTCACAATAGCTGTCTTTTCTGCATTTGCCACTGAGATCAATAAAGAGATGTTAATTAAAAGAAAATCTGCTGGAGGTTGTACTTTTCTGTTGGGATTCATCCCAATCTTTGGCAGCAACACCTCACTAGCCCTGACTACAATGCCAAAATAGGCTTGGTCTTGTCTTGTCATGGAGACATGCTTTGGTACAACCCTGACCTTTAGTGACAGTTCCACTAGCACACATGTGCCTCCTTAACATCCCCCACCATACCCCCTCCTCTACAGACTGACTTCTGCAAGCTGTTAGGTATACAAAATACACTGTGCATCAATATTACTATTTCAAATAAACCATCATGAGACCATATTTACAAAACAATCCTAAGTACCACAGCCACTGACACATCACTCTTGAACAAGACAGATCTGCATTTCTGTCCTAAAGCCACCGTTTGTGCATCTTTGCTATCCTGCTTTCCTTTCTCTGAATTGAAGAAAGTGTCCACACGTAAAGTCACTTGTGCAATAGCCGTGGAGATAAGGTCTTAGTGGAAGCCATGAGGAGGGATCTCACCAACTGCTGACATTACAACTACAGACATTAATTCATCTGGCTGCACACAGAGGTGAAGGGCAGACAGTGAAGAACTTTCCATTATTTGGCTACCAAATGCCAATCACAACAACGCAACAACTTTTCAGAACAGAGGTCCACCGATGGACCAGCTGAGCTGTGGAAAGATGGCAAGGCAGGCAACCAGCTCAGTAACATAGATTCAAGTTCAACAGAATATGCACTGCTAATGGAAGGAGAAAAGCATCCTCTGATGCTCTGTGTGCCAGTTACTTCACTAGCTTCAGAAAAAGCAAACCAAAAAAACCTCCAGCACCCCCCCAAAAAAAGACAGCCTGCTGAAAATAAAACAGACAGTTCAATGCTCATTACTGTGCATTTTGCCTGCACCTGTGTGTGGGCTGAGAATCCTTTTTACTAAGTTTCTTGCTTTTTAAATATATCACAAACACACGCATAGACAAAACATGAGGCATAGACCTGCCAGACGGCAGACTAATGTCAGCACTTCAGCCTCCTGGCTGTCAGGTCTGATTCCAAATAACCTTTTGTCTTCTTGTTCCAGCTACTAAATTACAGATCAAGTGAAAAATGTAATTATACCCCAAAAGGCCATGGATAGCATCTTGGAATACACTGAATTGTGAACAGAAAAACAATAATAAAAAGATAAACTAGTATTACCTATGGTGCATGGCTAATCCAAAATGTTCCATGATCCCACATGAGTTATTATAGAGCTGTTTCCTATTTGCCAATTTCTCTTTTTCAGGGATACAAACACCACCCTCCCTCCCCTCTTTCCCCTCTCTTGGCTCTTTTTAAAGCCTTATGAAAAATACATCTTCTCTGTTGCAATAAATAGTCAGTTATACTGTTACCGAATTCTACTATATTTGTTTTTTTCCTTGAGGATGATGCAAAACTTGTGTTTTTTAAAATCATATGAAGCTGGGAATATCAAGACATTTTCTATGCACAAATTTATCTGCTAGATTTTTACAGAAGGAAAAAATATAAAAAATCTATAGGAACATATTCTTTTCTCAATTGGCTCTGATAATGTTATATTGGATTGGAAGTGCTACCAAATACAGTATTAACTTGTTTTTTCATTTGTTTATTGGAATACTAAATATTCAAGGATTTTGTATGCATTCTTGCACACATCTCTAAAGATGCAACTGTTCAAAATACTAAATTATTCTTAGCAGCACCTGACAAGATAGAAGTAGGTGGTGGTGTTAGAGTGCAAACCTCCACAGTTGTTAAGCCAATTTACATACAATCAGAAAGGCTGCTGATGGCTGAAATTTTTAATCTCCTCTTTCTTATTAGTGTCATGATTCTTACCCTTATTCAAGTACTTGTACTCAAGTTTTAAAAGGAAAATAGGCAACAAACTGGAAAAGTATTAACGTTTTGGTTACTGGCCCTATATTTGCAGTCTTTTACCCCAAATATAACTTACAGAAGAATCAAGCTCACCATCTCCATTTGCTAGCACCAAAGTGGGTTCTTCTGAGTCTGAGGAGATATAAATATTTTATTACTCCATAGACAGCTCAGACACTAACTGATACAGTAACTCATTCCCAAGTCCGATCTTGAATTTTGCTCCAAGTGAGATGTTCTTCTGTGTAGCAGAAACTCTAGATGCTAAACTGAACTAAGAGGAATAACTTAAGTTATTCCTATTACAAAGCTTTACTTGAAAGACCCTCAGCAGGTAGATGTCTGAACTCCACCCCTGTTCTAATGTACAGTGCTTTAGTCTCCCCATGACTGTCATCCAGTGGGATGCATGTGCCAAGAAGTCCAGGTAGCCTGGTGGGAGCACTGGTCCATGGACTCTGAACTGCACATGAGGAGATGCGTTGAACAGGCCCCCTGAAACTGCTATATCCCCTAGGGATGTCTATCACAAGACACTCGTCCACATTTCTAGTCCTGGGCAGCTCTAACAGGACAGCAATGTGCCTCAACCCACAGATACACAGGCTTGCTCTCATTTCAACTGGGGCAGTATCACACCTTTGTTGGAGAGCTTACACTTTTACCTGCAAAGGAAGAAAAGGCTACAGGTACTCTAGCTACCTTTTTCTTTCTTTCTTATTTTTTTAAATTTTTTAAAATTTGCAATGTAAGATTTAGTGAGAAATAGAACAAACTAAATTACAGAAAGTTTTGTATTTTCTCATGAAATTCAATGTCTACAGGTGGATGATACAGAACTTGTACACTGCTCATATGTGGAGAAGGAACTGAGTCACTGAATTGAGAGCTCATTAAAAAACCACACATGGAAAAATTCCCTACAAAGTATCATGTGGAATTTATATGAATCCTGCATTGAATGCAGTGTCTCATAAAAAGCAAGTTATGTCACATGATGACTTGACTCTGTTCAACTGGGATTCTGCCAGCCCACAAAGAAACCACAATCCAGACTTTTCTCTTAATTCCTAGTACTTTGAGGTCTATGAGAAACCAAATCAGGTGAACTGCATCCTTTAAAATACTCTCTTTAGTTCAATCTCTGGCAGTATACTTCATTTTCAGCCATTCTGGAAGTGCCTTAAGCTCTGTCTGCAAATTCATTTGGCTTCACATTCAGCAATGCATTATAGACCAGATGGATTTAGGAAAGTCCACTGATTGGATTGATCAAATTAAAGGAAGGGGAAGAGGAGAATAAAGGAAACTTATTTTTCCTCTACTTCCTAAAATATATAAATAAATAGAATCAATTTATTTGAAAGAGTTTCCCAGGTGTCTCTCTACGTACTTAGGCTGTAAACCAGCGTTTTATGAATGCAGCCTTGCAGAAATCAGGGATCCAGCCACGGACATGCAGGACATCTGCTCACTGTCCAAACTACATGTTGGTCTATTAGTATTTTCCTGAGGCCTGCAAAAATAACAGACATAAATCCCCTTACAGAATATGGGCACCAGAACTACTGAAAATGAAAACAGGCATAAATTCAGCTTTGTGGTACAAACCACAAAGACTCTCCTGATGTCAGAGCACAGATGCTTTTGACACAGTTTTGATGTCCTAAGGCAAGCTGTTAAAATCATAGAATCACAGAAACATAGAATGCCTTGGGTTGGAGGGGGCTTAAAGATCACCTAATTCCAACACCTGGCATGTCTGGGGAATACCTAGTGTTAGACGAGGAGAGGATCTACTCCCATAATCTTGTCCCTATGGCAAAGTCTATTTTCCACACTCCTCAGCACTGGCATAATGAGCACACCCCTACATATTTAGCTCCCTTTTTATATGGCCAGCCTTGTATGTAAGAGCTCACACTCAACCGCTAAAACCAGTTCTGTCAACTCAGGTCTATACCTGAGTTATGGCAGAGCAGACAGACAATAGGATTCAATTCAAAATTTTGGCTGGTGGGGGACCCACAACTCCCTTCCAGAGAGAGCTGCAAAAACCCGTGCAACCAGCAATATGGATATCTCCTGCATGAACAATTTTTTCTTCACAGTATCTGCAGTTAGTCCAAAGGATCTGTTTGTCTTCTTAAAATATCCATAGCAGGAAATAAGAATTTTTGGAGCAGACATACTAAACAGTATTTTTTTTGGTAGAGGCTAAGTGCTCTGCCCTTGTGACGGCTGTGGCTCTGGCTTTTCTCAAGGATGAACTGTGTGAAAATGCCTTTTTTCATACAACAGAAGATAGTTGCATTTATTCTTTCAGCGATAGAGAAGGAACAGTATACATAAAACTGCAGCCTGGCTGATGTAACAGGTGTCACACAGACATGCACAATAAAAGCGTATTTTCTGCCAGTGAGTATTTAGCCCTAATCATTGGATGCCATTACTTTGAAATCCCAGCTCTGAAATCAAAAGCTGTGCTTTTTGTTCACATAAGAACAAATGTTGGACTTCCTTCATTTGAATTTTAAAATGCATTATATATTACCACATTAACCTTTCAGATGAGTAAAACAAGTAAATCATATGATGTCTTTGCATGTTAACTTCTGTCACTATTTACGTAAATCCTCTGAGACAGGGCCCTTCTGTAGGACCATTGCATGTACGCACCTATTCCTTACAGCACTGCATTTCACAATCTGTGTTTTCAAACAAAAGTGACTTTGAGAAGCTAAAGACTAACTCTAAGGATGAAGTAAGCAGTGGTGTCTTGCCATGTTTTTTAAGAACAAGATGAATGCTTGTTGTTAAAAAAGGCATCAGGTAGTCGTGTTCCTGTGAAACCACCTATTGCACAAGTACAAATGGGTGTCAGCAGTGTAAGATACCCTAATTCAGTCTCCAGAAACTCTTAAGTAAACATGCCACCTAGTGTTTAATTGTGACAATTTCATTTATAAATCATCTTGATTGATTCCTCCCAAGCTGTTCCCTGCAGGTCTAGGTTGTATAGAGTCTAGCAGAGTTATCTGGAGATGCCTTCTCCAGATTTGCCCCCTCTCTCCCCCACAAAAAGCCCTGTCTCAATTTCTATTTTGCTCCAAATAAACTTTACCAAGCTACACTCCCAGCCCATCCTTCTTTTTTGAGGAGCCCACAGCTCAGACTGCCATAAGCAATGCAGAAGGCACTGAAAACTGAACCTCAGAGGGTCACCCCTGCTGTCAAGGTCCCAAAAAAGCCTGACAGACTTCAGAAAAGCTTCCTTGTACCACCAGCCAAACAGCACCTGGCACAGACTGCCCACATCTCCCTGCCTAAAGGTACTGGGCAGAATTACTCTGGGAAGGTGAAGCACTATTTCTAGCCTACAGCTTGCCAAGAGGGGATGAGTTACCACAGCGATAGGTACTGTTTAGTTGGATGGATGAACCAGCAGCAAATCAGGAAAAGACACTTTCAAAGTGTAACATCTCCACAAGCAGTGAAGACAATTTCTTTTGAAGCTATGGCAATCTCCTTTGCCACCTCCAGGCCCTGCTTAATACTGGCACACCTGGCTTAAACACAAACAACCCTCGCCAAGGAAGAGCTAACGCAGGTATGTGGCCTGACTCCTTTCTATGCACTTAAAAAATGCCAGATTGTCCTCTTACAAATTCTAATTGAGATTCTCTTGATGCTTCTGTCATGGATGCTCATTATGTTCCTAGGGATTAAATTCTTATACAGAGTGACATCATAGCACAAACTGTCCTGAGTTTTCGGTAATGTCTTGTTTGCACTTTTTTCAGATCAATAAAAATCTTAAATGAAACTCCTGTCCCTGCAGTACTTCATCAACTACCGTCCCCTAGCCCATGAAGTTACTATCTCTATTCTTTGCTTGAAATTCCTCTACCTATTTTTGGTCCATGTAACCATGTTCATGAGCCAACCAAACTTGAATTAATGTCAAGAGTGCAGTTTCATGAGAGATTGTACTACTTTACTAAAAATCCAATTATTCTGCATCTGCTGCATTCTTTTCATTCAGTACTTTTGTAAATCTATCAAAAAGGCAATCAAGTCTAACTGGCAGCATTCCTTCTTTGTAACCCATGCTGACGACTGTGCTCAGTCCCACTGTTCTCCAGGGCTGAGAATGCATTACAAGGAAGAGCCCACTGTTACCACTTGTACTTGTCACTCCACAGCATCCTCTTTTTCAAATATGAGCAGTTATAAAAACTACTGGTTCCCGAACTTTGCAGTCAAAGCTCAGCTGAGAACAGTGAACAGCACTGTGCTTCACTGTGGCCACTACCAGCTGTCCTTCTGCCCGGGCTGCTGCCTTCTCCTGCCTGGCAGAGCCATCAAGCTCTATTAGCTGAGACTGTGCCCAAAGTTCGGCTGCTGACCCAGCCTAAATGTGACCAGGGAGATACGTGCACCTGGATTCTCAGTATCCCAGCTGCAGGATGTGGATGTAGGCTGCTAACCTGTCTCTGTGGGGAGAGACCAGATAACAAAGCCTTGGACACTAGGATCGTGGCTGCAGTTAATGCCTCACTAGTGCAGTGGCAATTCTGAAAAGAAGGTTGAATGTCCCCTCCTCTCGGGGGAGGAATCAAATAACCAGCCCTTAGCTACTTTAGTACGTTGTCTTCATGTAGCCAAGATGAATCAGAGCCTAGATAATATATTTTCAGACACAGAAAAACACAGAGAAATAGGACTAGAAGGTACTGTAAGATGTTTTTCTCCTGCCTGCCTCAAGTATCCATGCTGTCTGTGCCATTTCTGCCAGATGTTTTCTAATATGTTTCTATGCCTTACGATGAGGGAGATTTTGTCACCCCCTCAGGCACTCTAGCCCAGCATTTCACTGTTCTTTTTTTTCTCCCTTAATAGCTAACCTGCAATATTCATCACTGTATGTCAGTCCTATAATTTCTTGTCATATCCAGCATGCACACAGAGGACAGGTTGTTTTTTACCTTATAATTAGACAAGCCAATGTATGACCTAGACATGCATGTCACTTAAAATACTCATTTTCTAATCAAAATATAAAGGAAAAATACTACTCATGATTTAAATACTTTTTTTTGACGCTAATTCCAAGTCCTCCACTACCAGAAATTAATCTCTCTTATATTTAAGAAGTTGAACACTTGTCTTCCAATATCCAAACATAGCAGTTTAAAGGTGCTTCTAAAATTTTAGTGCCTATTCCTACAGTGTCTCAAGATTCATGCAAGATAATCAGAAGTATAGATTTTTATTTAAAAAATGCCTTTTCATTTTCCAGTGGCTAGACAAATGAAATGTTTATACTGAAGGGTCTATCCCAATCCCTGTGGAAGTTTGTTTATATGAACTTAATGCCATCAAACTGTTTAAAGAGTATAAAAGCCAATATAATACACCCTCATATCAGCTTTTCTTTTTAGTACATCAAACTAAGCATGGTTTTTATGCAACAAACATTTAGCTTTAGTAGAATTATTAATAAGATCATAAGAGGAAAATACCCAAGAGAAAAGGATTAATTTATGAACTCAGCAGAGCCTAGCTGCAGATACACAGTACTGTACTTGAAGAGCCAAGTGGCATTTGCCTTAGGAGTACTATGAGCACTTCTGGTGTATTGAATAATTTTTAGTACTAAACTGAAATTCTCATCTAGAAAATTTCAACATAGTTGTGATATTCACATTGCTTCCATTTGGCTGTCTTTCAAAAACACTGGATTGGGAAACACTGCAGTGGTAACAAACTTGATATTTACCTTTGTTTCATATGCTTAGCAATGCCCAGAACTGCTCCAAGACTCAGTGAAATCCTTGTGGGTCCTCTTCTGAATTCAGTAGCATTTGGATCAGATTATACCCATTGCATCATGTCATTTGTGCAAATCAGTATTGCCTCCAACTTACAAGCTCTCTTCAGGCATAATCATATCACTTAGTCTGCTTAAGGCAAAAGTCATGAATTCTAAGCTGACAGTAAAAACACAACATAAACCAGGAACCTGGAGAGATGTTAACAGTTCAGGGAAGCAATGTAAGCAAATACTTTGCTATGGAACATCTCTTCCTCTTGATTCCCTCAATCTCCACTACTGTTATAAAGAATACAAATGATTCCTTTCAAAAATCTTTGCTTAATCAGGTTAAATATCAGGTAACAGTTAGGAGTGCCACAGCCAACTACAAAGCACTGTCCTTTTTCCTATGCACAAACATAGAGAGACAGAGGGAAGGAATTGAAAAAGACACTTTCCACAATTTTACTTTGCTAGCTTTCGTATTTTTATTTCTTATATAGTGTCTATTCTATATTTATGATGCATTAAACAAACAAAAATCTGCAAAGAGACACAGCTGCAAAATACAAAAGAGTGCCAATGCTGAAGGGCAAAAGAAAATCAGCAGCCGAATATATTTTTTGTATGATGCTGTTTGTCATTTGAAATACAAATTTATTAAAATATATATGCTGGCAGACCTACTGTATTAATATAAACTCCTCCTTGCTGTGCTATAATACCAAAGAGTATTCTGGATAGAATGACTACTGAATTGCTAACAGTTATTTAAAGAAGAGAGTCAGCTATGCAGTTAAGTACTCATGTCAAGGCAAGCTACAATTAAGTGCGTACATGTGGTAACCTGTGTGTAGAATACTACTCTTGCAGGACAAGCCTGAGTGACTGATGAAAGAAATTCATTGCTCCCAAAGTAATTTTGATGCATTAGTTTATTTCTTCTAGCAGCAAAAATGCCACACACCTTTTATCACTGTATGTATTACTTAACCCTGCAGATAAAGGCCATCTTTGTGTACAGACTTTATGTTGCTTTTTATCAGTGTGGTGTCTGAGCATCTTCTGGGCAAAATCAGTACTGCCAGGGAGAAGTCCCTTGTGAATTCTGTGGCCATGCATACAGGAGTGTGACTGTAACCCCTAATAAAAGACAATGGTGGGTTGTTAACATCCACATAGAACTGAGCACTTTAATTTGTTCTGACCAAGCATGCTGCAAAAAGTAGGGAGCTGAAGGCAATGTGAAACACACCGTGTCAAATTATCAGTGTCTTTCCAGCCCAGAGTCTGCAGGAACAGTGGTTTCTGCTCACTGCCTTCTTAACCCCAGGATCTGCTGCTGGGGCAGCAGAGTACCCTGCAGCCCTCCTGTGGAAAGAAATGCTCAACATCTGGATAGACATCCCAGCAGAGAATTAAACACTATCTAGCAACCTGTAATAGAATCATTAGAGGTTTAGAGGAGCTGCAGAATGGGAAGAATGATGAATAAATGAAAGACTGAAAAGATTTCTTTATTGTTGGCTAATAGCAGTACCTGTAGAAAATTCAATGAAGAGACAAAAATGGAGTTGTAAGATGAGGCTAAAAAGCCTTCAGAAAGGAACGTGGTGTGAATAACAATGTAAAAGTGTCAAATACCTACAAAAATTGAACGAGACCAGAGGTTGTCTTAAAATTGACTGCCTCTTGTACAATTTTGATGCAAGAAAAACAGTAGTGCCCCTAAAAATTTAGTTAAATAACCAGATAACATCTCCAATTAAGGGATGTTAGAAAATAGTTTTTCCTGGAAGCCCTGCATTTTCTTCTATGGGAAACTGTGTGTGAGCAGCATAACTAATGAGGACAGTAATATCAACTTCTAGCAAAGTTATTCTTCCTTTTCTGTCACCTTTGCCTTAATAGGAATAGTTTTCTTATCTGTCTATTACTGGTGTGGGATTTTCTGCCAAGGAAATCTTCAGCCTCCCAGACTTCATAATATGCTAATCATTTCAGCTCTTTAGTTCTAGCTGCAGTGTTAACTGTGGGCTCTGTCATTTGCACTTCAATGTCCAGTTATGAGTTCCAGCAAAACAGAGAGGTTACTGTGTCAAAGAGCAACACAGGGTTTTCTGCACTGTCCCGCTGTTAAATGAAGACTCCATGAACAGCTCGCTCTTGGTTTAGCTCAAACTTTGCACTGTTCTGTACAGACCATCATTGCTAAATGCCTTGTGCTGCTTCTGGCATGCACTTGCAGCCAGAGAGCAGAACAAGCACTCCAGCCCCGGCTCCAAGAAAACTCATATTTCATGTACAACCAGTATGTTTGAACTGACTGAGCCAGATCTGACTAGGAGAGAAGTTGATGGAAGCTTTGCCAGGATCCAAGTAAGCAGAGACCTGGCACTGGAAAAAGCCTTCCTTAATCTTTACTGCACTTACCAACAGTTTGTCCTCTTTCAGATAGATTAAGATCATTCCTTTTGCAAACACTTTAAACTCAAATGCTGCCAAAGGTTTACTTTAACTCCAGCCTGCTCTTCTCATCAGACCAGCACAGCAAAGAAACAAGTTGTGGGGCATAGCCTTTGTCTGACACAGGGCACTGTGTCACAGCATCCAGGTCTCACCCAAGGCACAGGGTGGTTGCAGTAGTGCACAGGGCAGGTCACAGGAGTGGGACTGAAAGTCCAAGAGCAGGGAACCAGGATGGCTTTTCCATCACCAACTGTGACAGCTTTTACCTGATCAGAGAATTCAGGAAACTACAGCTTGCATTTACTTCCAACATTTCAACTCCTTGAATTTATTTTTCCAAATTACACTTGCTGATATAGGATTAGAAAGGAGTATTATTTTCTTCTTGTCTGTGACACAAAGACTGCTGACTCAGTAAGGGCAGCATTTGCAGGAAAATGCGATAGCAATAAATGTTTCAGAATTACATATTTTACTGACAGATTACTGCAATTTTTTTCACTCCTATATGTGAAGATTAATTGCTTACAGCAGGTTACACTTCTCCTACATTCACCATTAACTTGAACTACTGGTAATTAATTACAGGACATACTGGTACCAGGTACTTATCTGCCCTACATCTTCTAGTATGTGTTCATTTGCCCCAAGTACAGCATTCCATAAGCACACATAAAGCAGGCTATCACAACTTGCCTAAGCTTAACTCACAACCCTAAACAGACAACACATGATCATAAAATATTATTTGCACAAAATAATTCTTTCTCTATCCAAAATCCTTGTTGAACTTGGATCCTGTTAAAATGACAATTGCCTACACTGCTAAGAAAGAATTTGCAGCATGTTGTTCTCCCACAACACTTCATTCCTAAAAATCATTGCCGTTCCTTTCAGATTAAAGATCTGTTAAATTATTCACACTAAAATTTAGAATTAGTGCCTACAAATTAAGCACCTCTTCAGAGTCAGACAGAAAAAACTTTTGGATGAAACACCAGCATAAAGCATTTTAAAGCATAAATGTTTTCTTAGGCCCGATATAAAAAATGTTGGATAAAAAAGCACAAACAACAACAGCTTAATCCAACCCAATTATCACATCCCCCTTCTGGAATGGGCATGACTCCACTAATTACAACCTCAAAGAAATTATCATTATGGGAACAGACAAGTACCCCAGGCAGTAACGAGACATCTCATCCGACTGCTGGCTCCTCCTGCCAGCCTGTGCGTTGGTGGCCCCCCTCTGCTGACCCACCCCACGGGAGCGGTGGCACTGGAGTGACTGAGACATCGAACAATCCCCGCTGTCAACGTGGGAGGTGACAGAACGAGCAGATTCCCTGGATGGTGTTAACTAAACCTACTGAGGAGATGAATGCCTTCAGCTGCACTTTCACACTCTGGAATTAGTTTTGGTATGAAACAAAATCTCGCTTGTAAGGAGCCTAATTTCTTAGAACAGTACTGGTGCTTAACCTTAGAGCACTGAATTCTCATCCTCCTCTTGAGAAATAATGGACGTTTCTGTCCTGCATGTATGGCTTTCCCCCATTATTTCTGGATCATTCAAAACACTCTAGGCAGCACTTTCAAATAAACCAGCTCAGTAATCTTATTTTTTAACATTTTACCTGTTCAGCTGGCCAGAGAAAAAACCATGAATGATTTTTCACACACTCAGCAAAGAATTTACTTTGCAGAAGAACGTCGTACTGAATATTCATTAACTTATTTCTAGGGGTCTGAAGTTTACTGGAGTTACTGAAGTGGGTGAAGGTTGTGATTTGTGGGCAAACCACGGCTTTTGTCTAAAATGCTGTACAACACAACAGCCTCAAGCAAAACATCTAACAGAACTCTCACTGAACTATCACTTCCCCATAATATTCTTCTATTTTAGAAGATTTCTGAAGTTTCTATAAAAACTAACATTAAATTCCCTTTATCCTGTTTTATCCCTATCTATTAGTACTGACAAATGCTTGCTAATTCACTAGTTTATTCCAAAGCCCAGTCCATACTTTATCTGAGGCTACTGTGGGTAACGAAATAGAAGATGACCCCTGAGTCTCTGTCTGCTACCAAACCTCTCATGACTTCCTCCAGGAGCATATGAATCAAAAGCAGCTATGGTAAGCTTCACCATACAGACTTTTGTGAGCTTTTTTTTAGTTGCTAATATTTCAGTTGGTGTAATCTTTGTTTTTTCACATGGATTTGCATGAGATGATGGAAAACTATGGTAAAGAAGTCCATTGAGAGTCCTAATCATCAATATCAAGGCTTCAGCTGCTACATCAGGTCTTTAGCCTGAGCAGATCCCCTTGCCTATTTAGCCCCACTCCTCTTATAATTGTGATTGCTCCTACTTCTCCTGGCAAGAAAAATATGTTAGAAACAGCTGCTATTCCTCTGTCTGCTCTTCCCCTCAGTGGGAGGAAGGCAGAGAGGGCTGCCAACAGTGTACTGGCTTAGCTGAAGCCAGCTATTTTTACATGACAGCACAGTCACAGAGCCCAGCCTTGCAGGCTGCTCCTGCCTGCACATACAGAAATCTAGATAAGCACAAGTCCTTGTAGGCCAAGGACGTGCCTTTCACATCAGGAACCACCTCAGAGGTAAACAATCCTCTAAACACTTTAATTTCATTCAGCAGCAATACAAAAGAAGACCTAATACAATCACTAATGAGGTCCAGAGGTGTGTTTTCACAATTGCGAGTGCATTACATCAACTCCAAACATTTTCAAGAACAGGTACATTGAACTAAGAATGCAGCACTCCTCTCACATTAAGCCAATATAATAATTTTTTGAGCTGTCATCAGGTAAGAGTCTTGCACTCTCCTCTGTGCTGCACTTTCACTCATATGAGGTGGATCATGTAGCAGATCTGGCAGAAAATTCACTTATTTTTTCTTCTGGCTGAGTCAGTTTTAATCCAGAGCTGTTTGTTAGTGTCACCTATTGTGTGCTGCATAAAACCGTACATCAGCACAAAGGTGGTGGTGGTAAAGGAGAAAGGCCAGGGGTCCCTTCAGCAATGGTTTTCCTTCTGTTGGTGTAAAAGGGTTTTTACAAAACCTACTCAAAGCTGCCCAGCCTAAATAATGTAATCCAATCCCAAATACAACAGAAAACACCATCTGTTATGGAATATTTGGTACTAGAGTAAATCCCCCTGAAGCCTTTGAGAGCACTTTGAGATTTGCTCCTCAACTGGAAAAACTGTAAGTAAAACTAAACACTAGTTTGAAACTGTATTTTATCTGGTACAAAACAAATTATTCTGATTTCCTAGAGGATGTAGAATGGTTTTCAGTCATGATTGCTTTATTACACTACATGAATGTAATAATATTTAAAATGATCCCTGGATCATCCCAGTAATGATCCAGTTCCAGAACACCCTTCAGACCATTCTCTTACTTACAGAGAAACACCTAGACCAAAAGAGTGTCACACTGCACTATGCCTACTTCTTATTGTGCCTCAAATAAAGTAAAAATTCCCTTTCTTATACCTATTACAGCCTTCAAAATCAACCAGTGACCAATCACAGGAATCAACTGAATGAGCATTGGATGTCTCAATGGCATCTACTCCTCTTGGATATTACAATACCATTCAATTGAACCAAACACTACCATCACCAGTGGATTCATTTTGAAATAAGACTTGAATGGAGGACTTGTTGTTGTGCCATTCTCCAAAGGCCTTCCCTGCATCAGTATGCCTTCCCAAAAAAATGTCATTTTTAATGGAATTAATTTGTTATAGAGAATGAATAGGTTTACATGTCAGGTCAGTTACTCAAGCAATCATTATTACTGAGAAATCCAAACCAGTATATAATCAACCAATGCAGATATGTGAACCCAACAGATAATTCTGCTACAAATGTCCTAGAGAGATGAGGATACACATAAAAAAGCTGATATCTTTTCATACTCGCCATGACTACATGACAGCGAGTTCACTCCCTGCTTTCCAAATACAGACTAGCTCTAGTTCCCAACTAGCTGGCCAGCACACTGAACACTAAAATCAATAGTCACACTGCAGAAGTATGCTTAACAGATGTCACTAAGTCAATTCAGCACAAGGACCGGACTCAAAAAAAAGTTTTGTTTGACAGCTCTTGCTGCCATACCACCTGGGAAATGAAAATATCCACATGTCACTGCTTACAAGGCTGTTTCTCATATGTAAAATGATTTCTAATTTTACATCTTCAGATGGCTGCTAACTGCACAAAATTCTCAGTTTATCATCATGTAAATCCTAGTCCATACAACACTATGGGATACGGGTGCATGAGAGAAGGAGTTTAAGGAAAGCCCACTTCAAATGAGAAGAACAAGAAGAAATGGAGGCAAACAGACTACATCCCAATTTCAGACCCAGGAGAAGGAAAGAAAACACACAATATCCCAATTTGAGACCCATCCACCAAAGGCTTGGCAGAGAAGAGGAGCTTTGGACCACGCACAGAAAGATAACAAACTTGAGCTGTGGTGAAGGGTCAGTGGGAACCAGATTCATAACCCTATTGTGGAAAATGCTTGAGTATACATAGACAAACATAACCTGTGACCAATTTTAGATGCAGCTCCTAAGTTAAATGGTGTGTACCCCTATACTTACATAGTGAAAACATTTGCTTTTGGTACTTACTAGAAAGTTTTCCTCATAAACTTCAGTCAAATATTAGTTGGGACCGAAGGTCATATCAATAGGATGCAAATTTTGCAGTGGGATTGCAATACTTATTAAAGTATAGAAAAATAGGAACAGGTCTTCTGACAAAACACTTCTTTTTCCTCTCAGGTTTGATAGAAAAACTGGTATTAATTACAAAAAATTTAAACTGAATACTTACCTTTTCAACTGGAGTATTTTCTTCACTTGTTACACTTGCTTTTCTTGATTCATTTTTTGTTCTGCTCAGCCTCCGGGACACTTTTTCTCTAAGCAAAGTGGCATATCCAATGTGCTCATATATGGGGTTTGTTGTCATTTTGGAAATATACTCAGAAGCCTTTGTTTCTATATACAATGTTATCAAGCCATCTGTAACCAGATCATGGATTGATTCAAATCTTTTCTCCCCAACGAAGTGCTTCCCATCATAAAACAACCTGTAGTTTAAGGTCTGATTACCAAATCTGCAAACACCAGAACAAAACAGAGGGAGAGAAGAAAGAGAGAAAGAATTCAGACTGTGTTGAAGGCTTTTCCATCCTGAAGCATTTTTGAGGTGCAGAAAGTGGTGCTTAATCACATATGCACATATTTACAGTCAACAAAGAGATGGACATCTACCAAGTAATCAAAATCCTAAGCCTCTGAATCATGCTCTGTCAGGAAGCCAGGGAGACCAAGCTCCTAATTCAGGGCCCACTAAAATATCCAAAGTTATGTGAGAAAATTCTAGCCCTACATACAGCAGGTGTAATCTATTGGGGTTTTTTAAGTTTTAATAATCCAAGTGCTGTAGTAGTACATGCAGTTTGTGATACTGAGGTTGGAATCCCATTATTGATTAAAGCATTCAAGGATATGGTATTGTGTTAAATGGTCCTTATATTGCATCAAAACTGTATGTCTTTGCACATTTTGTTGGGCCTTCAAATCACATGGTTTAAGCTTCGTATTTTTCACCCACATTTTTCATATGAATTCCCAATTTATAACTAAATTCAGTTTTTGATTCTACAAATAATTATCCAGATGGATTTAGAAAACATGTTGTTTCATCAAAACAATAGGCATTTTGCCATAATTCTTATCCTTTATTTTTTTTTATTCTTCATATTGAAATATCTCTCCAAAATCCTAAAAAATTGTGTTTGTTCTTTTACAGCTGACACAAATTGGTTTTGATTTACATCACTTTTTAGCTGGCATGACTCACCAGCTTTTCCAGCTTTACCATCTGCACATCAATACAAATTCTAAGCATGTTTTCAGCTCTGTATCACAGCTACTTAGGGTAACTTCTCAAAGGACTTTTCTTTGTGGCTTACCAGCAGAAGGGTAAAAATACAGACTTGCAGTTTCTGTATATCTCACAGGAGTAATAATGCTATAAAAATTCAAAATATTGCCAAGGGTATTTCATCAAAACCCAACTGAATAGCTTGTCCTCTTGCCACTAACACACAGCCCCTTTAAGACCTGAGTGGGCAGGTTTTGAATGACACAGCTAAGCCAAGAAAGGCACCTGTGAGGGGCAGTGCATTTGCAGCTTGGGTTCCCACTGCATTTTTCATTCAGTTGAATAGCAGACTCTTCTTTGAGTAGCAGTATTCCATACTTCACAGTGTGTTTCTACAACAAACTTGAGTTCCTATTGGGGAAGAAAACTGCCAGTTTTCAGCTTCTGGATGTCATGATTTTCCAGCTTTATTTGGGGTTATTATCACAGATAGTTGTTGAAGTTTGTACACAACTCTGAACTCAGAGGACAACTTGGCTGTGTCCTCTACTGGGAAGCATTCCTGTTCTGTATTCACTCACATCTTTTACAGAGTTTTCAAGGAGAAGTTCCATCTTTACAAAACTTAACTCTAGGTAAAAAAAATAAATCTGAAAGTGGGATATGCTTCTGAAATATGCTTCTGAAAAAGGACTTCCCAGCCAAGTGCTGAAGGACAGACTGGATTGTTGCAGTACTGTGATGGTCAAACTGCTGACAAGAGGGTGTAAAAGCACTCTGATATCACGCAGTGTATTAAGTAACAGTGGAGACAGACTTCACTCAAAAGGGACCAATATAATCCCCTCCATTAAGCACATTTACATTGGAACTTCAAGCCTCTGTTAAAACAGCATTTACCTGAGAGCAAGGGTATAGCAGCCGGGTTGCCGCTGGCTTTCTCTAAGAATATACGCGCCTTCTACGCCAGCAAGTATCTCATCTGCTTGCTCCCGAGAAATGATCCCGTGAAACCTAAGGGAAGACATTTCAGTGATTTACAGAATAATCCAACCAGAAAAACATCCTTCTCCACCCCAGAAACCATTTGAAAACTTCAGCATTCTAGAGCACCGTGGCCTAAGCCATCAGGGTAGCATCCAAGGAGCAGGATGGTCACCCGGCCTGGACAAGTTCAGCATAGACACAACAATTACACTGTAAATGCACTTTCAGTCAGTATAATACTCCACTGCACCCAAAAATTATTTTCTGTAAATGCTTAGTCTTTTCACAGCTTTTCTCCTTTACCAGTCTATGCCCCTCCTCCTTGCTTCCTTTCTAGTGGCCTTACAACAGAATTGAAAACTAGGTAAAAAGGCATTTTTAAAAAAATTGAATTATTGTATTTAAATATGTTGTTATTTAAAGATACATATTTATATATATAAATATTTAAGTATAATTAAAACTATACATCTTATTATCAATTTGCTTTATTTTAATATTATATTGCTTCCTCAAATTTGTAAGGAAAACTAAAATGGAAACAATTTACTCCTTTGTAAGGTGGCAAAAACGAAAACAATTATTCAAAATTCTATTCTGGATATATTAAAGCAGAAGAAGGTACAAAGAAGTCTTGAGAAAAACATTGTTTTCTTCATGTCAAGGAGCTCCTCATTCAGTGCTGGAAAAAAGCAATACTTCTCTAATTCTTTTGTCATTGCTATTTTAAGAATGAAAGAGGGCCTAGGATGCACAATTAACCTTATGAAAACCAATATTTAGCAGTGATATCTCCGTAAGTACAAATTCAGTCTTGACAGCAGTTTGAGTCTTAACTCCTACGCACACTTTGTTAGCTGATAAGTCTCTGAGGGTCTCTTCAGAGGTTTTGAAAGTTTCTATTTTTGCTGCTGTCTAAAAAAAAGCACTAAAATGTACTGGCCTTCAGCATTTTCTCTTTTCTGACAATACATATGAAGTGGCACATTCCTAACACTGCCTCTGGCTTGGTAATGAAAGAGAAGAAAAACATGTCGGATGTAAATGCAATTGTTCTGTTCACTTTGTGTTGTCTTTTCACAACTAATACATGTTGAAAATATCAGGTTTAAGTGACCTTTCCAGAGTGACTTCGTATTAAAAGTAATGTGAATTGATTCATCTTTTCTCTCTGTACAGGTGGGGGTTGAACATCCTCCAGATGACATACCTTAAACATGATTTTACCAGTAAACTCGGGTCAATTCATAATTCTAGTAAAAAATAGTAAGCATAAGCTATTCCCCACAAAATACAGAAGACCTTAGGTTACATTTAGGACAAAATATCTGTGATCAATTTAAAAAATCACTTGGATGGGCTACTTGGGGCACCTGTGAAATTTCTTTAACCATGGGTGGTAAGCACTGAGTAATCCAGGTTTTCTTAACGATATTTTTAGTACATTTTTATAAGAGCATGAAAAGAGCTTGTACATGGTACAAGATCCCCTGAACTAATGCCTGCTTCTGACAGCAGCTGACAAGAAACGCTTAGAGAAAGTGCAGGAAGCAGTGACATATTTCTTTCACTTCACATCCCTGTCTATCCATCACAGCTTTAGACACAATAGTGTCTGATCACTTGTGACCTTACCCTTCACTTATTTGAGAACCTCACTTGTAAACCCTTTTAGATCTTGGTGCTTTTGGCCTCTGCAGCTGCCTCTGGCAATGAACTTGAAAAGGACACTGTACATGTCCCTTTCTTGGGCACCACTGAGGAGACCTGTTCTCCTGTGGCAGGAGCTGCATCCCTTTGCTCCACAACTGCTGCCCCTCGCAGTACCTTTCACTTCTTATATAACCTTTGTGAAAAGGATGGAGAAGAAAAGGGGAGAGAGCGACCAGAAATATGTGCACTACTTAAAATGCAGCTGTATCACAGATTTATATATTTATGGGGTTTTCAGTTCCTTTCCCTAGAAATTCCTGTTTCTCTTTCCAAGTACTACTGAGACAATTGCTTTTATAGGACTATCTCAGTACTTCTGAAATCTCCTTTCTGAATGATAATAACTAAGGTGATCTTGCCTGGACAGGTTCACCAAGGTGACGTCTTACAGTTCCTGTCAGCCCTGCTGCTCCACAAACCAGGCACGTTCCTGGATAAGAGACTGTAGCAGTGGTTTTACAAGTCCTGCTGTAGGAAGTGTGACATGTTACTCAACTAGCTGCTGTCTTCAGCTCTGTTGTACTCTAGTGGCTAGATCTGAATTCCTCATTGGCAAAGATAATATTTAAAAAATGAAACTTCAGTAATTAGGGGCAAAGCTACCGGCTCTTGAGGTTTCTGATGGTAGAAAAGGATCATTAAACACAGATGGTGTGTCTGGGATGAAATAAAAAATAGAACATGGGATCTAAGTAATTTAGCTAGTGATAAGGGCTGGGGTCTCAGCATATTTCTCTAGTAAAGGCCAAATGCCACGTCTGGGTGGCTGCTGCAGTGGCTGTGCCCTTCAGCTTTACCCGCCCAGATCTCCATGCTGATGCACAACACAGCCCCTTCCTAGTTACTTATTAACGAAAAGACTGCTGAGTACAAAGGAATTACACTCTAGTGGTTTGTTATTTTCCTTCAAGCAAAAATTCACCTCTTCTTTGGGCATTTTGGACTTCATAACTTTAGCAGGGAACAAAGCAGTTACATGAGCAGCAGTACACACATACTTTCACAACTCAGTAGTGTGGCTAATGCACAGGAATGTACCCAAAAAGGCAGTGAGAGAGCCAAGCTGCTTCTCCCCTCACCAGGCCAGTGCAGAACCACTAGCAGGTTTAAGCAACAACCAAAATAAGAGGAAAAAATATCCCAGACAGTATTTTTTCCCCAAAACTCTCCTGAGAAAAGTAAAATAAACATGCAGGCTCACACAACAGCATAATCCATGGATTGTGAGCAGTAGTAATGGATTGTAACATAGCTATATTATTAGGCTTTCATTGTATTTGGCTTCCAGTTGAAGTGAAAGGTAAAATAAAACATTTTATTAGATCTCCACTGTGCCTTTCTTTTTTATTCTAGAGTAACAACTTTTGGATACGCCCAACAGACAGTTAAAAAAGAAAAACACTTACTCTCTTCCATAATACTTTGGTCTGTTCTCCACCTAAATTTTGAAAGAAAGGAAAAAAGTATTAAAAACATAACTCTAAATAAACTACATAAAAATAAATTACTTTTGATTACTAATGAGAACTACTGCGCCCATCTAAGCTACAAAATTCTACAAATTCAAAACTGTGACTGAAATATGACTACACAGAAGAACAGAAAAATGAAAACAGAAGAGGTGGTTTTATTGATCTATTTCTGGGAGGGAAAACGTGTATCAGTGGTGACAAAATAGAACTACACATAATTGTATAAAAATCTGACCAAACAGACAAAGAATATTTTACTGCAGTTTTGCCAATCTGGTATTTATAACATAAAATAAGACCATTTTTGTTATATATCCTTTGTATACATTTGTATATCCTTTATGTATATTGTATGTACAGTATGTATTTATACTAAATACACTTATGGACATTTATATACCCTTTATATGCATTTTTTTGCCTTTACACGGCAACTCACTAAACATAAAACGTTTAATATTCTTGGGAAAAACCAAGTTCCTGGATTTAGACCTAGTCCTAAATTCCTTGAAGCTTCTGTGGGCCTGACACAATGTACGCTGGAAGTCGCTGAGAAGACTCCCAATTATTTCAGATACCTTTGAACCAAATCCTAGGCATGTCAGGTTGTCACCCACGAGCTTTGGGCATGTGTGGCATGGTGGCTTGTTCCCGGTCCGTGTCCCGTTCCCGGTCCGTGTCCCATTCCGTGTGCCGTTCCCGGTCGGCAGGGGGCGCCGCCCGCCCAGCCTTGGCGCGGGGCCGCTCGCGGACCCCAATTAGCGCAGCCCGGCCCGGGCTCATTAACGCCCCGCTCGCTGCTCGGCCGCATCCACACCTCAGTGCCCTCAAAAACAGCCGCTCCAGCTCCAGCTGCACCGCGCACCCAGAGCGTCATCTCGCCGGGCTGCAGCTACAGTCAGTGCTTTCATACAATAAGCGTGACAGAACTTCATGTAAGATACACATGAAGTCTCCAAGTTATTGAAGAAGATTATCTGAGCTCTGTATATCTCAATAAAGATTGTCTATATCAGTGGAATTACTACTTCATACATACATACACGTGTAGACAAATTGTAGTTTCCAGACTGTTTCATTATTGAGCATAAAACCCATTTAGTGAGTTTCCCTCAATTTCTCTGATTGGAAAAAAGTGTTCTTGTTCTTGTTTTCATGATATCTCATTATTTTGCTCATAAAAACTTTAAATTGGTGAAGGTTTTCTTTTTCCCTTTTTTTTTTTCCCCCTGAATAGCAAATGCATAACTGTCACATTTTTGATTCAATAATCTACACACCAAGCACTGAAGAGAAGCAGCTGACTTTCTACCCTGCAGTCACTAGGGCTACAACACAGCACAAGATGAACAAAAGTCTGTACAAGATAATGAGAATCTTCAATGGAAGACCTGTGGGAATTCAATCAAGTCCTTACTGTGCTTCTTTCCCAGCTCGGCATTTCTTTTCTAGCACAGCACTAACAATAGCAGTATCATACCCTTGAAACACCTGCCCAGGAATAATACCTTGATACAAACATTTCTGAGCTCTGAGGGGCAGGAATAAGAGGGGAAAGAAAACACAGAAGTGAAGAGAGAGGAATATCAAAGGAATTGTCAAGTGCAGGTGCTGTGTTTCTATGTGCATATACGGGAACTTAGAGAAGAAAGTGTATGAATTCAATTTAACTTTCTATTTTTATAAGTAAAAAAATAGTATCAAGAAAAGATGTATTACCTCTGAAAGGAGGTTGTTCATATGTTCATCTTCAATAGCACTATATGACTTTATTATCTTGGAACTGTGCAGCCTTCCTGTCATCCTCATAGACCTTAATAACCCTTGAAAGCATAGATTTAGCTGGGAACTCAATTAAAAAATGGGTATCAGAAGCTGGGTTAGGTAAGACCACCACACACAATCTTCTCTTTAATGGAAACAAAGGCTACTCAGTACACTGAAAATTACCAAATAAAACCTTTAGTTTACAGAAGTAAAGCATGACTTCCAGTTAGTAGTCAGAATCTGCTTCTATTTAAAAATACTGATTTACCTGGATTACCTCTGTATAAAGACTAAACCCCAACACTTTCAATCTACCTCAGAAAAATCAAAAAATTACTAGCACCCACCCACAAAATTAGCTTTAAGTACAAGTTCCCCCATATATATATGTATATTTATATAACTATGTAAAGTATAAAAGCAATCTGGAAATAACTCATTGAACAAAGGGAGGCATATTTTTTCATCCTTCTCACACTATTTATGCAAAAATACAAACTTTCCTGTGAAATTTTTATCACATAACTAGCAACTGACTAAACCACCCTGGATGATGTGATTTCCACTTTTCCTGCTGTTCATGAGCTAAAAGATTTGCTCTGCTGAGAATCCACACAAAGCCTCTCTACTTCTCTCTTCCTCCTATTCCACAGAACAGAAACTTTCCCTCCAACATATTTTAGCATTCATGTGTTTAAAATCACTACAGCTTCAGTATTTAGCTTTAGACAGGAAAGATATTGCAGTATTTCCTGAAATGAAGCTCAAGATCTGTCAGACCATCCAGGTGCCTCAGAACCTAAAAATCCCCTCTTGTGCTCACTGCAACCTTTACCCTGAAATAATAATTTCTCTCCTAACCAAATTTACCACCAGGAACAAACACAAGGAAACAAAGTTAAAGAAAGATAAAAGATCAAAAATAACATCAGGGTCTCTACATCAAAACCAGAATGTTGGACTGAACTTGGAAATAAACCAAAAGCCTGCACAATTGATGAAGCAGAGGCTTAAAAATATCAAAGGAGCCAGTATGTCTGTTTTGTGCCGACTGCAAACTCTGTAGAAACTTCAAGGGAAATTCTATATATTCCAGAAGGCAAAGGTGACTGAAATTCTGCTGGGATTAGCTTTCCCTATCCTGTTTTAAATGGGCTTGCACACACAAAGTCAAGCAGATCCACCTAAAAGAACTCTTAGCAGTGGAAAGAGCAGAAAATCCACGAGTAGGGAAGTGACTCTTTCCTGGTGGTAGGAGCCCAGAACAATCAGCCCTATTCTGAGGACACATGCACTTACGTTTTTTTTGCATAGATAATGCCTATGAAGAACACTTTCATCTCTTTCAGCGAAGTCCTCACAATTTCCTTGCTGAAAAAAGATCCACCTTTCCTAGGCAACCAGTTAGCTTCATGCATCACTCTGGCCCATCTCCCTAGACACTAAACAAGGGGAGAGATCAGAGGATTTGAATCATTTAGGGCTCTTACCCTAACAGACAAAAACAAAGTACAAAAATGAGGAAAATTACATAAGGCAAATTACAGCTCTTCACTAGTGAAAATATATTTTGCCTTAAAGAGCATCACAGCTTGCTTTTACTTCTCCCATGCAGAAGATAAATTAAATGGTTTCTCCCTCTCCACTAAAAGTACGTGGCAGCTTTCAATTTAAATGTGAGATGGTAGCTTTTTGGCTTAGATAATGGTGTTACTGCCAATTTCAAACCAAAAACGTTGTTCCAGAGCACGCATTTCTGGCTGTTGTTTCAGAAACCATGGGGAAAATGCTGAAAATTACTAATGAAATTCATAGTTGTATAAATTGTGAAACAGCAGTGAATGCCAAAATTGTTTAAAACTCATGTCACATTGAACAGGAAGTAAGATGTATGGTAAAACAACCTAAATCACTACTAATCCAGTAATCTTACAAAGCCAGCAACATTCAATGACATCTAATCTTGATGCATGCTCAAAGAGAAATGAAACCCTGCACAGCTCTCCTGGCACTCTACAAAGGCCTTTGGAAGCTCATGTTTGAGAGACTGCATACTCCAGCCTTGACTCCCATCCTGCCAAACCTGATTGTCTCTCCCCATCCCCCAAAAAACCCTTACTTGTTCACAGTCTAGTTTTACATAATTTTTTACAATGTTACAGCATATTCTTCAAGGTATGAACTTAGTTGTACTTGGATTTGATGTCAACACTGAGAAGAAAGTAAATCTTCTTAAAATGAACTAGCTATCTGAGGTAATTCAATATATTATGTTTACATAATTTTGAAGTTTACTGAATTTTAATGCACTGGGAATTGTGGCTCCTCTTCTGGCCAGGATGGTTTAGCCCTAGCATGACATACTCCCACTAATGTACAGATTATTGTATTAAAATCCCACACCACTCTGCAAGATAACTCATCACAAAACTACTGGGAATCATTCAGGCAGGAGGTGAGCATCCCCTAAAATGACAGATTTTCACTGCAAGCATTGACATCCAAGCCACACTGCACTGAAGGTTTGAAGATACCCTGAAGAATTCTTTCTGCCTAAGTACTACCATAGAAATAGGATAACCCTAATTTCAGATAAATTTAATTTCTCTTCAGCTTCATTGCACAAGACATATTTCCTTATCCACTGGCCAGAGCTGAAATCTAGAAATGCTGGAATGAAAGTTTAGAAATCCCCCTAGGACAGCAATTCTCTACTTCAGAAGGGCCAGCACAGCATAACATTGTGTACTGTGGACCCATTTCAGCCTCTACCTTAATACATCCATGATGAGAATATAAAAGGGGAAGGGAAACAATAAGGTGGGTAGCTGCACCTGGTTCTCTGTTTTCCAACACACAGCAGGAACAGAGAAACACGATCCATGAGTTAATAATGTTGGTGTGTTTGCTCAGAGCAGGCAGTGAGGCATTTTCCCAAAGGAAGTTTAATCTGATATATTTTCTGTTTGGAACAATCCTAATTATTTTTCAGTAACTCTGGTTGACTGGATATAAATATGTTTTTCTGCTCAGTTTGACATAAAGAGAAATAGAAGGGTTGGAAGAGAAGCTTTCAAGACAAGCCCAGTAAAAAACAGACTGTAAAGAAAGGGAGTTTATTGTGTGTATTGTTCAGCTTTTGGCAGATTTATCATAAGCCCACTGCAAACTTTACACCTACAATCAACAGCCAAAAAGGATTAAGGAAAATTGCAAGCCCCTGTTATATGGAATGAAGGAAAGCTATGCTGTATTTCATTATTCCTATAAAACTTTTTGTCTCCGATTTTTTTAAGGAAAATTCTACTTAGATCAGTTAGCATGTCTAAAATTCTCTCCAAATAGGGCAAATTATTTCACGTCAATGATTCCTAAGCAATTTAAATTGGGAGCATATTCTTTTGGAAGGGAAATATTTATCTACTTTTTTTTGTTTTTTTTTACCTTTTAACCACTTTTTTTCCCCTATTACCTTATCAGGCTCTCTGGCACCAATGTTTTCTAAGACAAACAACTCTTGGTTTTGCAAAATGTTTCATGTCATAAAGTCTGTTGCTAATTTTGTCAGTAGGAGTGGCAGCAACGCAACATCTCTAGTCCCCAGTTAAGGACAGGCATTATGGAACTTACAGTGTACCTACATAATGAAGAGATGGTCTTCTCCCTTAAGATCTTCAGTCAATGTCACTCAGCATGACTGATCCAACAGGATTCATATGACAAGGCTATGCAGCACGTGTAACTTCCTGACTATGTTCCTGCACTTTGCTTGTGTGGTGACGGAGGAGCAAAGGCATTCCTCAGAAAGAAACCAGCAATGCCCAAGTCCCCAGGACATATTCCACCTGCACTGCCCATGTGTCAGAGGCTGTCCAGAGAGAAAGGTTACATGAATATTTTGAAAGTGTGCATCTCCTTTTGTCATTCAGTCACAGAGCCACGGAGACGCCTGTGTTACAGCCATTTGAGAGATGCACATTCAGCCATGAGACAGCGAGGGATCACAGTGCCTCCAAGAAAGTAGCTGGAAGCAAGATATCAAATCCATTCAAAGCACCAGAGGGCCAATGACTACACAGATCTCTGCAGAAAAGGATCCTGCCATCGTTACAAATCAATAAATGAAGCTGAATCACTTGATGTTGTCTGTAGCAAAAGCTGCCAAACCCAGAATGCCCTACTGAGGTACAAATCCAAGAATGTAGCCAACAAGACACCTTAGAATAATCCTCTCCTTGCAATGTCCCCTCAGAAAGTCTCTAGATGGAATACTGGCAGTGGGTTTGGCACCACATCTCAAGAAGGCCTGGAGCAAATAAATGGAGTGAGCAGGGATTTGGCAACCATGATAAGACATGAAGAAAGACTGGCCTAAAGAACAGAAGATAGAGAGGGGCTGTAGCAGACAGGTACAAAAAAGGCTGCTTTCCAGAGGAAATAAATTTGTTGTCTGTGCACTGACTAGATGTGACAAGAAGAAATAGGCTTAAACTGCTAAAAAGAAGATAGAACTCAGAAAAATGTTAAATATAATTAAACACTGACTAAATAAGCAGAGGCAGTCAAGAAAGCCTCATGAAGCCTTTTTCAAGGCTTTAAGAAATGGATATGCAAACATATCTTCTTGACAGAGGAATGACAACATCATGAGTTTCTTCTGGCCCCAAGATACCACAGTCCAGCCTATTCCTCATCTCTGCCTGGATTGTTCTCAGGAGATGGGGATTAGCAGGGAGCAGACTTGAATGGGCTGTATAAATCACATATAAAACCACAATAATACTCTGCCCACCTCTATGAGGCTCTCAGGAGAGAAGGCAGCACTGAGAAGGCAAGGCACCAAGTCAGCTGTTCTGGAGAAGAAAGCCAAGTCTTCAAGCGATAAACTTGTTACCACTTAACTAAATAACAGAAGCCAGTTTAAATCCATCATCATAATGAAGTGCCGAATTGTGTTTGGTATCTTCTAACAAAATAATTCTGTGGAAAGATTTACAGTGCCCAGGAGAAGGTAGAGGTGTTCTTCACCACTAGGAAGAACGTAAAAGAATGTAAGACAAAAGTGAAGAGCACAAAGAATGCTTTTATTAACTGCTGTTCAAAGCTGCACAGCTTATCTGGTCTGGTGGCATGCTGTAACCTACCGAGAAGGTAAAATGCATAGTGACCCTTTTGCAGAAAGATAAAACAGAGCAAAGAAACACAGGAGCTCAGCAGATGTGACTGTTGCTGTGGCACTTACTGCAGGCTGATTTCCACTCAGTCAAGGTTATTTTTACCATTTTAAAAGACAAATGATTTTTAAATAATTTAAGTCACATATTTACTTACTTGCTTCTACCAAACTTTTAAAAGAGCTGCTCTAAGCCATCCTTTCTGAGGGTATTTTTAACTAGGGTTTGTTTCCCTTCTATGACCTTGAGCAAACTGTCCAGCAGCCAATAATCAATATACCAGACAAAACACTATAAACTCCAGAAGGTAACAAAAATCTCTCCCAATATGTCCATTGCTATTGCTACTAAACCAGAATATACTTCTGTATATATTCAGCTCTAACAGAAAAGATCAAGACTGAATAAGAGAATCCAAATATTTTCTCACACAGTAAAGAAAATAATTTAGCTCTCCTGAACATGAGCTAAAATAAAATGAAATAAATCTTAATCAAGAAGGTTGCTGCTAAACAGTTGGGGGAGACAGGGTCAGCTTCAAACAATTTCAACAGCAAAAGCAGGAAGCATCTGTTTTGTTATGCAGCTTCCATTCACTCAGTGAGGGCATCATTAAATGTAAAAGGAATACCGATGTTACCCTGAATGCAAGATGAAAAATTTGAATACAGCATTTAAACTATGTTCCTTTTTTTTCAAGAATGATCTGTTGAGTCATTTAATGGGAAGAAAAATATCCCCAGCAGCAACAGATAAATGCAGTAAGCCACATCAATGCTCTGTATTCTTCTGTAACAAATGAAAAGGACTAAAACATTCATATGGCGCATGCCACAACAGTCCACAGTTCCAAAAAGATGTGTGTAACTGGCTGATTTGAGCATTCTTGTCTGTAGCTATACACATACATGTACAGGAAGTATAGGAAGGAAGACAGAGAGATGTGCAAGGTTTCTATATTTATTCATATTAGGAAAGAGAAATTCATCTATTGTGCAATACTCTGAGTTCCTGGTTTTGACTGGGATATAGTTAATTTTCTTCACAGTGGCTGGTATGAGGCTGTGTTTTGGATTTGTGATGAACACAGAGCTGATAACACAGAGATGTTTTTGTTATTGCTGAGCAGGGTTTACACAGAGCCAAGGCCTTTTCTGCTTTTCGTACTGCCCTGCTGGTGAGGGGCTGGGGTGCATGGAAAACTGGGAGGAGACACAGTCTGATCCCAACTGACCAAAGGAATATTCCAGATCATATGACATCATGCTCAGTACATAAAGTGGGGAGAAGAAGGAGGAAAGGGGGAACATTTGGAGTGATGGCATTTGTCTTCCTAAGTAACCATTATGCGTGATGGGGCCCTGCTCTCCTGGGGATAGCTGAACACCTGCCTGCTCATGGGAAGTGGTGAATTAATTTCGTGTTTTGCTTTGCTTGTGTGTGCAGCTCTTGCTTTCCCTATTAAACTGTCTTTATCTCAACCTATGAGCTTTCTACTTTTTACCCTTCTGATTCTCTCCCCAGTGCCACACTGGTGGGGCAGTGACTGAGTGGCTGCGTGGGGCTTTGCTGCTGTCTGGGGTTAAACCAGGACAGTTCCTCATCGTGAAACCTGAAAAAAGATACCAGACACAAAGTCAGAGAGCAGAGACAGCAGGATCCCCTTCTACAGGCACAAGGAATACTGGCCTGCATTGGACCAGGTATGTAAATCTGTACAAGCACCTAGCTTTTTCACCCACATGTAGGCTTATTGATAAACTTTATCTAGGTTGAGATATGAAAGAAGCTTTCATTTATATTGACTTGAAAACTTCTTATATTCAACACCATGTCTAAATAAAAGGAACCAGCTTAAAAGAGTGATATGTAACAAGGATAAAAGGAAATAAAAACCTAGGAAAATAGCAGAATCACAAACACAGACACACACACACATCACCCACTTCCAAGGAGAGATGGAAAGGAGTGTGAAACTTTGCAAAGATTTCAAGCAAACCCAGAGGGATAATTAGCATGTTCATCAGTCCATAAAGACAGCTACCTCCAATTTGTGCTCATCAAACAAGTCAGACCTTGCCATCGTGTCTTCCAAAAAGATGGTTTTAACTTTTCCATTTCACAATAATCAATAAATGCACCAACTGGTTCATACCTTATTCCTCTGATGAAGATGAACACTAGTCTAATTTGCAAATCACAACCTAGAACAACAGTAAATCAAAACTGAGGAAATCCAAGCGAAACAGATAAACCTCTCCTAGTTTTGTTTAGCTGTAACTTCTTAAATGAAATATTTACTATCATGCCTGCAGAGTAATTAAGAGGCTTTCTCCTCCGTTCTGTAGTCAATGGACTGTTAAAATGAGAATGATGTGGCTTCATCTGAGTGCTCCACCACCTCACTATTGCAGCAGAGTAAGACTGCAAGACTCATGGACTCTAGGAGAGATGAGATTTCCTGTCAGTCATTAAAATGCCTTGGAAAAAAACACCAGAAATTTTCTCTGATATGATGACTACATGAGGAATTTTGGGCAAGTAATATTCCAGCCTCCCTCCTTTTCCTGCAGCTGTAAACCACAGGCATTCCATGGGGCAAAATTCACTATGGAGATACTACAGAAAAATGACACTGGGTATAAACCCACATTTTAAATGTATGTAGGAAAACCTGCAGGTAGCCATTTTAGAGGCTATTTTGACAATATATTTTGACATTCCATAGGCCCTCTGCATTAGTTTAACTGAAAACCCTTCTTGGCCTTCAACTCTTCTCAGTCACCACCTGTGCAGCCAGGCTTCCTACTTCCTTGCTATGGATTTCAGTTGCAGAACTTTCCTTCTCTTGTCAATGTCTATTCAAAATTGCTCTTTAGCTTCATTTGCAACCCATAGACTACTGCTGTGTCCTCTTTGCTTCTTTTTTTTGCTATCACAAAGAGGATTATTAAAACACAATTAAAGCATCAGCAATATTATAAGAATTTTAAAATATAGGCTCCATTAAGTCTTATATGTATAAACATGTTCATTAATGAAAACAGTTTTCAGCACTATTCTGCTCATTTTCACTTAATTGCTGGCTAATGGGGTCTCTTGGTGTGTCACTGTGTGTGTTCTGAGGTTTCTTTCTAAGGGAAAGATAATATTCTGAATTATCTCAGATAAGCTCTCAGGACTGACAGTAAAAGACACCTCATGGCAGTGTCTGACTTTTTGCAGTAGAGTGATTTGAACAAGTGCCATGAAAATTCCCATTTACTCCCATTATTTACCACCAATTTTATGGCCAATTTCAGTGCCCTATTACAGCTCTCTAGTACTTTACCACAGTATAGAAATTGTTCTTAGAAAGATGAGGGCAGAGGAAAAGAGGAAATATTCAGCTTGTAAAGGTCACTAAGTGAGCAGAATAAGAAAATTCATGGAAGGCTTTTTGCAAGGATTAAATACTTATTATCCAGTCAGATAAACTATGCAAACATCTTACTAAGGCTGAATTTTAACAACCTTGCTCAAGCTTGCCTAATCACCAGCTTTTCCTAATATACAAATATAAGATATTGTTGCATCTGAAAGTAACTGAAGAAAGTAACCAGTGTTTCTTATATTGCAGTTGTTTAAATGATACTCTTCTAATTGCATTGTTCTTGGATTGAATGCCATGCTTCAGAAGAAACTTTGAGGAGAACTGAGCGAAGAGGAATTTGCAGCAGTTCAGTTTTGGAGATGTGCAATGATCCTGCATATTTGCAGCTGGTAATGCACAGGATGGCAACAACTTTACAAACCTGCTAGTGACCATTTCAACAGTTGTGCTCTATGAAATGCCACTATCTATACACTTCTTTTGATAAATCTAGGTAATGGATACCCAGAGGGTCAAAACAGTTTCTGATCCTCTGGATGATTAAAGACTCTCAGCAGTACACTCTAATATGCCACCATTATTTTAATTTCTTACAATGACTTAAGCAAAAATAAAAAGGGATTTTGTTTTTTCAGAGAACAGTTTCCCTTCTGTAATCATATTTGTTTTTGTCAAGAAACCACAATTTTTATGCTTTAAAGGCAGAAACAATAATCACTATCACGTCTCACACAACCTATTTGGAATTCAGAATGACAAGGAAGGCAATTAACTGACATTTTTCTACATAATAATATAAGTTAGGGCTCTAAGGCTTTGTCTACACTAGGGAAATTTAGACAAGTTTCTCAGTGTTGCTGACACTGGCTTGGCCAATGCACTGTTAGGAATGTAGAAGGTCTAATGCAGACAAATTCACCAGCCTCAAAAATTGCTATCAGCAATTAAGGCCTTTTTGGAACAGAATGGGAATACCATTCACAGGTATGAATATTTCTACACAAATAATCCAAGAACTCATGAGTAAGACCCATTCCTTCTTAAAAAAAAAAAATTTGAATGTGCCTACTGTTTAACAAAAATAGTCCAAAGTAATGTCACCATCCTTGTTAAAGCCTCAATTTCTTTAAAAGATATTTTAACTTTGAATAATCTACTCCTGGAATACTTCTTAAAATTAAGAATCATTTGACATGTTCCTTTTGAATAAAACAAGGAAGTTGAAAGCTTGAGTTATTTTCTGAGAACGTAATTTTTTCATCAGCATTCTGTAGAATAAACCCTAAAAGACACTTTATAATATGACTTCCTCACAACATGGATCTGATTTTTTGGTCCCTATCACCACACCACTCAATATTTAAAAGCTACTCCTCCACCTGAACAGCGCTTTTAAACAGAACATCTTCTATTTAAAAGATAAATCATTAAAACACTGCTGGAAGGAATATGGTTACAAATGAGGAGATTGGCAGAAATCCAATGTTATTGGGAAGGTAGGATATTCACACTAGTCTGCTGCCAGTGGTGATTAATTAAAAAACGTTGGATACCTGAAGCCCGAACGGTTCATTCAAAATGATTCCCATTGCAGGAACTACCTGCTTTTGCTGACAAGATATTTATGAAACCAAAAGAAGAAAAGGAAAATCATGATAGCAAAGCTCAAAGACACAAAGATATAAACGTTCATGTTTTATTTACAGTCTCAGCTTTTAGTCTGGTGGTTTACATATGAGGAGAGGTGATTTCTGTCTCCACAGTGTAGTTCATGAAGAAACCTGCACAAATTAGGTGATAGAACTGCAGAGATGTGAGGCTAAAACCCCTGTGACTATGGAGCAACAGAGAAGTAATGGAAGAGTAAATGAATGTGGAGAATGTGAAAGATGGCAAGAGAAAAGATGGAGGAATGATGAAAATGCTAAATAGTGAGAGAAAAAAACCCAACTTTGAATCCTTGTTTATGTGTTGTTGCTACAGATTTGGTTTACAGCAGATGCTTCAATTTTTTTGCAAACAGTGTAGAATTTGCCAGTTATGAAAGACATCTTCTCACAAGCATGAAGGATTTAAAATTATTTGCAATTTTTAGATTTGTTTGAATTAGTTTGAATACTAAATTACAACGGGAACACCCTCAGCAAAGTCCACTCCCTGTGATATGCACATGAAGGGACAAATCTTTTCTATCAGCCACACATTCTGCTGACACTTTCTCTCCAGATACTGGATAAGCATCATGTGTACTAAATAACTATTGCATTTCCAAATAATATATTTTCACAAACAACAGAAAATTAGATTTTGAGATCTTTCTATGTAACTGGCAAACTCAGGATTAATAAACCATCTTTAGTGAAGCAAGCCTACAAAATCAACAGATGACACTGAAATTGAACTAGAATCATGAAAAACAACCCCAAAACACCCATCTTACAGACTGTGCTAAGAAAAAGCTAATAGGTGCCACAGGAACAGAGTCCTGAATTTCCTCTCTAAAATAATCTGTGATGCTCTATAAAACCACTCTGTAGTTGTACTTCATAATATAAACTGATAATATGAACCACAAGAAGCAATCTAGGCATCAGGACATCCCATCTGCCCCACCTACCCAACTACATGCAAAAATAAAGCACATCAGCAGTCTCATAGTGATTTTTTGGCTCTTAGGTCAGAGAATCTGTGTTTCTGGCAACCAGGCTGTGAACACATACAATTGAGCTACACAAAGATTTGAAATCCAAGTAACAAGAACCAAAGATGATATTTGTGGGAATTCATACTGCTTTTTATACCTACCCCTAAATAAAGTCTCTGTATTTTCAGCTGTTGAACTAATTTAAACCAAAAATCCAAACAACTCAAAATAGGACTCTGCAGTCTATGAAATGAGCAGCTGAAAAAGGTTCATTTGTTAGAATCAAACCCAGATTATTTGAAACAGACATCTTTTACTTATTTTGCTATGTCCTGCTTTATCAATTATGTATTTATTTAATTAATATGATCTTAGCTTCTTTCTGCAAATCTTTGGAAGTGACCTGAACAGGCCCTAAATATGTATGGTCTTTAAGCATCAGGTAAAAAGGATAACTTCAGTTGTACAGAACATGTTCTTGAGTTCAAGCAAATAAGTTCAATACAGCACTCTGGTGAAGAGTTCATAGCTGCACATTCACTCCCCTTGTGTAGATAATCTTGTTTCTAGAACAAGTATACATTGCTCTGCTTTGACTATTACCTTGATTCAAATTTTCTCTCATGGAGGCAAACTAGAAAATGCTTACATCTGAGTTAGCATAATATATTTTGGATTAAATTTATACAGATTAATTTGTATTCCCACGAAGATGAGCTCATATTGTAGACATGGTTTCCTAAGCATTAAGGGCTTATTAATCAGGTTTACTAAAGACAAGTTCTTCCTCAAAGTAGTCTCAATATGAAATAGGTAAAAAAGATAAATTATTATCTCAAAAAAAGAAAGAAACTCCTCCAAGGCTGTACTGGCAGTAAACGAAATGTTTACCTTAATTGCTTACCTTAAAAACTTTATATTTTCAACTATAACCATGACTAGTTTGATACCTGCTATGTGATATAAATTTAGAAAAACCTTACTAACCTCTTCTTTAAAGAATACCAGCCACAGAGACCTAACTGTCCTTTGGTTTGCATGAGGATTTCAGAGAAGAAGGTCTTGATAAAACCTGTCAGCACACGCGCACTGAAGTCCCAGAGGGCTTCGTCTACCCAAGCCTCGTCTTTGACAGGGAGAAAGGACGACACAAGGGTTCACCCACTCTGGTGTTTTGCCTGTCCTTCTTAGCATCCTGTGTATATGTCTTGGGACCATCCCAAACTGACAGGACTTGAAGACTTCCAAGGCCAAGACCCTGCTGTCCCTGCCCTGCAGCTAGTAGAGGGCACTTGAGAGAAAAATGCAGTGCCCTTTTAGTTAAGGCTCTGGGTGGACTCAGGTAAACTGTACTCAGTTCCTGGCTTTGCAATGGATTTTCTTCACAAACCCAGGCAAGCACCTGTGCCTTGCTACAAAACCTCCTACCTCACAGAGAAGTGTTTTGAGACAGTATGTTAATGTTTGACAGATGCTAGGACTCTACTTTCAGGGGCAGACAGTGTGCGAAGCAGGACAGAGCTCAGGATGATGTCTGAGAGCAGAGCTATATATCACACTGATGCGTCACAGTTTCTATCTTCCTGCACATCATCTTTTACACCCTGTGCTATCACTTCATGTGTTTAGTATTTCTACTGCTACTATCACGTGTCTATTTGCACAAAATTTGTCCCTGACATTATAGAAGATAAAGCTATTGCAGTTTTATTGATTGAGCAGAGACATCTACGTATGTTTTCTGTTACTATTATGCCATGCAGGTTGATGAACTGCCATACTAAAGTAGAAATGGAGAAATACAGAAAAAGAAAACAGTGGGACAAGATGACTCAGCCAAACCTGCAGACTTGCAGTTTTCTAAATATTCTACGATCTTTAAAGTTTCTGTGACAGAACAGAGCTCTCTGGCTATCATTTCAGTGTTTTAACTTGAACATAGTACTTGGCAGGAAGCATTCAACCAACTGAAGCTACGTGTATTGTGTTGAAACACCACACAGATGTTGTTATGCAGATGCAGGAAGAAAAATACACCTTCCTTTTGGCAAGGAAACTCAAAACTATAGGTAGTACATAGAAAAGCACAGTAAACAATGATTAATAAGCACTTGTCTAATTCTAGTGGTAGAATGAGGCTGCCATTCCTAATTAGCAAATATGATGCAGCTTTAATTAATCAACCTTAAGAAAAGTGATTATATAAAATAATGGCCTAGAAAAGTTAAAGCAAATAACACCCACAGACTGTACAAAGGATTTTTTGGTAATCATATGCTGCTGACAATTCCTCAGATATAACAAGGTAGAGCAAAAGAACTGACCTCCCGAGGACAGATGATTCTCTTGGGACGTGGTGCCTCTTGTTGCAATTGATACACTGTCAAACACAAAAATGTACAGATCATTAGAAGATGGCAACATACACTAACTTTTATTTAGATGAGTCTTTTTAGCCAGGGGCTGCAGAGAAAAATGCAAATGCAAAGAAAATGACAACAAAACGAGGTATTTCACAGTGTCTAAGTCATTTATATGAAAATTGGTTGTTGACCGGCAAACTGACTCAAGTGGTCAGTGCTTTAACTGTTAGAAGTATTATCCTTTTGTACTGGTCTTTGCATTTCTATACCAGGCAAGACTAACTAGAAAGACTTATTAGGTCTGTCTCAGGATAAAATCCCACTTTTGCATACACCATGCTGTAACAATCCAAGAACAGATTGTTTACCAGTAACACTAGCAGTTTTTTGGACAGGCCAAGAAAAAGTTCAGTACCTTTGAATAGGTTCATCACAATCTCATAATTTATTTCAAGATTTGCTGGCAATCAGTGAGGAGCAAGCAAACATTCCTTTCGGGGCAATTATGCCCTATTCAAATGGCCCTGGATCAATTTTGCAAATCTTCTGAGGACTGCAGGAGAGAGACCTGAGGCTAGGGGTACTTGCTGCCTGGCCCCCAGACTCTTCACTGCATGTATTTAATGAGATCCTCTCTCTCCCTTCCACTCCAGAGTCGTGAGAAGAAGCTGACATGCAATGACAGTAATCAATTCCAGCACAGACAGACTGTCTCTCCATAACTCCAGTAAAAATCCCAGAGGTTTGGATTGCTTCCCTTGAGAAAGGCCTTCTGTATGCTGACCTTCTTGTATTTGGATAGATCATGTCGTGCCTATGAATTTTTTTAAAAGACTGAGTTTCCAGGACACGTTTATTCACAATGTTATTGAAGCTCAGAATTATGCCCTGAAAGGTGGTAGACAATGGGAGGAATAGAAATGTCTGTAGGTTTGATAAACACAGAAGCCATGTTGCAGAAAGTGAATTGAAAATGTAGGTGTTAGCCCTCAGCACCTTTTCCCACCTTCCACGCCTTCTCTTTAAATGGGGCTGGAAGCAATGGAATCAGGAAAGTGGGGAAATCCTCAGCTTGCACCCAAGTATATTACACAAACTTGATGGGATGTGAAAGCTTTGGGGGTTCCTGCTTTCTGCTCATGTCAAAGTGGAAAAACCCATAACCTCTTCTTTTCCCAACCCAACTATTAAAGGTACATTCTCACTCCCACACCCAACTTTTACCCCTGGTTCCTTGGAGAGGCACAGAAAGACAGTTCATGATTTCTTATATTCCCTACCAATTTCAATGCATATGGATATGATCCAGCTCCAAATTTATACTCAGGCTTTGGATTTACTCTGTATCATTTAGCACTGTCAGATCTCCTGCTACTTTTGCACAAAATTTATGATAACTTGATAATATTTTGATAACTTGCTGATAAATATGGTCTTTCTTACCTCTTGTACTTATGTGTCTAAGATTCAAAGACTTTACTCTTTTGTGATCAAATGACTTGTGTACCTGAATAAAGTGTCAAACAATGCATGAAAATTTTGTTCAAAAATCACTGATTGTTTTTTAAACCTCTATTATTCTGGAGTCCAATATCATGATTTTAGAGTTAAGTTCTGAATGTCTGAAATCAGCATAACCACTGATTGAGCAAGTTCCTGATGCTTAATACTAAACATATCCAAGAGGAAAACAACTTTTTCCTTCCCCCCATTTCCAGTGGAGAGAAGGAACTCTAAGGATTCAAAGCATAGAAGAATATGATTGTTTCTCATTCAAAGTAAATTATCTATTTTCCCAATTAATAAATTTATTATTTCCCAAATAATAAATTTTAACTGAAAAATGACACTTCATAAAAATTCTATTTTTTAATAATCAAATCTGTTAAACATTGACTGACACAGCAAATTAAGCTAGTGGAGCTGTTTCTAAGAGAGCTTTGATAAGAGTGATGCAAAACAAGATGGTCTGAAAAACACACAGGAAGCCTATCTTTTGATGTGCTACATTTCTGAGAAATGAAAAAAGCAAAGAGCTCTCTAACATGACCAAAAGGATATTGGAAGCTGATAACACCGAAGAAGCAATGGTGGGGAGAAGAGTCAGCATTTCACAAAACAAAGGAAGGAATGATTAACAGGAAAGGGCAGATACATACATGAAAGACCTGAAAGCAAACACAAAAAACCTGGATGCTTATAGGATGTAGTGGGATAAATCAGTGCAATGATTCATGATGAGTGCAAGGAAGACAAATCATCTTAACAACTGTATTTTGAATAGACTGGAAAAGGTTGCTGTCATTCTCAGAGAGAGGCGAGTAATTACTCTGCACAGTAATATGAACTGTGAAACATCTGATTTAGAAATACATCAGAAGAAAACATAGTAAGATTACTACTATACAAAGAAATAATTACAAATTATATGCTAAATGTGCTGGATGAGAAAATGGCCTAAGCATGATCAAGACTGTGAATGGTGGTAATCACAGAAAATGTCACGAATGGGAAATGGTTTCCTCTGAAAGATAAAAAATTCAGACTTGGCCATATTAGCTTTAAATTGATAGTCATTAAACTGACAGAAAGACAGACCAGTGGAACAACTGGAGCGAGATACAGAACCATTAGATGGAGGGAGAGAAGGCAGATTGGGAGTAGAAAAAGGACTGAAAACCACCAGAGACAGTATGGTAAGGGACACCGAGCAGCTCAGTGGGAGACAAACAACAGAGAAGAGACAGACAGACAGACACACAGCTGCCAAGGATGCCTAGTAAAGACACACAGCAAGGCAAGGGTGGAGAAAGTAAAATAACAGTGAAAGTTCAGTTCAGTGGAAAACAAGGAAGATGGTATCTCACAGACTAAGGTCTTAAGGAGCAAAGCCAGTGTGACCCTACCAAAAGCTGTGTTTTCCTTTAGAAAGGTCTCTGCTGTTTCTGCTTCAAATGATTGCTATGAGAAAGCCTGCTAATGGGCTATGAATACAGTGCACTATTATGGCTAAGGTGACTTGAGAAAAACGTGCCCTACAGCTAAGTTCCAATGAGCACAGACACCTCATTAAGTGACCTCATTTTCAGAAGTGCTGAACATCCTGCAGCTCTGCCTGATTTCATCATACACTTCTTCCAAAGTGCTGGGCACTTGCACTGAGGCTGACATTGCTGAGACCCCAGCACAGTCCAGGGGATGGCCAGAGATTCAGAAGGCACATGTCCATCACCTACTTGCTCAAATGACAAACAAAAAATGACAAATCCTTTGGGCCTCATTTTCCCATCTCTGAAAATCTTAAAACAGAAATCAATGTATAAAACTATGGTTAAGTGAAATAATAGAAAAACACACTTATTTAATGCAGTGGCAAGCAGTGATTGACATCTGACCCAGTCAATTCCAGCATTTAGAACTGACAGGCAGGTTACAGACAAACCCACTGCGATCACAGAAAAGATGGCACTCGAACATAATGATGCATTATTATTTTAGCCCTGAGAAATTTAACCTTAGAAAAAGTCAATTGCATGCAAAAAGAAAATGTATTATTACTGCTCAGAGAACAGCATCAGACTGGGAGTGGCTTTTTGTTCAGCATCAGATGCAAATGAAATGCACAGTAAAAATATACATTAAATATTAGACAAAAATGCAGCACTGCAACAGAAAAATGCAGTAGCTTCTATTTGACCCTTGAACATCTTTATCAGTTTCATACTTCAGACAGTTTGCCAGCATTCACAGTATCATAATCACATTGGAACTTACAGTGTTAACAAAACTTTAATTTATTATTGAATTACTTGAGGAACATTTCTTTGAGATGTAAAGTAGCTGGTTAAAATATATCTTTCTCTATTTTGTTCCTATTAGAGCACGAGTCTTGTCTCAGGGGATGAACTGGGAAAATTCTACAGTATGTTTTAGGAAGAATTGTCTAATTCCAAAATCCAATCTGCCTAAGAAGCAAAGGGATGACACGCAAAAATCAACACTTACTCCTTTCTGCCAGGGAAGAAGGGCTATCACCCATTTCTTCACACTTTTTTGTTTTCATTCTGCAGTGCGTCAGGACCTCAGGCTTTCTCCTTTAACTCACCTATGATGAGTGTTCAGTGATGCTCCAGCGGAGAGGAAAAATTCCTATTATCTCTTTTATAAAGCAGCAAGCAAACATACTGCCTTCTGTCTCAGAATGTCTTGCAGAGTTTCTTGGTTTTACCTCCTCATCCTCATCTCAGTCAGGCATTTTATCCATGTGCTGAGCTTGAACAATATGAGCTGTCCTATTTCTGCAGGATTACTCACATGCTTAATTAGGAACCTAAGTGCCTGGCTGAAACAAAGACTTAATTTCTAACAAAAATGAGTCTCGGACACTGTGCCTATTATTTCATGAAGGACAGAAGGCAGGGAAACTTCTGAGGAGCTGAAGCATGGCATCAGCTGATGCTCTGTGCCTTGCCACTTTGCTTCCTATCAACATACTGATCTTGAATAATGCAAACATTGAAGTGGCATTGACACATGACTGACTCAGCATATGCCAATCTCAACAGCAGTAAAAGGAGGAAAAGAGTGGTTTTACATCTCTTCAAAATTCAAGCAGATATGTGCTGAGGCTGGAAACCAAAAATGACTATTCTGTTTCAGACAAATAAATTGCCTACTCCTCCCATGAAACAGGTAAGGTAAACAGGTTCTCCCCTAAGAGGACAGTGCAGTACTGGAGCAGGTTACCCACAAAGGTAGCAGAGGCTCCACCCTTGGAGGTTTTCAGGACTCAGTTATGTAAAGCAATGGCTGTTCTGCTCTAGAGTCAACAATAATCGCGCTTTGAGTGGGAAACCAGATCAGCTCACCCCAGAAGCCCTGCCAACTATGATTCTGTGATTCTTATCTTTCTTTCTTTACTGCATCAGTGATGGTAAAATGGCAAAATACCATTTTCTATAATACTTCTAACATATGGCAGACTACAAAAAGAAATCTGTTATTGGAATGATATAAGAAATCTGTTATTTGTTGATCTGCTTCTCAGGTAGATATTCAATCAAATCCACTGCCTAGAGACTGCTGCCTGCTAGAAACTTTCCAAACCTTTTCCCAGGTTCTTTCTTGTTAATACAAAATTATTCTTGCCATTTATTTTATTATCTGTGTCCCAGGGCTATCAGAAAAACTCTGAAAAACTTTGTGACCTGTGAAATCTATGTGAAATTCCAACAATTCTTCATAAGTGAGTGAGGATCTTCTGCATTAGAAGTGTCTGTGTTTTCCAAATATAGCTGAAACAAATTTATACATGATGTCAAAACAGTAAGGCTTGACTTCTGAAAACTGTTGCACTTTGATCAGCATTTGTCCACAGACACGTGCAATACTGTTTATCTGAATACTTTGTCTGCATAAACAGGAAAATCTGTCTTAGTTTAGAAGTTAGAAGGATTGAAGCTTTGATCATGATGTCAATAAAAGGCAACATAGTCACCTAAATTTATCCAGGACTTAAAATAAGAAATCAAAACTGTATGCAAAATATCTTACTAGTATGCTAGCAAACTTTAAAAGTTACTAGGTAAAATACACTGAAAATAATTGTTAAATAGGCAGTAAATACCAAGCGCTAAGCATGAAATATATACCTAAGTTAAAAGTGTTGTGAGACAGACAGCAGATTGAAACATAGCCAAATGCTATTGCTGGACATAAACTCTATAATTAATTTACCAGATCAGAATTATTCTAGCTAAGTAAAGAAGCATACATTACCTAGCATTGCAAAGAAAAATGTGTATCTGTGGCTAAGCAGTCTCAGCAGTAAATCTTTCTAAGCTCAAACTATTTTCTGCATTTTGGTGCTGTGTAACTTTTTCCAAGGTCATTCATGCATGGAGTTCAGATGCTGAGGCCATGATTTTGTCATTACCACAATATTGGCATCCTACATATAGTAGAATAGGAAATTATATATTCATAGACTATTCATCCATTCTGGTTTTGTTGGGGTTGTTTTTCCATTTAAAAAAATGTTTGCTTGGACTACATGTAAGCTATCAGATACAAGTAACCAAACTTTTTCACTGCATGCAGAGATCTGTCTGCTGCACAAGTAGGGCAACTAAGACAGGTAAGTAAAGGTATGTGCTTATTTCCTGACTTTTTGATGCAAACTTACTGCTAAAAAGGAAATAGCTGTCATTTGAAATGCTGGTCTTCTCAGAGTCAATGGGAGCTTTTTCATTGATTTTGAGTAAACCAGGCTCCTCTTCTTAAAAAAATCACTCGACTGTCTGCTTCTATTCAAGTACTCAGCAAAGTATGCTGGAATGGTCCAACACAAACAG
This sequence comes from Orthonyx spaldingii, assembly GCA_013397795.1. Classification (NCBI taxonomy): domain Eukaryota; kingdom Metazoa; phylum Chordata; class Aves; order Passeriformes; family Orthonychidae; genus Orthonyx; species Orthonyx spaldingii. Next base: position 2,591,968 of record VZTJ01006412.1, on the reverse strand, counting down.
ACACACTCTTGCTGACTTTTTAGGAGGTTTCTCTTATATGTTCAAAACATTAGAACAACAAAAACAACAACAACAAAGTAGCTAGAAGACAGTGTTCTGAGAAGCAAGTTCTGTAACCTAATGGCATATTCAAATTTTGGTTGAAAAAATCCCAGTCCATTCTGGGGCAGAATGTCATTCTGAGGTAACACAGAGGTGATGTCTTTGAAGTCAGCAAGACAGTTTAATGTGCATATAAGTGAAGACAACAAGTTTATTCCAGTCTTTAAAATTACACATGTACATGCATGTCGCTACTGTGATCATTGTATTTTTGTAGTTGCATTTTGGTAATGGCACTGTACTGAATTTGCCACAATAAAAGAGATGAGTTTTGCTTAGAGTAGTTCTGTATCTGAAAACAAAAAAATTAAAACAACTCTTTAACCCTAAGCTACACTCTTATTAAAGTTCCAGGAAGGGTTTAAAATAAAAAGATCAAATTTAAAGGCCATCCTTAATAAGGGATTTAAAAGCCAATATTTTGTCTTAGATCTGTGCTACTCTATTAGAAAATACATTTGGAACAAAGCAAAAGAGCATAAAATATGCACTTCTGCACTGCACTCTATGTAAATGATTTTTCTAAAGGCAGACAGGAAGGCTCAAAGAGCTGATAATGCTGTCTCCAGCTTCTAAACCACCACTTCAAAAATCAGCTTCTATTGCTAAGGATCAAAAATATTATTATCTTAAAGTGATTTGGTGACCCATATAAAAAGACAAGTATTCTTAAGCCTGACCTTTCGTAAACATACAAAGCATTAACCTCTACCTCTGAAATCCTTGCTGAAAATCTCAGCAGAGAAACCATGAAACTCAGGAGTTGCACAATTGTAAGGCAATGAAGGGAATCTGGTACACATAATCCTGCTGCCTTTGCTCCATGGAAATCCATAAAAGTTCAGGTTTTGCTGCTGTCTCATACAATAATTTGTACAAGCATCTAGTACATTTATGCCTTTCTTCCAAACAAACAAAAAAGAGAAAAGACCTAACGGTGACTGACACCTTGTTAAGGCACTAAGATTATTCAAATTTCTTGTATACTCACAGTATGATTTCCATATTGGAGGCTGGTATTCTTCAGCATCTAAAATAGAAACAAAAAGGGGGAAAGAAATCAGTCATTTGGCCACTGGGTCAAACTGTCAGCATGCATTTTTCTGCTGAGAGACCTCTACTTGTCAGCAAAATTCACATTTCTTTCCCAAGAGAGATGATAGCCTATTTACAGTAGAGTTTGCTATGTGAGAGAAGAATACAAATTTCAACCACTTGTGGATCCAATGTACTTTTTCCAAATTATTCAAATGTAAAAGAAATTTGCCATACTCACCAGTATTTTTAAAATAATTAACTAGACTGGCAACTACAATATTTATTTGCTTTACCTGGCATGATAAACAGACAAATCACTGATTTTCAATCAGGCTTCTAACCCCACTAGTAAGATTTGAAAATGAGTATCAATGAATAACACACACTGGGGCTAAAAAGATGCACAGCTCAGGCTGGACTCAGATGCATAGACCTGACAGTTTCAACAAGAGTCAATTACACTTCTTGAACCCACCAGCATATGTAATTGGCATATTCTCCAGAAACTGAATCAACAAAAATAATATGACAAAGATAGAAAAAGGGAAGACTGCAAAACCTGCCATTACAAACAGGTTATATTATTGTAATGTTTTTGACTAAACGGGCACAAAGAGTTGGTGTCTTTTGTTAGTGACCACTCCACAGGGAGGTTTCTAGCTCTCTGCAAGAAAGCCAATTGCTGCAACCTACAGAAATCCAGCAGAAGCCAAGATGGAGCAGAAGGAGCAACACCAGCGACAAAGGGTGGGGTACTGGGTACTAGTTTGGCTCTGAACTGTCAAGTTGCCAAACACTTTTAAGTCATTTACCATAGGTATGTCATTAACTTCCCAATGCTGTGCAGGTTAATTAAGGTGTTTGTTATTTACTAAACTTCTACTTAAGTTATGCTAATATAATTCAATTATAGTTGCCTAGCTCATGCTCCTTGTCTTATTTACATACACACAACGACTTTAAATATATCCCTGCAAAAGTCTGTTTACTAGGAATGTTAATCACTAACTACCATCTGCCATTTTTAACTGTATTGTTTTAAAAGAGGATAAATCTAGCAACAATCACAGTTACTGCCTGGAATAACACCCTGCAACAATTTGTAGATATATTGATTGGGAAGCCCATTCAGTTTCAGTTTCAACTGAATCCACCTCTCAACTTTGACCAAGTTCAAAATGCTCCCAGACTGACAGAGTTATATTGTGCTGTGGCAATCCAAGAGTAATTAGCTTGCAAGTTCATTATGCAGAAGACTTATTTTAAATTATATGAAGCTATTCATGAGATGAATGAAATTTATTCACACAAGAACTACTTTTTTCTCTTCTCAAATTATAATAGTAAGATGTCACACTTTTCCCCCCCCATACATCTATTGCTTCACATATAGCTTACCATAACACCAAAATATTGTGGATTAAATTCTTCTGTCAATACTTCTGTGCTACTGCAAGAGAATTTCTGAATTCCCTTCTTCTCTTACTATATTTTTTCAATAGAACAAACACCGAGATAATGCAAGTATCTTATTGTCTATACTTGTGACTTCAGATAAGGAAGTAATAGGGGAGAAACAACGAAAAACCAACAAGTATCAGTTGTTGCTTTAGTCTTCCAAATTAATTAAAAAGCACATAGTAAATTCAACAGTGAAAGCTGATCTACAAGTGGATGTAAAGTGCTTCATTAGCTGGAGACAGACCGATGGTGAGGAAACACTGCAGCCGAGATGGAGAATCATCCAGGAGATAAGTCATAAAACAAAACTCCCAGTGATTGCATTTGATTTGTCATGGTTATGAATCTGTCAGCCCCGGAAAGAGTGGACAGAACCATTCCTCAATAGCTAAAATAATTCTAAAGACAGCACACTCAGAGGAAACCCATGTGTCACTGGCTCCACATTCACCATTACGAGGTACTGCTATATCCGCTGTGATCCCTTCAGCTGTAAGCATGTCCCTAAATCACAGGGAGCAAAATGCCACAGAGGTGATAGGATTAATAGAGTTTATTGTCAAGCTATCAGGCATTTGATGGCACCCATTTGTAGGGAAATAAAGAATAATTAGCTTAAATACAGCTTGGAGACAAGGGTCATGATTGAGGATCAGGGAGAGGTCTAATGGAACTCAGATGGAAACCTCTTTCTTCCTTTATGGCAGCAGGCTGCTGGGCCCCTGTTCAGACAACTCTCATCTTTGTATGGCAAAGTCTTAGGACTCCCACCCTGGCTGACTAGATTAGACTGAACTTCAACCCTTCTTAAGTCAGAGGTCAAATGAGGCAAATTCTGCCTGAGCAGACTTGATAACTACTATTTGCCGTTTTTGAAATTTCTGTTCTTCTATACTTTATTATTCCTCTGTATTACACAGCAGCTCTACTCACTGAAATGTGCTCCATCACTAGACTTTAAACAGCAGTTCTGGCTCATGGAAGTTGCCAATACAAGTTTGGGTGGTTGGCTCAGTTACTACAGGATACCTCAACTCACACAGCTTGTGTTTTCAGTTCTGCACATAGTAATGGTCTCAGCAAGGACAACAGACCTCAGTTTTGAGCCACTTAGCAAAAATCAATCAATCAATCAATCAAACTTGGCACAAATGACAAATGCCCTGCATTGATGACTCATGAAATGATACTCCTCAGATGGACTTTGATCATAATGACTATAAAACTGTGACTGGCAGCATGGAGAAAAGAGTTCACTGAGGTACTGTCAGGTGATAAGACAGGGTCTTTCCTATTGCTCTTTACTTGAAAGGTTCATATTTTCTACAGTGACTTCTTGTCTAGATTCAGAAAATGTGCCAACTAAGTTTGAAAGCAGTTGTCAAAGGAGAAACTCAGATCACAAGATGAGTAACAGCTCTGAAAAACCTAACAAATTATCACAAGGTCATCTGTGACACTTTCTTGAGTGTCAGCGTAAGAAAGACTTACTGTAAAAGAATTACAGAATGTCCAGTTTAGGTGTTTTTAAAGTTATTTTGAGTTCTCAAAACTGTATCATAAATGACCTTGGCAAAACCAGAAAACCTTAGAGTACTTACTGGAAAGACTAGAACTGGCAAAAAAGCATGAGAGACTTCCACAAATAATATTACAGGCAATACTGTTAACTAAAAGCTTTGAAACACATTGACTGAGAAAGTGAATATTTATTAGACCTAAAAAAGTACTCGAATTCAGTTGTATGCTAAACAGAAAAGAAAAAGGAATGCAGAATGCTGACTCTTGAGGAATATTATAGCTATGAGGTTTCTCATAATACAAAATTGACACGAAAAGATATTGGAGAAAATTGTCAAAATGATACTGGGAACTGAAAAATGGGAGTAAGGAAAAAACAAGTTAGTTTTTCACTTTATTTGCTTTACTTTTCATAGAGCAGAGAGGATGAAAAGGATCTTAGGAAAAAATACTTTCATAAAGCTGATGGAGCACTTAAAGCTGAGTAAGTATAGAAAGACTACAGAAAAGGGAGGACTGAAAAGGTGGCAGAGCTTTAAGCAGACAGTTAAAAAGTAAATCTACATAAGATTTTTTTTCAAAGAAACATGAAGACAGAATACAGTATTACTGCCAATAACAGGCAGTAAAGGGTTAACACATTACTCAGAGCCATTCTTAAGCAATTTCTGAGATATGGTCTTACATAAATTATATAGTAAGTGAAGTTATCCATGGACTTCAACCCTTGTTCTTCACTGAGCCTGGCTCTGTACCAAAGTGACACCTTTCTGGATGTAGTTGTGAAAGACACTGGAATGACAGAATTGCTTTTTACTACTTCCTTGTACTTTGTGAAAATGATGATGTAATGCCAATACATGTGGGTTTGTGCTACCAGCACCAGGACTGACTTGGCTAAAGCAGGTCTAATGTGAAACTAAGTTCAAAGCGATTCTTCTGACTACCAAGCCCAGTAATGCACTGGAAAGCATAAACTCTGTTTTACAGGAAAGTCCACAAATTATGCCACATGAATCAAATATTTCTGGCTTATAAGTGACATTTCTAAGCATAAGGAGAGCAGTAATAAATATCCATACTATAGCTATACGCCATGCCCAGTTCTAGATATACCAAAAAATATTAGTGATTCCCATGACAGTAAAGAGTTAAGCAGACTAGCAGCAGATCAGCTACCGAAGGGGAACTGTCATTATTTGCTGATTTCTTACAGTCTCTATGAAAAAAGAGTAAAGATTTACTTTTTTTTGCCTTTGTCCTTACTAAAGGATTATAAAAAAATATTTTGCAGTTCACCTTGGGAGAACTGCCTCAGCCTGGATTCTTTGCCACCATTGTCTGAATTTTGGATTTCCTTTCCAGTAACAACTAATTTTAAAACTATGACCTGCATGTGCAAGAAAAGACACTTGTGTGTGAGGAAAAGCCAATCTGGAAGCCACTGCTTTACTGGCAGTGTGCAGATAAATGATTCACCGGATGAACAAGTCTGGTTACTAATTTTTTTAATCTTCTATTGTTATTTTAGGACCAAGACTAATAATTATGAGTATTTTAATGTCCTTTGTATATTTCCTTTAAAGCTTTTTTACAGGTTTACCACGTACACTTTCACATTTATTGCTTTGTTTCCAAAACATTATGTTAGCATATATTATTAAATACATTTTTCTTATTTTTATATATGTAATTATATATAGAACAGTAACATAAAACTGCTGAGTAAAACCTTCTGTGAAAGATAAACAGCGTTTGCACTATTTATGCACAAGGAGTTTTTAATGTTTTTCTTCATACAGACAGAATTTTATTACTCAATTGACTATAATGTGGATGGGCATCAGAGAACCACAGAATAGTTGTGGTGGGAAGGTACCTGTGGAGGTCATCTGGTTCAAACTCCCATCTCAAGCATGGTCACCTTAACCACGTCCAGACAGCTTTTGAGCATCTCCAAGGATGGAGACACCACAACCCCACTGGGCAACATGTGCCAGTGTTTGGTCACCCTCACAGAGAAGTGGTGTTTCCTGATGCTCTTACAGAGCCTCCTGTGTTTCATTTTTGTGGACATTGCCATTGGCAATGTCACTGGGCACCACTGAAAAGTGCTGGCTTTGTTCTCTTTGCATCCTCTCTTCAGATATTTCTGTGCTTTGTTAAGATTCCCAGTTCGTTCAGCCTTTCCTGATAGAAGAGATCCTCCAGCCCTGCAATGCCTTTGTGGCCCTTTATAAGAATCTCTTCAGCATGTGCACATCTCTCTCACACTGAGGAACCCAGCACTGGACACAGCAATCCAGGTGTGGCCTCACCAGCATTGAGCAGAGGGGAAGAATCACCTCTCCTTTGACCTGCTGGTAATGCTCCTCCTAATGCAGCCCAGGATCCCATCAGCTGTCTTCAAGGGAAGGATACATCGCTGCCTCATTTTCAAGGTGGTGTCCACCAGAAACCCCAGGTCCTTTCCTGCCAAGCAGTTCTCCCAGCAGGGTGGTCCTTGGCATACACTGGTGGATGGAGACTAAAGTGAAAGAGTAATAAGGAAGCTGCTTTAGGGGGTGTCAGTTCTTTTCTGACACGTAAAACAGAGATCCATTCTTTAGTTGCCACTCTGTGCTTAAAAAATTTTCTTATGTGATCCCCTACTGGCTAATCTTGTGGCTGGTGAAGGGCTGGTTTAATTTATTTTGCCCTCTCAACAATTAATATATGCACATAGACAACTATGTCACATTGCAGTCATTTTGCCAACTATTTAAAATTGGTATGTTTTTCTATGCTTGATTGCATTCATTTGGCATATACTTTGGACATCATGATGACTCTATTACCTATGGTAACTACCCTCATAGGCACATCTGACCACACTGTGAGAAAGAATATTCTTATTTTTCAAGTTGCAAATAGTCATACTGTCAAATAAGTCCCCCACTCTAACTCCTGAAAAGTCCTGCTCGTGTGAAGAGCAAAATTAAGTCTCTTACAGTTAATAATTAGCAATGTAGCTGTTGAAACATTTCAGCATGTCAAAAACTCTGTTTAAGATTTCATTCAGAACTAATAGTTGCCCGTGGAGGAGTGAGCAGTTGCCAGCTTTATCACTGAGCTTTCTCATCACCAGTTCACGGACAGCTAAAATATGGAATGAGACTTCAGTTCTTGTCTTAATGAGGCACTTTAGCTTTCAGCATAAGGTACAGAAATGATCAAACTGTTTACTTGCAACACAGTTTATAATTGGTGTATTAATTCAGATGATGGGAGCTTCCCACTGTGCTGTTCTCTCTTAAAAAAAAAAAAAAAAAAAAAAAAAATAAAAAAAAGAAATAGTGTATAATTTAAAT
>VZTJ01006412.1:2524844-2584476 GCA_013397795.1 Orthonyx spaldingii | reverse complement strand
CAGCAATAGTGTGTAATTTAAATGTCAAAAAAAGCTCACAAAAGGGGTGGAGTTCTTTCTCGCACAGCAATTAGAATGAAACAGTAAGCTTTAAATAACCACAATATAAATTGACAGCTATTTTGTATCTTTTCCTTTTGCCTACCACAAACTTGCTATTAGAAGCCACTGCTGTGAAGCTAGCTCATTTAGCCAGTTCTACGAATCAGGGTCATGCCAAATTGAGCTTGCTCTTGGTTTTGCTTCAGATTTCAAAACTGTATCTTTTCACTAATAGACAGGTGGTCAGTCCACGGTTAATTTTGTTTAATGCACGTGTCTGTTTTGCTAAAATGCAGGTGAAAGATCATGCAAATAGGTAAATTTAATAATTTAGAAGAGTTACCAAGTATCAAATAAAATATGACTGTGAAGTGGGTGAATTATTAGGGATGAACTCCAACAGGTCACAGGAGATCGGACGTTTTTAAATCCACAGCTAAACTTGTAGAACAAAAGCATAAGGAGCCATGTTCTGCAGTTGGTGAGAGGTGTTCAGCCAGCTATGACCATCAGATTGGAGTAATAGTCTGTTAATTAAAAAATCTGCCTTTCTATTCTGCACAGATTTAACGATAATTAAAAGCATTGAAAATGTAATTTTAAATTTGGAAATTGAGAAAGAATAATCAGGGTTCTCAATTGCAATAGGAGAAGTGTAAAAGGGAAGGATATCTGTACAGTTCTAGTTTTCAAACTCTCTTTAGGAGTCTAGTCTTTCTTAGGACTCAAAAAATAGAATTAAACAAGCTCTTCCAGAGTCCAAGAAGCTGACAGGGATCTAAGTAAGCTGATGAAAATATTCCCAATGCTTTAAATATTTCCTGGGAAATGTGCAAGGTTTAAGAGTGCAGAGGGGTATTCACACTACCTAATCTTAGACAAGTAGGTCCTTTTTAATGCTGAATCACACTGAATCTATTGCCCTTGGATGGCATTTAAAAACTTCCATAATTTCAGTGTTCTTAAATATTTTTTCCCAGAGCAGTAACAAAGAATTTCCTTATACAGATCATTAAAGATTTGTGTCTAAGAACTAGAAAGGCAGACAATGAAAAACATCAGAAAATATCTCCATCCTTCTTTGTAAAAAAATCTGTTGTAGTTATTAGCTGCCATTAAATTTAATCTGGTCACTAAAAATTACACCACAGTGATTTTTACCATTCTCTGTTTTAACACTAAGGCCAATGTAATTAAAATCTAACACAGTTATTTTCACCTTTTCATGTTTTTAACCTATAAACCAGAGACATCAAGGCATTAAAATGGGACTATCAGAGCCCTGCTTGACTGAGAAACTGGACATTTTTTAGGAATAAACACATGACATAAGTTAAATCACATCACATTAGCAGATCTCCTATCTTACACAGATATACTTTAGCTTCTAACTAAGGAACCAGTTGGTTCCTGGCTGAAAATCAAAACCAGATAATCAGTTGGCATATCTGAGAATAGTTCTGCTGCAGTAATTTTATCACTGTGCAGGATATGGCAATGCATTTCCAGTCATTTACTTATTGCATCCTAAAACACACCCCCCACAACTTTCTAGCCAATGATCCCTGGACTCAGGAAAGCAGTTCAGGCATGGTAGGAAAGAGCATATGACAGAAATAACCACAATAATGCCAAAAAATGGCATTAAAATGGTCACCATTAAGTATTTCAGTTAGAACATTTATGTTGAAGTACTGCCAGCACATTCCCAGTTCCAGAAATTCACTCATACCTTCACATGATACCCATTTATCGGGCTTTTCAAAGGAGCCAGCACATTCCCTGAAAACTTATTAACCTTTAGCAAAGTCCAAAGCATTGCTTTTGGTAACTCTGTTATTTTTGACATGAGTCATTTTATCATCTCTCTAAACAAGGGCGCAAGTGTTTGTCTATTCAAGGAGAGGAGGTGGTCCTAGTCCTGCAGTTGACTGTGGGGGCTGTTCATCAGCTTTTAGAGATCATCCCTATCTACCCCATGTAGCCCTGTACTTGCCCTCTCTGGATACAGAAATGTAACTATTTCCAAAGACTGAAACTGCATACTCAGAATGAACTGGAAATCCAGTAATTCATCTCATTCAGCAAAGCCATGGGAATTAGAGAATTTACACTGGTAACTTAACAAAAATCACAAAATGTGTTGTATTCGGCATAGGGGCTACGCATAGCCCAGGCACCTTAATAAACTCTGTAGCCTAAACAAAACCTCAAGCCTTGGACATCAGAGATGAGAACTATCCTGTCATTCAGAGCAGGCATAATGATCTGCAGAAGAATAAAAGCAAATAATTAGACTTTACTTTGGCTTGATTTACAGGTCCTGTAGTATTGCTAACTGCAGCATTTGCGTCTATGCATTAAAACATGAAAAACAGGAAAAACACAACCCACCTGCAAAGCATATTTATCATTCCCACAGCTCTTGGATAAAACTCAGAATAATTGGGGCTCCTAGGATAAGAAGCAACACTGTACCTATGTATTTCTCCTGTTAGAAAACATGACGCTATTAATCACATTCTTTGGTGGACGGTTTTATGTAAGTGCATCAACTACATTCAAGGCCAATTGAATTATTATTTTATGTGAAGCTTGTCTCTGAATCTTCAATTTATCTTTTCTAAGAAAATAGTTTGGATTAAGGTCAGCTATTACCGAGGCACCCACCTTCTCCTCAAGTATGTTGTATAGCTGGACAAACACTTCACAAGTCTGTTCTATTTTATCATCACCCACCATTTAACTGCTCTCCCAGTAAAGCTGTTCCTGTTCTTACTACTTTGGATCTAAATAATAGAGAAATATTGACCTTCTTAAAATTCAGTTCCACGATAATATGTTTATGCTGACAAGAATCTTATGTCTTAGAAAGGTCTATGCAACTACAGTTTCCTCCCTGCAGTTTTAGCCATAACAGAATTACTACCAGTATTTAAAATACTATCATGGGGTATTTCCCTTCAGAAGAATATGGTTTATGTATTGTTTCCTCACTTGGGAGGAATTTTAATTGCCTTGTGGAAGTCTATAATTCTTCCAAGAGGTTTTTACTACAACTCGGCACTTTCGCAGCTGACAATGAGTTCTTACAGTATCATATGTTTACAAAATACCTTGTATGAAACACTATAAAATTTAAAATACGCTTAGCTCTTCCACAAGTTTCATCAAACTAACCAACAGGTCTGTGCAAAATGTCCTGACGCCTGAGCATAGGTGACAATTCTTTGCAACTTGTAATGTTGGCAGCGTTTTCTCTAAAGAAACTCTGGCCAATGGCATGTCTGATGAGGCCAACCCCATGTCTCTCTAGAATTTTCATTGTCACTTAAAACAATTCCAAACTGGTGCTCATAGGACAGCTGTACGAGTGCCTCCAGAGGCATTGAGTGAGAGGACAGAATTTAGCCAACCACAACGTATAAAGGAAGATGAAACTGCAGCCTGGATAATATCCCAGTTTCCTACTTTGCAAATTTTAAAGATGCAGACAGCACAAGAGTACTGTTTTAAGTGTCTTAGAATACATGAAATTTCTTTACATGCTATAAGTAAATCAAATAGAGTGGAAGCAGTAATTCCTACACAAAAATGGATTTTGCTTCTGTGTAATTGGAGATAGACTGGTTATTTTTACATAAATAAATTACAAAGGAAGGAGAAAGCACAATTTTTCTCAGTAACTTTTCTGGAATTGTTCTTCACCCTTGAAAAAATAACAAAGAAAATTTGTTTCTTACCCCACTTATCTTACAGAAAATCTCAGAAGATGGTAAAGCTAGTGCTTAAAAGCACATCCATCATATCTTCGATCATAAAATCAGTCAGTAAGGAAAAAATACCCTCTTCTAGCCTGTTACTTTTGAAGATACACCCAATTGCCACAATTTTGAACAAACTCTCTAACTCATCCCACTGAAACACTTTGTGTAAGGACAATTAATTATGAATAAGGTTATGGTTTTGGCACAACAATATTTAATATATTTCATTGCAGAGGCTCAGGGAAAAGAAGCAATAGTCATCAAAATTTTTGCAAATGTATTTGCTGTTAGCTTCCAGCAGGTAAATAAGAAACAATATTCAATACAATACCATTAAGCAAGTACACTTTCTAGTGTGATTTATACCCTGAATAGTAAAGTTTAGACATCAAATATCTTCTTTTTTTTTTTCTGTGGGCCAAAATCAGCAGCTGATCCATATGATCCAGCACAGTCTTCCTTTTAAACAGCAAATGAGTCAGAATTCTTTAAATGTCATAGCATAACCACAGCCTTGACGATGAGACCTGGCCAAATGCAAGGCAGAATTAGAGAAGCTCTTTTGTCCCTGTGTCTAAGCTCCCAGGGCTCATATGGAAGTACCAGTAGTCTGGCAGATCAATACCTATGGACACAAAAAGATACTTTCTATCAACTGCTTCCAGTAATGAAACCAAGCAGATCTTTGTTCTTCTGATAACATACTGATCTTCATCCAACAAAACAGGGTTCACATTCAAGTATTTCATTACTCCCAAAGGACAAACGTGTGTCTACATGCTCAGAGACAAAACTGACTAATGCTTCTCTGGAGCACAGAGAGGGGGGAACAAAACAACCCTTTGGAAAGATCTGGCAAATGTCCAAAGCAAAATGATGCCCTTTTTTTAAGCTAAGGGGAAGGGTTGGTGCTGAGCAAGAACTGCAAGTCTTAGTAGCAACCACTGCTCTGCAGTTCTGCTCTCATCCTGGGAGACAGGAAAGTTGGGTAAAAAGATGAGCTAATTCATTCATGTCCAACATCACCAGAGTTAGGATGAGTATTTCATCTTGTAAAGACACCAATTCATGTGCATCTTTTTCAAAAAAGTTTTTCCTGCTTTTCCTGTATGTTTGTTATACCATACAGGAAAGCCTGTCAGAGCTTGTCAGATCATTCTAGTAGCAAAACCTTCCAAAATACAGATTTGCTTGAGAGCCCAGAGGATAAGGTCGCTGGTTGTCTGTGAGTTTATTGGCAACATCAGTTGTAAGTAATGACTGAGACTGTGCTGCCCAACAACTCACCCCAAACGAAGCTGAGGTTTTGCCAGGTTTTTGCTTCATTTCATCAACATTACTTGATGCTTAAAAGGGAGATAGCGAGCAACTGTGTCAGCTTTGTGCACAGGGAACTATAAAAATATTCAACAGATGTAAAATATACATTTATTTTAAACTTTTACTTCTTGTTCTTACTATTTTCAAGGATAGTTGAAGGTATACCAGCCTGAGAGGGTAAATATGCCTGCTTATGACAGCAGAAAATAGACCTGAATATTAAAAAGAAACACATCTCAAGAGGCAAGGGCAGTGAGACTTAAATCCAATTTGCAAGATAAAAGCTAACCAGACCACTTACTATTGCCATCTGATAGCATTCAATATTGCTTGAAATTCATTAATAGGCTAGGTAACGTAAGTACAGTGCATGTATACAAATTTAATTCTATTAATTTCTACATTAGAAAAATCTAGTGAAAGGGGAGGAGAATAATTAGAAGGCAGTCTTACCAATCTGTGGAAAAACCATAGCAAAACCAGTCTAAACCTCAGAAGAATAATTATCCCATGAGACTCCCACCTCCTGGGAGTGCACATTATTGTGCTAGAGCATAAAACTGACAGCTATTCAGAAAGACCTCCAGAACAATTTCGGCTTAGCTCTACTGCTTATCTTACCTTGTCATCTTTTTAGGATATTTCCAAGCCTCCAGCTAACTTACTAATACTGTATTTTATTTTTACAAGCAAGCAATAAACGCTTCTTTTACAGCATATACTTTGCTTAACAGTCCAAATGTTGGAAAAATGCTTATGCATCTTCAATAAAAGGTCATTCAAACTTAAACAGCTTTATAGAGTAATAATATTTCATTTAGATCTGCCTACTAACTGCTGATTGCTTAGTCAGATTAGGTGGAACACTAAATGAAAGAGAAGCAAAGCATTTTATTATCATTAAATATTCCCATTATGGCAGCATTTGGAACCCAAAATCGGGTTCGGTGTTACGTCCAACTGCTAACAAGTACAGTTTAAAAATAAAACACAGCAGTCGCTGACCTAAAAATGCTTGTGATTATAGTGTGTGGCAAGCATCCAACAGCTAAAAGGCAAAGAGATGGAAAAGGAATAGGCTAACAGGAGTGCTATCCATGTCAGCCATAAGTAACAGTCACAGCATCCTCCCCTAACTATTAAGAGAGTAGTTTCATCTGAATGTAATGAAAAGATAACTAGAAAACAGAAGATGTTGGTTAAAAAAAATAAATTCAGCGGCACAGAGCACCACATAAATACACTAGCAGTAACTTAGGAAAAGCTGATTTATTATTACATGAGAGAGGTTTGACTATAAATGTTAAAAATGGTGGAGATTTAGTTTCTTCTGAGAGCACAAGAAAAAAAAACCTCAATACATTTATGTTACATTTTTATAGAAGTGACACATCACATAAATAATAGAATTATTTTGGATCAAGGTTTTATAATAACCCATCTGTACTGAAGAGTGAATTATTCCAAAGCAAACTGCAGCTCACCCTGGGCATATCCTTCCCTGCTTAAGGTGGAACAGAGAACAGCAGCTGACTTCATTGTATTTTCAAAGACATGCCTACAGCCTATTGCTCAGCAGTTTGATTTCAGTGCATCATTTTGTCTGAAGCCAGTCAATTTACTTACGCTGCTGCTGTGCAAAGTCTGGTCCAGAGTCCCCAAATGGTAAACATTTTCAACAGATAAATGCTTCTTTTCTGAACCTAATTTATTGTCTGGAAGAACCACATTTCCTCCCAGCTTCTCACTCATTAGGGTCCAAGACTCAGTCCCTGGTGGAATGAGGAGGCCAGATTTGAGAGCAGTCATGTATATCTGATGAGGTCCACGAGGCACCCAATTGGTGCCATTAGACAGTGAAATTCAGGAGAATGCCAAGTTCTGCCGCAGGCAATTTACGATGACATAACCCTTGGATAAGAGGAGACGTGAAATGTGAGCTTCCATCGAACAACCCAGTGGTTGTGTGCAAAAGTACTGGAAGAATATTAACATGAGGTGGTTCTTCATGATCATTAGCTGCAAATCACACCTCCCCAAGCAATGCATTGCAGGCACTCTTAATATAGCAGAAGAGCCTTGTACAAATGCTATTCTCAAAACACTCACTTGAAAATGCTTCAGTGTTTTTGTAACAACGAGAGAAATGACTGATTAGGTGCCAAAATGGTTTGATATCATCTCTGAAGAAAGGCTTTGCAGCTCTTATGATTTCTCTTAAAACAGTTCCAACTTGAGGTTGCAATGTCCTTCAAAGCACAAGTGTCTTTTTGTACCAGTTCCAACAAGGATTTCAGAGCTGAGCCCTGACTGCTCCTGCTGTTCTACATAAGTGTTAGCCTAGCAGGCGTATTATTTTTTGCATATCCTAGACTGGTGCATTACATTCCTGTACTATTTATTCTGCATCGCAACTATTATGTTTCTTGTCTTCTGGACAATGGGTAACAAATCCTTGCATGATTTACTTAAAAAGTGCCACAAAATAGGTATTAGCTTTAAATTTATCAAAAAGTGAACTTAGGTGGGAATAAAGTAGCATAATTAGTACTAAAGAAACATCCAAAAGGTAAAAAATGAATGCAGCCTACAACTGAGACCTCCATGATGCTTCAACTCAATAAAATTTTTTATATAAGAGACTGCCAGACTTTGATATATAAAACTTACAACTGCTCCATTGATTTCAGTAGGGTGAGAGTGATTTATTTCAGCCAAAGAGCTGTCCAGAGTTATATATAAGCATTGTGAGCTCAGAAATCCCAGTGGTCATGGTGTTAACTGCAGATGGTTCTCACATTCTTTTGTTAAGCTCAGTACCAGTGACTGCAATATATTCTACTTACGTTTACTAATTGTAATAATTTTATTCACGCACTATCTATACTAACCAGAGCCTGCCACTCTCATTATCCCTTACAGTGCAGGACTCTTGCCACTGAAGGGGCACTTGATCTTTGCATGTCCAGGTCTGCAGAAGCACTCTCCTATGACAGAATTTGCATGCACTGCTAAAGCAGTACAGACTGAAAAGGCCTATGGAACTACAGAAGTATATTCATCATACTATGCATTGGACGAATACAGATTCTGTCAATCACCAAAAGAAGTATCCAGCCTGGTGGAAAAAACTCCAAACAATTATTAAAAATCTCTTTAAAAGCTAATCTAAAAACCTACCAAGATCCAAAAATTGAAGCAGTATCAAACACATTTTAATTCAAATCCATTTTAGGTTCAATTCCTTCATCCTTAAATATTGTCAAGATAATCTTATTTTAGAACAGAAAGTTGAACCTTTACCTATAATCAAAGTAAAAGACAGCAGAGCTGGCCAAACACCAGTGCTGTACAATCAGATTCTGAAATGGATATGTTTTCAATGACCATATCTTAATGCAATTTAAAAAAAATTATTGAAGTCCAACTTTTTTTTCCTGAATATGTTCATACACATTTACCAGCATATATAGACACAGATTTCTCTACCATATCTACTTATTAATATTCAGTCTTTAGTTTTACACATATGATCAGTGTACTCCATCCCTCTCACATACTCACTACAACTCTTTTGATCCCTTATACTTTCAGTGGATCTTTCATAATATATGAATCAATAAGTTTTCTCCCCCCTTTGCACTGACTTCCAAAATAAATTTTATGCTTTTACCAATTTTTTTTCAGAGTTTCATGGGTCCAGCCAGACAAAAGACAAACCAGTGACACAGTTCAGGGATGTAACAGGAGGGAACACCCTGACATCTAGAAATTATAAAGAATGGGTTTGCAGTTAAGGGACAGCACTGAATGTTCAGACACTGAGTTCAATTTCTAACTCTTCCAAATGCTCCCTATGTTAAGCTCCATTGCTATAAGAGAGAGAAGAACTACCTCTAAACTTTCCTGGGGATGAAGCCACCTTATCCCAAGTCTTGTGCAGCAGCAGAATCCCTGTTCAAATCTGGTCTTTAGACATCATCACAAAATGAGCCATAAATACATCTGCTGCCTCAAATAACAGGACACATTTCAAAAACAAGCAGTTCTCTACAGCAGAAAAGCAGAAAGAGAGGGAGATTGAAGTAAACAAATCCAATCTTCAATGTAAAGTTTAGTGGATTGGATATTTCTAATCTGACAAAAATAATTCTGTGGTGCTGCAGTGCTCAAATCAGTGCACAGAAATCCATGTCAGCTGTTGAGAGCATCACTGAAGAGGGCCACAGGAAAGAAAACTGCTGTTGTATTATGAATCAAAATGTGTCTCAGGAGCTTTCATTCAACATTTCTGAACAGAGCTCTCCATAGCAGTCAGCAAAAGCTGGATTCCCTTCTTCCACTCTGGTTTTAGCTGCAACTCTGTCATGGTAGAGGAAGTAAGAACCTGAGGGTGTGGGTGTGGAAGGAAATGAAGAAGGAGCTTGAGCTGGGATAGAGTTAGTTTTCCTTGTTAGTAGCTTGTACATTGCTGGTTTGGATTTAGGATAAGAATAATGTTGATAACACACTGATGGCCAAAACTGGCCAAAGGGGTATTTCCCACCATAGAGTACCATGCTCAGTATGTAAACAGGGGGGAACTGGCGAGGAGTTGTCAATGACTGGTGGCACATTCCAAGAAGTGACGGCTCCAAACCTGCCCAAAGCATAGCAGGAGGATGAGCAGGAGAGAAGGAAAGCAGCTGAGAAAACCACCTGCCTTGATTCCCTGCCCTCACTGTGGCCCTGTGAGAGGAACTGCCTGGCTATGTGGGTTGGCAATGTACCAGCACTGCATGGTGCAGAAGAATCTGCTGGATCACACCTGCATCTACCAGCTACCCTCTAAACAAGTGCTTTAATGTGGTTTTGGCTCTCTTGCACTACTTGTTCTGGACAAAAAGAGCAGGTCAGGTCAGACAAACCTGCTGCTGAATACTTATCTTGGCAGGCCTTTATTTCTTTATTTATTTTTAGTACCACAATGGGAGCTTGGTGGCCACTGCTGTCTTTTGGGCTCATTCCATAAGTGCTTCTGAATGCTGGACTAGTCCCAGCTCAGCACCTCCTTCTGAGAGCCTTCAGCTCTGACAGCTGAGGTGAGGATTTTCAGCCAGCAGCTTCACTACATCAAACAATTATTATCACTCTGAACGCTCTTTTCATTAGCCAAACATTTCTCAATACTCTTTTAAGCTGAAACCACCACTTCTACTTAATAGAACAGCAATTAACTTGAAATACTTGGCTTTTTGCTGCAATGCATCACTCTTTCACAGTCTGATATGCTAATAAAAATTGTATGCTAACATAATGTATAAAATATCATCTCTGATTTTAAACTAAACCAAAATGTATTGGCTCTAACAGTGCAATACTGATCTACCCAATAAATATTAATGTAATAACTTAGGTAGCAGACTTCTGACATCAGGGAACTAAATTAGAGTGGAGCAGACTGTACAATGCACTGAAGAAAATATCAGTTTTTCTGTTTCAATAGAATTTCAATTCTACTCAAACTTGAATGCAGCTCCAGACTGAAAAGTAAACTTGAAATGATAAGGTATTTTTTGCTACCTGTCAGCTCTCATACCTCATAAAATATTCCATCAACCCCTCCAGTAAACAAACTAATTGGCAATCTTGCAAACAACAGTCCCAAGTTCTTTTATTTCTTGTAAGGCATCATTAGCAATTATAGGATGCTGGCAGGACAAATTGCATTCTCGGTTATATCTCTTCAATCCACCTCTCTCCTGCTTGTGTTCTTAATCCTTATCCACTTCCACTGAAAATGCAAATCTTTGCAATTATGACAGTAGGGATAATGGTACAACATTACCGCAGTAAAAATGTCCATTTGCCTCAACAGTGCTTGAACTCCAAGCCTTGCATTGGCATGGACAAACATAAATTAACTGCAATGTTTAAATGCTTAAGCTAATATTGAGCAACCACCACCCAAAACCAAGACAGCAAAAAGCACTGCTAAACTCTATAAGGAGTTACACCCATTCATTTCATCTGAAAAAGGAAGCTGATGCAATGCAAGATGACATGAGAAAGTGATGATTGATTTTGTTCCTCATGAATAACAAAGTACTCCCTAACTCCACAAAGAAGCAGATAAGTGCAGGAAGTAACTGAAGTACTGAGACAAAAGTTACCAGCAAACAAAAAAACCTCAAAAAAATCATCCAAGTATGGTGGCACAGACAGAATTATCCTGGGAAAAA
Source organism: Orthonyx spaldingii (assembly GCA_013397795.1). Lineage (NCBI taxonomy): Eukaryota > Metazoa > Chordata > Aves > Passeriformes > Orthonychidae > Orthonyx > Orthonyx spaldingii. The sequence goes on along the minus strand of VZTJ01006412.1, from coordinate 2,573,126 downwards.
AAGCTACATCTCAAACAGCTGTACAGCTCAGGTGTCTTTTCTGATTTCAAGTTGTATACTTTTTTTTCTGTTCAAATTGGACAAGGACATGTTCTACCTTACCCACTTCTAAAAATTATTGTTATGTATCCAATTCCAACTCTATTCATTATTCATTTACTGATTTGGAATTTCATCTTGCAAACAAGCTGTTATTGAAAATCTTTTGAGAAGTGTCTCTTGTGACCTTTGAGATGTCTTCTTATAAGAAACATAATTCTGAAACACAATTGTGCTGCAGACCTTTCACACTGATGTCTCATTGAGTAAACTTAATTAAGGTCAAAGTCAGCTTCTCTTTCGTTACTCTGTGATACTATAAACTAACCCTGGAATAAGCCATTTCAGATTGAATAAGAAATACAATTAGTGAAATAGTGGATATTTGTGCTGCCATTAATGCATTACAAAATACATCCACTGAAAGTTTGACTTGAAAAGCTGTCACAACATTATTTATCCATCCTATTGATAAATTGTAGCTACTAATAAAATGTAATAGAAAACACATTCACTTGAACTAAATATGTTTAAGGGAAAGTTAAAAGTATCAAGATGTAGAAGTCATGAGAACAAAGAGGTGGCAATACTACCAGAAGACAAACTGTTGTTTGTTTCCAAAGAATGTGAGAGCAGGACAACCAAGTTGAAGGAGACTTCTTCCCATGTGTCACCATCAAAACTCCATTACACCCACTCACTCTGAAGTGCTTTGGACATAAACAATTCCATGGCATACATCAGTATCCATACCTAAAAACTATGGGCAAAATTTTATGTATGCATTGTTTTACCTTAACTTTAAAGTACAGATTGTATCAAGATTGTACCATTATATGGTGTGTCAAGTAAAAAATATGCAAACCATAGACAGGTTCACTTCCTATATCGCAATTTTTTGACACTTTAACCACACTGAATTAAAAAATGGTAGCACTGTAGTGTAACTGTAAAAGTATTATGTTGAACTAGAGCAATTCCTCTGAACCATATGGCCATTTACAGCACCATCCCAATATAATACATATTTATAGTAGAGTGCCTGCTGAGATAAATTAGTCATACTGCAAATAGCCATCAGGGATATGGAAAGTAATAGTTTCTCATGACCTGTTACATGTGTACAAAAGCAAGTGACTAAAATGATGTAAAATATTAAGATGGTATCTTTAGCAGGCACTCCTCTGCCCTGGAGGGAGAGTGACGGGAACACTGTCTGTGCACTCACAGCTTCCTGGTACTTTAATGAACACCCAAGGTGTGGGCACACATCCTCTCCAACAAGCAGTTCTGCTGGTTAAGAAGGCACCAGAGAAGGAGGATAAACACATTACTCGGTCACTAGGGGTTAACACCAGGAAGGTCAAAGGCCAATGACAGCTGAATTAGCCAGCTAGGCAAAGGGAAACACGAAGGGCTTCTGCAAGCAATGCCGGCAGCAAAAGGAAGTTCAGGGGAAATGTAGGCCTGGAGATTATTGGAGCAGAATCACAGTATGAAAAAATTTGCTTCCAGACCCCTTCATGGACCACTACATTTTTGTAAAGTTTGGGCAGTTGACGTGGTAATTGGTTAGAGATTGATCAGCAAAATTCAACAAAATGATCAACAAAAATGTATTTATTCAAACACCTGGGACTGGATGGGATTCATTCAGGGGTGCCAAAGGAGTCAGCTGATGTGATTGTGTGGCCATTATGCATGAGAAAATGCACATGATCAGGGTAAGTCCCCAGAGCTGGAAAGAGACTAATATGCCTATTTTAAGAAAGGCAAGAAGGAGGACCAAGACAACAACAAGTCAGTCAGCCTTACCTCAGTCCTTGTACAGGCAAGGAACATATTCCTTGGAGTCTACTTCCAGACACATGAAGGACAAAAAGACTCAACACGGGCAAACCATGCTTCATCGAGCTGACTGTTTTCTGTAACAATAACCTTCTCTGGAGATGAGGAGAGAGAGGTGGATACAATATATCTCGACTTATTAATGTTTTTGACACTGTGACTCTCCCATACTCACTTGAGAGTTGAGGAAGTAAGGGATAGAGGAACAGACTCCTAGGTCTGTTGAAAATTGGTTGGTTGGGCTGACAGTCCTGAAGGGACTTTACAATCTCTGGTAATCAGCAGAGTACCCCAATATCAATAGCAGGCTGATATTGTTCATCAACTACTTGAGTGAAAGAACAGACCCCTCAGCAACTTTGTGGACAATAGTAAATTACTTTTTAGCTCGTTTTCTCCTTGAGAGATTCAGTTGAGAATCCAATGAGGTCCCAATACTCCTTGAACTGATGAATGGGACAACAGAAATTTCATCACATTCAACTACAAGTACGAAGTTGGGTTTCTGAGCAGACTAATGCCATACATCACTAAAGCCTGGGAATTGACTGCTTGTGTAGCAGCTTCCTGAAATGACCTGGAGGTCATGGTGCACTCCAAATGAATAGGAACCAACAGTGTACCTTCTTCACAAATAATACAAACACCATACAGAAGCATGTGACCCACAATGAGAGGTTAAGGCAGATGGGCTTTGTTAGTGTGGCAAAGGGGAGGTCAAGAGGCAATCTAATAGCAGCCTACAATGGTTTAAAGAGCATCTGGAGTGCTGACAGACCCAAATTCACTTTGGTAGTAGCAGAAATGCAACAAGCGGTAAATATCACAAACTACAGCTTGGATGCTTCAGATTTGACAAATGTGATGATCAAAATCCTGGGCAGCAGTGGAATAGGCTGTCCAGTGGGATGGTGCAACATCTGCTCTTGGAGGTTTTCAAGACTAAGTTGGACAAAGCCCAGGTTCACCAGAGATAGTGCTGCAAACAGTTTTGATTCAAGATTTCCAAAGGCCCCTTCCATCCAACTTTTTAATGATTTAATGAAAAGATTATTGCCCAGCTCACTCACACAGCCCTCCTGCCAGACCATAAAATCATAGAATTATTAAGATTAGAAAAATCTACCAAGATCATCAAGTCCAACCTGAGATGCCTCAGCTCACAAAAGTGCATCAGGTAGGGTTAAACACAGACATGTTTTCCAGGCTGCATAAATTAACCAAGCTTGTTTTGGATGGAACAAGGTCAGGAAACATCTCAAATAAGCATATCTGTGGGAAGATCTGAGAAAATAGTTACTTGCAGCACTACAGCCATGATAAGAAATTGAGGATGGGCTGGAAAAGAAGTTCCAACATGTTCCAAAGTTGGCAACAGCTGCTATGTAAGTAGCTGCACACTTCTTAGCTTCTGCCAGGATTGCTCTCTATACACCAAGAACTTTACACCTTCCTTACCTTCCCGCAGTGGCTCTACAAACAGCTGCAAGGAGTTTCATGTCTTGTCCTCTTTTCTTCTGATTTCCAACCAAACAGGCAGGTCCAGCTCACTGACATACACTACATTTCTCAAACAGTGGAACTCATCAGATCTGAGTTTGAAATTTATTACACTACATCCAAGCAGAAATGACAACCATGCTGACACTGTCTTAACATCTCTGCCAAAAGTCCCCAATAAAAGCAGTTTAAAAGCTGATTAACACAATACAATTAGCTGATTAGTCAAGACCCAATGCATGTAAGTATACAGAATGCAAAGGTAGTAAAAGGTGTCATGATAGTGGATAAAGAGGTAAGAACTGTCAAAACCTTAGCTAATAGCTTTTGATGGTGTGACACTGGTAGAGAGAAACTAGTGGCTGAAACCTTGTCAAAGGTCACAAAGAATAAATCACAAACAACACAGTGATGCTGTGTTTGGTATATTCTTTCCAAAGAAGATAAAATCAACATTACCTTTTGCTTGAATCTGCCAATGAAATGATGGGTCAGACTGGCATGTCATTTATACTTATTTAAAACAGGTTAATCTGATCTACTTTCTACCGCATTTTAAATACACCTGTGCATTGAGACACCTGGACACAAACCTAGTTACTGGTAAGCTGGTAACCAAACTGGTTTGGTTCCTCTGTCAGGCCTCAGACTGTCCAAAGACTACGTCTGGACAGAGAGAGCACAACAAAACATTTCTAGGGGTTTGTCTCAACCTAGCCACCTAGAAGCTGTGCATCTAAGTCTCAGCTAATAATTTAGGCTGCTTTAACTACCAGTCCAGAGAGAAGTTCCAGGTGTGTTTGAGTCCTGTGCAAGATGGATGGAATAAACCCCCTCTTTTACTCCCTTCTCCCACAAAGGGAGCTACATCTCTCCACTTCTGCCATGGGGAAGAAGCCATTTCAGAACATTCTGACAAGTGGTCCATCATGGGGGAGGTTTTGAGAGTATTTTCATCTCTACCTCTACAGCACAGAATCTGCCTATGCGACTGTGTGCTGAAAGAGAAGATAAACACTAGATAAAAATACTGTTTAACTAAATTTTTCAGCCTCTTGGAAGTGTGATTCTGAAGCCAAGAATTTATCATCCAAGGTTATGAAGAGATCCTGAACATGTTCACGCATAAAGGAGATGCACAACACATATATGCATATGTACGACCTTATCTATGTAGCTCAGAGCAAAGTTACACTTTCAATTGTCTAAAACTGAAATGTTACTCATGTGAATTAAGAGAATGCTGATAGAGAAAAGATCTCATGGTATTAGATTTCAGAGAAGGGCAAAACCTGCCCCTCAAGAGTTTTAATTTATGTGAAATCACCACTGGAAAATTAATTTCCAATCCACAATATAAAATTTTGCCACACATTTTACTGTTGCTATGTATCAAACTTCCTATTAACACTAGGACCTCTAAAAAAATGCCAAAGGAACTGAATGCACCTAATGTAAAGAAGACCCCCAAATACCTTCTGCAGCTCAGATCCACTATCTGTATTTTATAAATTAGATGTTGGTTGTTGTTTAGCTCTGTTAAAAAATTATCTGTATCTGTACTTATTTCACCTAGGAATCCTTTCAACCATATTTAAAACAAAGGTAGGAAATGGGAACTGAACTGTAAATAATTAAAATGATTTCTTTTGACAGAGAGACAGGAAACCACTGTTTTAGTTTCTAAATCCTGAGTTTAAGGAGTTCCCTTCATGAGCAACATTCACTCATTTTTTAGTGGGTACATGCTTCAACAAAGAAAATGGAAAAGGGTGACAGTAAATGGCAATTAGCAACACCAAGTTTGATATCAGAACATGTTTCTTCCTCAAAAGAACTGAACAGTGACAATAATGAAGTTTTACTTTTTCCTCTCTTGTGCTACTCATTTGCTGAAGATGCCCTCCTCTCCATTCCCAGGTTTGCAGAAGGTCAGGCTACTCTCACAAAGACAGCTCTAGAAACTGAAACTGTCACACAACCCATCAGAACCCATAAAGTCATTATCAAATGTTGGCCTTTCCCCAGACTGGATACTTGGGGCTGGATTTGTGGCACAGCTTTCATTTTATTTTCCAAGAGGAATGCTTTACTGAAATAAAATTCACCGCCCTGTAGCTTATTCTACAGGCCAGAGAGGAAAATACAAGGAAATGCGTAACTGTCTTAAAAAGCCATTGAGCACTAAAAGCCCTGCTAATGATAGGGAAGGAAATAGAAGATTATTCTAATTCATGACCCAAACTTAGCTTTAAATGACAGAATGGCAAAAATAAGAAAAATGACAAGCTGCTTTACCTGACACTTAACATAGTGCAACTTCTGAAGCAAGAAAAAAATACAGAAAATAAAAAACTAAAGCACTGCACCTCATTTGGAATCAAATACCATGTATTACTGACAGCTTTCTTCTTCCACACCCACCTAAGGTTTCTTGCTATGTCCTTCCTATTAAATGTAACAGTCTTCTAGCCCTTTTTGTAGAGATCAGTGTGCAAGGGGCAGAGGTCAAGATGCAGAGTAGATACCATTAAAAGTCTGACAAGGTACAGAACGTGTAAGACCACGAATTGCTCCTGCAACTGGTCATTTTCAGATCTGAGTATGGTTAAAATTGAGGGCATTTAGCACATACCAAAACTAAAGCTGAATACAAAAATACAACCCTGCATTTAATTACAGCACTCAGATCCTTCTGGGGAGGGTGCTAATGACAGGTATTTTGTACTTCAAGCTATGTCCCCCTCCCAGGAAGCATCAGCTGTACTCTCTCAATAGACCTTTCCTTGTAGCTACTTTTAAAGAAATGAAAAGGTCATACAGCTAAGCAAAAAAACCCCTCATAACAATAACAAAAAAATTAAATTATATTTTAAAAATCACTCTGGCTGCTGCACTGCTACTGAAGCATCTTCCTCATTCCTAAAATTAGTGCAGTAGATGTTACACCTCAAATTCCTGTAATCTTTCCTGAAAGTCTCCTTCAGAAAAAAATTAATTCAGAATAAAGAGTGATATTTTTAAAAGTTCTTGCAGTTGCTCTAACAATATTCAGTATTAATTTTGTCGCCATCTAACTTTAAAAAATACCTTTAAAAACATTTTTGTCCAAATCTTTGGAAAAGCCCATCTCCCTCCTGCTTTCCCTTCTCCAATCCTGAGATAATCCTAAAGCCATAAACTTTCAGAAAAATGGCATCACACACTTTGCTCTGCATCCACAAGGCCCCTGCCATTCACTGAATTTAAGAAAAGCAAGTAATTATTGTGAATTGCAAATTAAACTGTATTTTACCTTTCCTGTCTTGGCTTTTCAGCACTGTTTGCCTACCACTGTTTTCAGTATCAGCAGTATACTGATTAGTAATGCTGCTTTACAAATAAAATTGTTGTGAGATGATAAGAGCTTTAAAAGACAAACATAAATTGTAAGACTGAGACAAGTTTCTGACTAATTCTCACCATGAGCTTAACCATTGCATTACTTCAGCACTGAAATGGGTTGGTGTGTAGAACAGGCACAGTAACTGTAATTGCATATAGGCTTCTTGGGGATTAATTGCAACATTACTGTCTTCAGTCAAAATGATCTGGTCATTTTATTAAGTTTCACAGAACACCAGGCCTGAGACTACACAATGTCCTATATATCACATCCTTATTTTTCCTAATCTTTTATGGAAATGCACCTTTCTGAGAAGTGTTCAGTGTTGACTGGAAGAGACCAAGGGACAGACACTGCACCATCTCCCTCGCTCATTCATCATTTCTCACATTTAATCGAGTACCTAATTTCTACTTTGACTTTATCTGGTTTCTGTTTATGACTATGACTCATTTTCCACTGAATTAAAAAAGCCTTTAGCACTCCATATCTCCTCTGTTGAGGAATTTGTACACTGTAATCTAGCTCTCCCTCAAATTCCCTTATGACAAAATAAGCCTGATGTCTTTTTACATTTATTGCATAAGACTCATTCATTACGCAGGCCTTATCTCTGGTGTCCCTCTTGCTTGCTGTTACCTTTTACAACTTCCTTTTTGAAGAAGATGACGACTGACTCAGTACTTCAGTACCAGCTGTACCAGTGACGTGCACACTGGAAGTCATTGGTTTGTTCCTGATAGTTACTGCCCTACTTACATGTTCCCAAAGTTCATAAGCTCATTTTGTAGAAGTCTCTCTTGGTTGTGCCTTCACTGTCAATCTTCAAAAAAATACCAGTTTGCTGGGACACTGTAGCCTCATTCTGACACAGCCAATCAGAGATTACCCTTTAAAGCAGGAACTACTTTAGAGGGTTTTTTTGGGTTGGTTCAGATAAGCATGCTGTTATGCACAGCTGTCTTGTCCTCCTTATTATATACATCCACTAAAGACATCAGCAGCAATTTTGTGTACTTCAAGATTATTGATCAAAGTTTCATTCCTCTAAAAACAGCCAAACAGCCACAAACCCAACTCAGTCTTTATTCCTCATAAGTACTTTCTGGTAAATGTCATATTACTTTTCAAGCCTATTCGGATCACCACACTATCATCTGGTTCACATTGAAATTACATTGAAAAAAATCTGCAGAAAATCAGCAAGGAAGCACAAGTAGGGCCAATCCTGTTTCATTCCAGCTCTTTTCATCACTCAGGCATTTTGAAAAGCCACAAAAAACCCCAGAGCTCATCAACACTCACCAAGTGACTCAACTGTCACAGAGCATAAAGCAAAACCAGGGAGAAAGAGAAATGCAACTGTGGTGCATTGAAACAACAGCAAAAACTGCCAATGCCACAACTTTCACGACAGATTAGCTGTGAAGTTTTACTGCAGCTAAAAGCATGTTGTGTGGGAAGACTGTCCAGATTCATCTTAGTATTCTGTCACCTTGCAAATGAGCATTTTGCAAATCCTTATGGTCACAAAACCACACAGAATGCACCACTCATACTATCCAACACAAGCATATTAAAAAAAAACTCTTTTAAATCCATTATGTAGCATTGCAAACCGGTTACCAAAGAAGTGGCAAAACTTAAACGCCCATCAACAAATACAGGACTGAGAGAAAGGATAATTCTTCACTTTCCTCCTTAGCTGGTAAGAGTTAACTAGGAGTTAGTCAAAGGCTTTTCTGCATCTTAAGGACCAGATATTTTTAAAAGCTTCTGAAATCCTACAATTCAATATCATTTTAGACTTTGAATATTTCAAATTTTTCTTTCCCATCTAAATAGTGTCTTCAAACTACAAGTGTGGTGAGTGTCTTAAGGCTTACATTGTATCAGCTGCATTCTCAAAAACAGGGGTTAAAATTTGTGACTTACCAATGTGGGGAAGGCCACAGAAGGGATTTAAGAGTTTAGTTTGTTAAATTTAAGAGCAATGCATAACTGCAGTCAAGGGAGCATGAGAGGAGGAGGAAATAAGACGGGGGAGGGAGTACAGGGGACTGCTTTGAGGCAAGGGAGCACTGAAGACCACAGAAACTGCAGCTGCAGATACTGGGGTGAAGCACAAGGTGAAGAGGTGAATATTACGAACCCATAGCAAACCAGGCTTCATTGCAGTTCTGCTCATGGAAGAACTTCTTGATCATGATGATTGCCCAATTGAGGAAGTATTATATTCATCCTCTCTGGTGCCAGGCATAACTGTACATCTAGCCAAAGACTCCATTCATTGTCCTTTTATTCCTGCAATTGTGAATCATCTCCACCTTTGTATATTCATGCCTAAGCCTGCAATTAACCTGCCAGCCATGTTACTCACAGGTAGAAATTGCCAGGTTCCTTTCTTATTATTTATTCATTTTTGTTTGGGCAATGAAGATAGGGTAAATACACATAAACTTACATGGTATTCTATCTACTCGTTAGCCTATACCTGATTATTAACAGCAAATGATCTTATCACACTCAGCTACAAAGCCAACATCCTATGAGAGAACAGCATATCTGAATCAGATACTAAAAGACATTTAAGGCAGTCTTAAACTTTGGAACCAAGTAAAAGGAAAAACAACATGCAAATCTTTTACTAAATAGTCTGTGTTACAAAGAATGAGTGTTTACTTAGCAAAATACATGTAAATACTTGTGCTCAGGTATCAAGTATTAAAAATGAGGTCTTCTGCAAGTTCTGTCTTCCTATCAGCATTGGCACAATGTCAACTGCTCATACTTCTCAAATACTAAGAATGTAGCAGTGCAAATTTGAGGTTAGCTAGGGCATTGGCCCCATCTTCAAGAGATTCTGAGTCCTCACTTTTCATCTTGAGAAACTTTCAACCAGCTGTTCTTGGAGCACCAAGCTGCTCACCTAAAATTTGGATACACTAATCATCAGTTGTTACTGAAGTCACTGCTTTATGTCACATTTTTGTCTCCTTTTTGTGAAGGGAAAATCTCCACATATCTATTCAGAGCTTAGCACTGAGGTTCTCTGTTGCATGCCCATGACCCTAAAAGTTCAATTGCTTAGTTATTCTAAATGCTCATGCTACAGAGGCCCTGCAGGCTTGCCAACAGCCTCACCTGGGATGTTCCATACTATCAAAGTATACTTACAGTCTTCAGAATGTATTCTCTGTTTGGCTTGGACTCTTTTCAAGCCTGTATTTCAGTCATTTTGAATTACTGGGGACACTCTCTTGCAGTGAGGTGATTTGAAAGGTACAGGTAAGGTAACAACACGCTTTTACAGCATCAATGAACATTCTGACTACCACCTTAACAACATTCTTATAAATCTTATTGCTACACAGAGTTGAAAGAACCTGAATGCCTGTGTTATATGCAGACTAACACTATGATGTGCAGACTGAAAACAAAGAACAGCTTCAAACAACCACACTGCCGGAGGTAAAAAGGCAGAGGGAGGTTCCTCTTGCACCAAAGTAGCTTTGAAGCTAGCAGCATTAGTGGCAGGTCTAGACTAGCATCAAGACCATAAAGTAAACAAAAAACATGTAGGTAAAATTTGGGATTACCAGCCTTACAGTGTCTCTGAAAACAATTACTTCATTGTTCATATGCTCCATGGAATCATGCCTCCTACTAAAAATTCTCACGTGTAACATAAATAAAAAAATATAGGAAGTATCATATATATATATAAAAGCAATTAATAGCTCTGGGTTGGTTATTTCACAACACTTTACACATCTGATTTCTCAAAGTCATCTAGTCATGTTTTGCTGCCTTATAATAGACATTAGAACCAATTACAGACTTAAAGGTAAGTGATAGTTGGGACATGGGAGTGAAGTCAATCTATTACTAAAAGTGTTCTCCTTACTGCTTTGCAAATAGGGTGGGAAATAAAAACTTCACCTCTCAGTTAACACCACATGAAGGGGTAAACTAGAATTAGAATGACCTAGTTTAGACATATCATTATAATAAAGATTACACAGATTTTAAATTTTAAACCAAGAATGAAGCATTTATTTCCACTTCTCATGTCCAATAAGGAAAATTTCTTAGGAGTACCTGGGGATTTGTCACCATCTTGGCATCTTGTGCAAGAGACCGTGGTGGTTATACTGTTGTTGCTTCTTATACTACCCAAAAATAGTAAGCAGGTCCCTCAGTAAATCATCCCTGAACACAGGATGAAGCTGTGCCAAACTCTTCTGAGCTGGGTTATTGAATCTGGAAAGTTTGATTAAGCTGAGAGTGGTGCTGAGGCTTCTGCCCAGAGATGGGAAACCACTCATTTCTTTCTGCTCAATTTTTAAGTACAACAGTATATATGAAGTATATTTCAAGCAACATGTACAGTATGAAATATGCAATGAATTCCAAATTCTTAAAAAAAAAAGTTCCAAATTGTCATTTTAAGCTTGCTTTAACAGCCTCTCCCTGATAAAAATTTTATTAATATTGAAGTTGATTATACCAGGCTCATTCCTTAAGGCATTTGTCTGAACTTACGGAATAAATACATTTAATATAAAAATCACTTTCCATAGCATGCAAATGTATGTTACTGCAGACAACATTCAGGTCTTATTTCATTAAAAGAAAGATAGAGTCTAACACACTCAGTTCTAACAGGTTGTCTAAAGACAGTCTTCAGAAAGGACCTTTCTATTTTGAAATGCAACACTCCTTCTCTCTGAAACTCTGTCTGCTTTAAAAGTCTCCTCTCCAAATTTAACCTAAACCAACACATACCTTTTGCCATTTCCCAGTGTTATCCACTGTCGGGGTGCCCGACAGCGACAATCCACCACTCTATCAATTATGTTCAAAAGGCTGGAGGCACTTTCTGTTTCTTCCCTTGTCCAAACTACATTCAAGCAGTGCTACTTTTTCACATATCTAGGGTTGTCTCCTTTCCCAAACAAGACAAAAATTGTTCTTCACATCCCACCAGCTCTTTTCTGGATTGCTGATCTCTTCAACAACTGTAGGCCTAACTAGATCATATGAGGGAAGGCTGCATCAGCATAATGATTTCTGAAGTGCCCTGGCGTCTCCAATGCTCTAAGAACCTCTGACTGGACGATCCTAACAACTTCTCTTGGACTTCTGTCTTCTAACAGCATTTAAACTTGCTATTGGATAAAAGTTCTCAGAAATCACTGTATTTTTTTCATACATGAAGTTACCTAGTTACATCAAGCCCAACTAACATTCTTCCCAAGAGTAAATTTGCCAAGAAATGATAAGTCCAAAATCTAAATACCATCCACATGAACTAGACAGCTTGTCTTAGCCAGCAGCTCTCCAACCTTATCCTAATTCTGATGCCAATGATGACTGCAGCTTTCCACAGACCTTCAGTGTTTTCTCTCAGTGGAGATCTGATTCAATGTTTTATGTACTTGGTTTGTAATAAGATCTGTGCAGAATGGTTCTGATGTATATTCCTTGCACTCCCAAATCTCCTACTGCCACTCACAGTCACTCCTGGAATACAGGCAACACAGGAGCTGTTTCTAAATAGTATCTTAACACATAAAATAGTATTTTCCATGGGGAAATAATACAGTTTGTGCCTGTGAGCAGAAATCTCAAAATATTCCTTGGTTTCAGTCTCATTTTTGAAAAGCCTGAAGCATTTGGTAAATAATCTCTTTAGTCAGCAACAGAATTTTGATTCTGAAGCCACACTGTAGAGCTCATGCCCAGCTAGTTTAGCTGAGCAGAAAGCAAATGGGAACCAGAAACTGCATAAAAAGCACAATCTTTAAAAATGGTGTTTTAACATCCTGAAGCTTGACCATCACTTCTGCCAACAAAAGTATTCTTTACTACACAGGACATAGACTAAGAATGAGTAAGGTTTTCTGAAGTAGTAAATGGTGGCTTGTGGGACTAGGTTTCCAGTCTCAGCTTGAACATTAAGGGCAGTATGGCAATAAAACATCAGACTATAAACATGGCTAGTCAAGAAAAGAGACATGCATGTAAAAATATTTATAAACAAAGCTAGAATATCACACCATCCAAATTCTGTTTTTCTGTGAAACATTTAATTATTGCCTGTTTAAAAAACAGGATATGAACAGTTTAAGAGGGGAGTGAAAGCGTGCGGGGCTGCACATGATCATTTCCTGTCGAGCTTCACCAGATACTTCTGTGACCCATGCTAATCAACAATCAGAGATAGGAAATGCCTTTCAGAAGTGTTCCACTACAGAGAATTCAAGGCAGACTTTTAATAACAAAACCCAAAGGAAAGGTATTTATCCTGGATTCCAATGTTTGTGAGGGTCCTCAGTATCACTAAAAACTTATGCTTTTCTATTACCTGAGATTTCTAGTTTTGTATTATTTCTATACTTGTTGAAGTCTTTGTAAAAATTATGAATTTTGAACACTTGGCTCCTCTGGATGTAGAAAAGACTTTCATGTGATAACTAAATTTCAGTAAACGGAATATGTTTCTGAGGATTCTTTTCATTACAGAGGATTTTCCTTTCAGAACTTAATATGTAATTTGCATTGGACAATTACTACTGTATGTACTGTTACTGCTATTGTTTATTGTCCTACTAAACAAGTAGGAGACGTACACATGGGGCACACATCCTAATCAATGCTTTCAAATTTGTTTTGAAAGCTTTCTTTTTTTACCAAGAAAGAAAAAGCAAACATCCCAGGAAGTGCTAAGGTATTCCGTGTAGCTTTTTCCTCTTAGATAAGATGCAATTTTCTTTTCACTTTTTCTTTTTTTTTTTCAATTTGTTTTTCAATTCCATCTGTGTTATAAGAAACTCCAGAACATAAACCAAAACACCAGTATTCTTTTTATCAACAGTCTTGCTAAACAAAGATGACTAATATATGAAAGGCATAGTTTCCCAGCCATTCCCTTCACTGCAGTCAGGTGCTACCTTCAAAATCTGTCACTAAATTTTACCAGTGCTGTATTGGTCAATGAACTAAAGAAATTTACAGAGGTAATTCAGTTTCCAAGCACCTACTCTGACTCAACCTGGTACCTCTCTGATAGTGCTACTTCAACCCCAGCCTTTAAGATTGAGCATGTACACAGCTGCTCATTTGAACAATACAATTAGTGGATTTGCATATTACAAGTATAGTTTTTCCAGAATAACTCCTCTGGTCTTCCTGACAGTGAACAATGAACTCTTATCCCACATTACTGAGTACTCACCTTCACTCATTAACTTTCATTATGCATGATAGCAGGGCCACTGCAACTCTCTCTTGCAGCATGCTCCCTAAAAAATCAGAATTGGGCACAAGGAGACACATAAAACTTCCAGCTAAAGTACTTGTAGATTTTAAAGGCAAAGTAAAACGCCAAAGACCTCCATACAGAAAAAGTCAGGATGGGCTTGGTATGCTTTGAAAATACACACCAGCTTCCTGTCTATGAAAAGTTTCTTCTATCAAATCATTTGCTCCTTTCTGCTGCTATCCAAGTGTTCAAAATTTCCCTTCTTGCCCTCCTATTTGCTCCCTTTTCTGTACTCTCTCTATTGGCTTTTTCTTCTACAAACAGTTATATCCATTCACGAGTTGTTTTTTTCATCTTCCTAATGTTCAAACTCAGAGATGTTCATCTTTCACCTTTCCATATACCCCTACATCTGGACCAACCTTTTCCCTTAAATTCCCCTTAGAGCTGGTGAGTATATTGGCTCAAAGATGTTACTGGAAAGAAGCTAAGACAAATTAAGGAGGAAAATTACCTAAGTTTGAGCATTCCCAAAAATGCTGTGCTTGTTAAGATCTAAGTAATGCAAAGGTAAATGTACAAGTTCCTTAGTTGTATAAACATCAGGAAGAATGCATGCACATTAACATACAAAACATGTATACATGATCTGCTACAGTGTACAATCATTTGAAATTACAATCAGAAGAATGTAGAAGACCTGGGGCAAAATGAAAAACTTCACAAAATTCAGTGAATTCCACCTGGAAAGTGGGCCATAGTTCTGTAACTTTTCTGCACCCTCAGTATTTCTTCTGCTCACTTAATTACATTCCAGACTTCAAATTTTGGCTAACACATTTGCATACACTTTGTACTTCAAAGGCTGACTTGCTTATTAGCATACCCTAGTTCCTGTTACTTGTATAAATAACTATGAACAGGAGTCACATTGATCTAGCTGCACTTAATTTCTATTGTCTGTACTGGGAATTCCTCAGATTCAAGCTCATGGAAATTTTTGTTTGGTTTGGTATAATCAATTTTTGATTATGTGTTTCTACAGGAAAAAAAAGTCTCTCATTAATAGAAAAAATTAATTTTGTTAGGGAAGTTATAGATGTTGGTGGGCTCAGTGGTAGGTAGTAAAAAGTTGATGTCAAAACAAATAAACTGAGATACAAGGTATATATATGAAGTATTAAATACAAAGACTAGAAGACAGAATTTGATCTGATTTTCAAATACTTTGGAAGAAAGACTTCATAGACATGGAGTTTTCTCTAAAAAGAGCTTGATTTTATCAGAGTTCACTTCATATACTTGAAAAAGTATTAGAAAGTTTACTTCATTTGGGAAGATTTTTTTTCAAAGTACAATAGGACTGCTAAAGTACAATCTATGGTACACAGGTCAAGTAAGGTGCATATACAGGCTCGCTCTGTTCTAACCCATGGCAATACCTAAGGCCCCACAGATAAACTTCAGGTAAGTATAATAGCCACTGAGAAGTTGCTGAATCAGACCTTTTGTCTGTTTTAAAATGTCCTTTAAAAAAACACAGTGAGGATTTTATCAGGATTTTTCCTCCTCAATCTATTTCTTGTTTGACAAGGAATGTTTCTTCTGAGAAACTGAAGTTGTATTTTATTTCTGAAAGAGCATGTACTAAAAGTTTTCTGATGGTATGTCCACATCCTGCCACTTACCACAATAGCTTTTTAAAAGGGAGATTTAACATCCTCCTGCAGGATGACCAGAACACCTCATTCTAGCTTGCAGGACAGGAAGAAGGTAGAACACTTTCTCTTGGGGTGTGCAGGATAAAAATAATTTTCTGGAGTTTTGTTTTTTTCTCTATGACAATGCATTTACATACATTTCCAAATTTCTTCTAGAACCTCTCTGAAAATGTCACCCAATTGAGGCTTACTCAGAGCCACTGTTCCATGAGAGTTTGTAGGCACTGCCTTTCTTTAACGGGAGAGCAGGAAGAACAGTGGACATATGTGACAGGGCCTATGCCGTCTGCCAGGGCTTCCTCAGCATCCCCATTTCCTCAGTGCATTCTGACCAGTTGTGGCCTCAGAAAGTCAATCTGGATGAGGGTGATCCACTCAACAAATCAGGGCATGTTCTCTCTTTGGTAATGTAGCAGACGAAGCCCGGGCAAAGCTTGGTGTTTTGAAAAGCATGCTTTCAACTTTCTTCCAGCCAGAAAACAATGTACAATTATTAATTAATTTTAATACCTTATAACCTAGTTTGTATAAACCATATATCCCGTGTCAAAACAAGAACAAAGAGGAAGTTCCAGTTTCTTCACAGGTTCTACTGAGCGTGCAGCATCATTATGGAAATGACGCATACTTCTGGAGATGCATTGACAAGCATCTCTTCGAACAGAACTCCAAACTCAAGATGAGTAACGGCAACGTGCCCAACATGTTTGTGTGCTAAGACAGTAAATGAGCCTGTCATCCTTGCATTTTCTTCAATGCTATAGTCTCCTGTGCCCTGGCTTAAAAGTGATTTATTACTCATCAGTTGAGAAGACACAACAAGGAGGAAAAAGGAATAAACCTCAGGCGTTCAGAAATAAGCATAAAATTGCCAAAATGGCATCACCTTTTCTGCTAATCCAGCTAGGGGTTTTAACAGGAAAAAAGCCTTGTTCGATATATAATTCCCTAAGTTCTTAATCACTGCATGAATTTTTATATGCCAAATACTGTCTTCAGCATATGTATGTTCTTGGTGCTCTAGGAGGAGAAATGGTCTATATATGGCAAAGTAATACTTGAAAGACAACAAAAGACTAAAGACCCAAATACAAGAAACGCAGAAGTACAAATTGATCTAACTTTTTTTCCATTTTGTCTTTTGTGATATATCAATTACATTAAATGAGATTTTTTTCCAATCTTTTTTCCTATGGAACGGCAAAATTGCTTTTAGAAAACAAAAGTGTGCAGTTTTTCACTTGACATTGTTTTGGAAACTTGCAAAAATATAGCAAGGAGATGGATTGTTTGTTCCTTGACTGGCTTGCTGCTAACAGCAACACATGCAAACAGACCAGAAACTCAAATCACTCTTAAGATACATGAATTCTTGTCATAATAATATTTTCTACATTATAATTTAGTCATCACTGCCTGTTAGTCAACTTCTAATTTATTAAGTACATGTTTACAAAAAGATTAATTCCACAGAAAATTCCCATCAAAATGTTAATCTGTCAAAACAAGTAACGTAGAAATAGCTGATATAGCTATCACATACTCATCAGAACTATCAGGGGGAAGATTGCATTCAGCTGCATTTTGAAGAGAAACACACTACAGACTTTACTATTACGCTGCCAGATGCTCAGGTTTCTTTTAATGGAGTTAAGTGGAATAAATTTCTCAAAACATAGTTTTATATATGCTGAACCAAGCATTCCAGAAAACACTGCATTTTCTAAAAAGTTGACTTGACTTTTTCCCCCTCAAATAAAAAATCCCCAAGTCAGTTTTTAAAAAATATATATTTAATATAAAATAAACAGAACATTATGCTTGTAAACTGAGATTTTAGTTCATAGGCTTTTTCAATCCCTTTGTCTTGGAATGACCTATTTATATACTTGGATTGACAAAACTGAATTTGGATTTTTAATGCCTCCTGCAGTTTCAACCCTCCTTTCCTTCAAAAAACTGATCACATCAAAATGTTTGTTTCCCCTAGTAATCAGTAAAGCAGGTGCATTGCTACACACCTCACAGATTTTGCAAATTAGGTAAAATGCTGTTTTGGTAAAGGTTTTCACAGTCTTCACTGAAATATATGTCAAAAAATAGTACTCTTTAAACTGTTAATTTGTACCGATGTTGAAATGATACCGGGCATATAAGAGAAATTCTGTGAGGTCAGACCCTGCTGTCAGCACCCAGCCTGGACAGAAGGTTGGGCGCTGCCTGTTCCTGACTCCTCCACTACCTCTGCTGCACACCACGGTTCTGGCAATCCTTCCAGTCCCTGCTGCCCTTTGTCATAGAGATTTTGGCTATACAGGCATTTATCCACCCTTCAAACACTTCCTCTTCAGATCAGTGCTTCACTGTGCACAAGGAAACGTTTCCAGTTACATCCTGCCCCTCTGTGAACTTGACTAGCCTTTACCACTCCAAGCCCCTTCCAACCTAAAAAGAAACAATAGGAGCAAGTTCGCTTTCTGTAAGCAGCAGTTTGGCTAAGATTTAAGCCATAACCTATCTTATTTCTTAAACACAAATATAAAATTAGAATTAGACTCATTTGAAGACTGCACTTTACCTACATGACCTGTGTACTATACTTGCTTGATCTATGTTTAGGTCTGCCTGCTTTTCATGCTAAACACATTTTCTGCCACAAGTATCTTCTTACCAACCCTTCTGAATAAATCCCTTATGTAAACTGCAAAGCATGACTTCTAGAGCCCCACTTGCTCCGGATCTACAGACCATAGTTCATTTATCCTGCTGCAGATGAGGTTTTTACTTCAGATCTTCCACTCCCTGCTTTCTTCTGGGCTTCTTACACCATTTCACAGGCAGCACATCCCGATGAACCTTCCCTACGAGATTCTCATTATCCGTAGTAGCTCCCTGTTGTTTCTCTGAATGACAACAAACTGCCTTCTTCATGCAGGCCTGGACCTTCTCCTGCTGGATAAATCTCACATTTATCACCAGTTGTGACAAACACAACAGCATGTCACAACAGTTTACAGCAAGGCCAGTAACTACTGTACCAAACGTCAGGTCGGAGTGTGGGCCCACAAGACCTGGTGGGATCCCAACACTCAGAAACAGGGTTTCAATGGATGTGTCAACTCCAGAAAAGCAGTGCAACTTGCACCTGGAATCTGCGCTTCAAGGCTGGAAGGCAGGAAAAGAGACCAAAGCAGGTAAGCTCAGGAACTGCTCAGTTAGAAGATCTCTCAGCTTGAACAGGTCCTAATAAAAGGTCACAAAAACTGCAAGTATCACCTTAGAAGTTTTCAAAGATATTCCTCTACAGTTAAAGTGACACATCAGACATGAAAGAGACTTGCTCACATTGCAGAATACATTGCATCATGCTAAAATAACCCCAGTGCAGCTGGAAAATTTCTTCATGGAGAATGACCCAATTACAGGAAAGAAATTTAAACACCAGCTTTCCCTCCTATGCCCAAATGCTGATTATGCTTATATATCTCATAGACAAGTTAACAGATAAATTCAAAACATATAAATTTCACACCTACGCAAACATTCAACAATTGAAATGGTGTCAGCAGAATGGCTTTTTATGTTCTTTACTTTGAATTCTTGATCACTAGGGTATGTGCAAAATTTGGCACATATGGCTACATAATAGGCTTATCTCCACAAAAAGGTAGTCCTCTTAACTTGAGCCCTTGTTCTTTGGCAAGACTGGATATGAATAGTTTCGAAATGAGATGTGGCACTCCATGGCAGTACTCCGTTTGCAAAAAAAGTGGACAGAACCTCTTGAACATACCTTCCCATCCTATATCCTGCTGCACCATCCCAGCTGACTCAATAACTTCAGAATGTGGGACTGGCATAGATTAGATTGAGTCAATGTTCTCAAAACAAGGTCACTTTTCAACCACCCATCATGCAGTCATCTTCCAGGGCCTCTTGGCAGCAGGCAGAAAAGGCCTTCTCTAGAGTCCATTACACACCAGATGAATCCATAGTCCCCATTCGCATCTTTCTAAGGACAAGCTCTGCTAAACTGATCTGAAGGTGTTTGATCTTGCTCCTTTTAAATCATGGAAAAATGTAGATATTTTTTGTGGTCCTAGGAAAGATGACATTGGCTTTTAGTACTTGAATAATTGCTGGTCATCTAACAGGATGTATCTCATTGAGAAATGTGAAGTTTGGATCCTTTTTTCTTATGTTTCCGTTCAATCCTTGTGCTCAGACTTTTTAAAGGCATAGATGCTTTTGGGATTGTTGTTCTCCTGCACCATTTCTACTGAAGATTCGCTCAATGTCTCTAAGCCAGAAACTTCAGCAGAAAAGAATCAGGTTGGGGTTCAGCTATGAATGATTTCTGGAGTGGAAAAGAAAGCATTTTAGAAACATTCAAACACTTAATCATACAAAACACATATATTGAGTAATAGTGCCAAGAAGTAGATCTAATCCTGAAGTCCTTAAGATGCCAGAGCTCAAGGAAGCTGAATGCTATGGTCCCAATTAGTAAAAATGCTTATGCACAAGCTTTGTATTAAGCACTGGTTTAATCCAATGAAGTTTATGAAAAGCATGTTGCCTCAAACAAGCAAAACTTGTGTTGAATACAATGGGAGTTGTGTTTATGCAAGGTGGAAAGGCTTCCTTGAACAAAAATCCAGTATATGAGAGTAATACTGGGGTCGAATGACTAATCTCTCTTACTCACATAAACTTTATTTCCCTGTTCACAGAACTCTGTCCCACCTTTTAAGGTGTTTTTAGTCTGATGGATATAATAAACTTAATACTCCATCCATGAGGTTTCAGGACATGAGATGTAGAGCATTTAATTCTATTATGGTTTCATCAAAAGAAGCTCCTTTCATTCAGTTAAGGATCAGAAAGAAAGCACTTCTAATCCAATGACTCTTCTAATTTTAGTAATGGAGACCTAATTTAATTTTAGACATGTAGATAAAAGGATACTAAAAAATGAGACATATCAATGAAGGTGTCGTTACAAGTACTGTAAACAATTGCCTGTTTTCTCTTATTGTCTTAAACCCCTGTGTGAAAATGTCTTCACTAAAACTGGTTCCTTCAAGAGCATGCAAATAATGTGAAAATACAATAAGCTTCATGGAGACATACTAATGATCCACACTCATGTTCATAATTTCAAAGAATATCAGGAGCAACTACTTAATTTGTATTAAATCTTTAAAAGGAAGAGGAAAACAGTAGTGTTGTCTTATGAAATTTTAGTGCCCATTTCCCTTTTCTACATGTCCTACTTGCAAGAGACCACCTCCACCTGCCACTGCCACCCCAAGCTAAGAGAAATTTTGATGTCAATTGGATTCCCACACACACACACACACACACACACGTGGAGGGTATAGAGGGGCATAGTACCTAGCACCTGGTAATACATCACCCTGGTTGCTACGCTACTTGTGTTCATCAAACATGTAAATGTGCTAGGAATGCACTAATTACTGTTTTCCCAAGACCATTTTTCCTGTTAATATCTTCAGTTTGCACTGTGGTTACTAGTAGCTGCAGTCGCCAAAACAGTAGCAGCAGTAACAGGCATCAGTAGCTTACCTGGCAGATTTTAGGCTACCAATACCTGGGTTTTGCATTTTTCTGAAAATTTGTACTATTTCACTATCAAATGCTGCCATTTCAGTACATTCAAAATATCCTAGCAAATTACTAACATCCTGAATTTAGATATTCTGTATCATAAGGGTTAAGTTAACTAAGCACTGTCAGTACCCAGCCAATTTCTAATTATGGTAAACCCAGTAACTTGTCAACAGGAATTTGCTTTCCATGATTAAAATCAAGAAAACAGTTCTTATCAGAGCAGATAACACAGAATTTGGTCTATTTTCTAGCACAGCATCGATCAAAGATAAAGCCAAAAGTAGGAAAACAGAAACTTGTCATGCAAGTAGAACAACATCCTACTAAACACAATGATTTGAGAATGTTCATGTACTTCAGATATAAGTATTTATATACATTACCTCAGAGCCCTCATTTAAAGTTACAGATTTGCTCTTAGAATTCGTACAGCAGTAAACAATCCAAGTCTGTGGCACATACTGCAGAGCCAACCAAAGTATGAATTAAAATTCTTATGTCAAAGGTATTTAGATTATTTTGACAATCAGTAAGAGGAAAAGAAGCAACTGGTGATGCAATATGTCAGATTTTAATTTTTATAGTCTGATGTAAAATCATTTTCTTTCAGTATTTTTCAAATTTGCAGGAAAAAAACTTTCAGCTTCCCCTTAACTGCTGCTATTGAGTGATTTTACATCATTTTGCAAGCCTACATTTACTCAAGCTGACTCTCTACATTCAGTGGTGACTAATAAGGAAGGACTAATGAGCTTAATTCCCTCTTTCTTTTATGCTTTTAAACAAACAAAAGCCCATGCTTTCTTCCTTCTTTTCAACAGCAGAAAAGGAGGGGAGCACTGACAGCTCAGGGCCAGGGTAAGGACAGAGAGAGACTGGCAGATGGAAACCTAATCCCTAGCAACCTTCTCCCACCCCTGCCCCCTCTCCTCCCAAATTCCCCATCCCTCTTTCCTATTAAGATCTGCTGGAGGTGACAACTTGCCTTCAACATCTCCTTCCCTCCCATCCAAAAATGCAAGTCTGGCACCTCAAAAGAGGACAGCAGAAGCAGAGGGCCCAGGTAGCCAAACACCGTGATTTCAAACAGAAGGGAGAGAGGAGAAAAGGCATCCTGCAAGTGGGATAAAGGGAAAAGAGATGAGCAGAAAAGTGAGGCAAGGATGAGTGCTTATTAATTTCTGAGCAGACCAGGAGACTAATGATCAGACTTTGGGCAGAATAAGGGAGCAAAAATACACTTAACAGTAAAAATGATCAAATTATTTGGAGATTGAAAACAAGTTGGTGTAGAGTTAAGAAACAAATGTTTTCAACTAGGTAATAACAGGTAATTGGCAGCAAAGTATTCTCCAGTTCTACCAACCAAAACTTTCTTTTCAATTTACATACTAACATCTATTACCCTTAATACCTTTAAATAATACTGTAAGAAATTTGTCAGAATCCTGAAACATATAGCCTTGGGGAAGACAGAAAAATTGCAGAAACTTCACCCCACCCAAACATCTCTTAAAATGGCCCTAATTTACACAGACATTTGTTAATGTACATAAGGAATAATAGGAGGGAACAGCCAGAAAGCAAGTCCACTCCCCCTCTGTGGGCCACGGCTTCACTCTGCTTGTGTCTGTCAATACACCAGGCCTCATTTTCATCTAAAATTGGTGTCATGCTGCAAAATGTAGTCATTCACTTCGAGAACTGCAATTATTGCTGTGCTCACATGCAGCAAAGCACCATCTGGCCTGTTCACAATGCAGGCACAATGCAGGAAGAGTGAGCTCTGATGTAAATGGTTTTCCAGTAATACTGAATTCCTCCATAAAAAGCAAGTACAGTTGTATCTCAGAATTACAGAATTGTATTACAGAATCAAGCACTCTTAGATGTCAATGAATACTCAAAAATTTTTGAATGAACCCTGCTATCATCTTCTGTTACATTTCAGTCAATATTTCAGGGATCTGAAGAATCACTAAATATTAGAATTTGTATCTATCTGGATGGATTTCCAAAAGTTCTGAAAAAATACAAGACTGGCATTCCTCTAGGCATAGTCAGGTATATTCCCATTTTTGGGTTGAAGCAACCTATGGATTTTTCAAACACACAAGAAAATAGTACTAATCCATGTGGTCATTTCGGTAATAAATTATACAGCTATTAAGTGCTTACCATGTTTTACAACTGTTAGCACTTAAATATACATGATCTAATGCTCAAGCCAACATTTCAGCTATGCCTCTATGAACAGCAATAATACCATTTAAAATGAATAGCCTGCTCTAGTCACAGAACGCGTTACTGATCATATAATGAATGAAACTGCTCAAATGGATGGTGGTTCCTCCTCTATCCTTCCCTCCCCTCTGCTTTGGAAATATATCAATAGCAATGTGATAACACAGGCAAAGATACACTGAGGAGCATTAGTTTGGGCACAGATTTTGGTGAGTTTTACACTAGAGTTTAGACATTGATCAAACAACTGCTTTGGCAGCAAGAGCAACCCAAGTTGAGAGGAAAGGCAGCAACTCTGAAAAATAGCTACATCAAATTAGTAGAAATCTCACAGAATTATTTGTTCCAAAAACATCATTCCCTCTTACACTGAAATGTGGTAAAAATCACTGCTTTTGGCAAAGCCTGATGCCTTCTCAACCAGAACCAGGAGACAAAAACTCTGTGGATTTTGGATTTTTACCAGATCAAAATGTTGGAGTACTTGAGAACAAGTTTTCAGTTTGGAGCCAAAACTGATTATAATGCTTAGCAGAAAGCAAGTGGCAATTCACTTACCAAGCTGTCACATTTCAACATTTTGTTTTAAAGAATTAAACTTGCAAATTTCCGCATGACTCTGCTGTACAAGTGAAAAACAAAATGATAAGGACTACCAACCACAGAAAATTTGTGTTCAAACTCAGATTCAGCTCACTTAGCCCAAGCCATCTGACGCTGCTACAAAATCATTCAACACAACTCTTAAAAGAAATGAGTACTGTCTTTTACCAAGTGATGAACTCTCATGCCTAATACCAGGGAACACAGATAAGACCCCAGCTGTTAAAAAGCTGGAGCTCAAGGCTTCAGGGGAAAAGAGAAAGAAGGGAGGGACCCAGGGAGTTCTGCCTGTGCCAGCCTTTCTTTGTCCATAGAGAAAATCCAGTTAATGACTATTAAATCACAATACATGCCAAGGTACTCCAAAAGATCTCATTTGATAGAGGAAAGAAGCCAGCATTAAACTGAGAACAAGTACAACAAGGAATGGTCTGGGGAAATGAATAGGAAATTTAAAAAGATAGCACATTATTTGCTCCCAGAAGCGCAGCATAAGATGTTGGATACAGCAGGCATGTCCACCATTGTTCACACGATGTCTTTGTCAAGAATGTAATTTAAGTTTTTGTGTAGAATACAATATACAACACCCGCAGATAAAGGAATTTCACATCACCCAACTGAATAGTCTGCAACGGGAAGTAATATAAAAATTAGGCTTGTACAGATTGTTTCCAAATACTTCAACAAATATTGACACATTTTAGAACGCATCTATTAAGTTCATGAAGAGAGGCTGAAGGCTGGTAAAGTTATTTTAAAACCATTTAAAAATTGTAAGAAAATAGTACTTTTGGAAAAATGGTAATACATCTGCTACATGTCAGTGCATAATAGTGACAGCGTAGAGTTGCTCATGTTCTGCAGCAAGGAGGCAGCCAGTGCATGCAGTCCAAAGGATGATTTACAAGTGTGCTCTGTTATAACCATAAAAGGAGGAGAGGAAATCTAATGGCCAGAAATAGAAATTAAGTAGGGGGGAAAAAATGCTAGAGAAGCATTTGTACTAAATGAAATGGTAAGGAAAAAGATGGGCAAGCAAAAACAAGGCCAAGGAATGGAGTATCAACCTGACACACAGGGATATCACGCAAAAGTGTTCTGCAAAGGATGGTGTCAGGCATGAACTGACTGCTGAGGTCAAGGAATCCCAGATTCCTGTCCCAGCACTAACCGACTCTCTGGGGAGGAAGGAAAGTGATTTCATCTTGCTGTCTTGCTCTGCAAATTAAAAGCGATGATACCTACCTACCTATCTCTTGGACGTGGCAACAGAGAATCAATCAATGTCCTGACAGGCTTCAAATGCTGCGTGTGAAATCCTGGCTCTACTCAAGCCAGTGGGATTTTTTAATGCTGACTTCAACAGCATCAGGAGTTTTATCTACAATTTGCTATCAAAAATGTTGGCCGTTATTATTTAAAAAGGATTTTGAAGCCTTTATACTTAGTTACTTCATGAATCAGAATTGCTTAGTCCATAGGTCAGGAAACAAGTGGGGATGTGGAAATCCCACTCCATTCTTCCTGACTTGCCTACTGCTGCTGTGAGCAAAGAGTCAGGATTTGACCTGAACTGACAGTTTTGACTTCTGTGTTAACAGAGAAGCACTCGGTTCATTGTTACACAGCTAAGACGGATCTTAATATTAGCACTAATAGAAGGTTTTCACACATAAAAAGTTGGCATTTCTATATTGCAATTTTTCCTAGAACAGCAATTCTTCAATATCTGCCCCAGAGAACTCATTAAAGATACATAAAGGAGAGGGAATTAAAAAAGAAATACAAGATCAACAAATAATATTTCCTGCTACCATTATCCTTTTCATTAGACATTTCAAATTGCAAAAGAAGCTGTCAATATTAACATTATGAATCTAAAAACATTCAGAAAAACTGAAATTACAGACAAAAGGCAAAGCAGTTTCCTATGCTAAACAATGCTGCAAAATAACACTCTGCTGGCACTGTTACCAGGAGATAACTTCATGCCAACATCATGGCTTCTCCATATGTCAGTTAAGAAGACAGAAGTTGTTAGTGAAAACTTCCAGAGTTCTTTACAGAAACTAGGGGGAGGGGGAAGGAAGGAAAAATCCTAACAAGTGCAATTTTTTTTTTCAAATAAATAATACCACTCTGGAATGTATGGCATGGAATCACAGAAGTGTTTAGTTTGAAAAAGACCTCTAAGATAAAAGTCCAACCATTAATCCAGCACTGCCAAAGTGACCACTAAACCATAGCCCTACATACCACATCTACACAACTTTAAATACTTCCAAGGGTTGGTGACTCCACCACGTCCTTGGACAGCCTGTTCCAAGGCTTGACAACACTTTCAGTGAATAAACTTTTCCTAACACAGAATCTAAACCTCTCCCACTGTAACTTGAGGCCAAGTTTCCTCTTGTCCTAGCACTTGTTCCTTGGGAGAAGAGACTGACAGCTTTCCTCCCTTGAAAGGATTGATCTCTCTGCCATCTAATCACACTTTGAACTTAACATCTCCAGTGCAAAAGTGTTGAGAGTGTCTCATCTAAAATTTGTAGAAATCCTGGTTCATTACAACAGTTCTCCTCAAGACTGAAAGTAATTCTTAATACCAGTTTGAACCTCAGTTTGGTCCTGTGCATGTCAGATATGCTACTCTTAACATTTGCAAGCAGGAAAAACTAAAGTAAAAAACCACCTCAGCTTTGCAGCAGTCACTGCAAAGGAGCACAAATAAATTTTATAGTACAATGAAGCCATCATCCCTTTGTGTCCTTCATAGGTTGGAAATTGAATGGTATTTTTATTGAATGTGGAATTTACAATGGTCAAAGGCTAATATTTTACAAATCACTCTTCATGCTTCAAGTGTATTTGCAAAGAATTAAGAAAGAGCTTAGAAATGTATGTAAAAATAATAACCAGGTCCTTCAGTAATAGTATTTATCATTCAACCAAGAAGTAAAAGCACAGCTTTGCTGTGGGGGAAGAAGGCATCAGCTCACACATTAGCACAAGCCACCGGGTTCTGTTTTCATGTGTCCCTGTCATGATCAAATGGTTACACAGTCCTTTCCCACCCTGACATCACGATGCTATCTACTGTATTTCAATTTTTACAAATTTATGTTCTGTTACTTCAAGATGCTGCAGCTAAAAGCATGTCTAGACAGAAAAATGTGGCAGATTCTACCTCTGCTGTTTAAGCCAATGCATTTTCAAGTCTTAAAATGTAGCAACTGTGTGATAGACTTTGATGATAATCACAGCTGCTCGTGAAACATCTGGAGTGAGAAGTGCCAACTCTGTGTCTTCAGTTTGAAGGTGATGATAATATCCTTTGGATTTGCACTGGGCTGATCTCCCATGCAAACTCCATGTGTTGCCTGCAGTGACACCATTTAGAGAAAGTCCATAAACCAGCACCGTGGAATGTTTGTGTCATGACTAATTTTACACCAGCAGTGGCAATGACTTCACTCTCCATGCTAAGTTCACCCTTGGGGTGCTTGCAGCTCCTCCCTTACAAACTCCTTTGCAGCAGTAGATGCTTTCTAACTTCCACCCTTGACCTGTTGACCTTGCTCTGTGCTGGAAGGCTGTGGCAGCACTTAACCCCCAAATTCTTCTAGTATATTTGAGGCAGTGAAGAGCCTTCATTCCCTGACTGATTAAATGTCTTCCATAAACATAAGGTATCAACATCATCAATCAAACCAGCTGGTAGTGTCTGACCCAGCCCCAAAACTGGCATTCTTGTGGAAATGAATTGATGGCTTTAACAACAAATCACTTTTCAAATAGATATAACTGAAAGATATTTTGAATTATGGATACTTTAATTTAGATTTCTCTAAAAATATAATTACTTATTATTGCTAAGGCAAGTTTCAAGATGAAAGTGAAAAATTCTGACTTGAAATCACAGGCAGTTGAAGTTTCTCAGTGTTTTAATTAATCACAAAGTTTATTAATTCTGATACTGTTTCATTCACAGACATACTTCAAAGTCTAACAAATATATTTTCCCCTTTTTTTAATGTATGTAACTAATCAGGCAGAAAGGGATCACATTTAGTCACTAGTATAGACACAGTAATCCAGCTTTCACATTTCTGTTGAGTTGAGAAAGTTGAGTTTCGACTTAGTTTCAAAATGACAGTCCCTATTTCTCCCACGGGCAACAAAACTTACTGTAATTCATTGCCCAATTACTGTTCAATTTAAGAGAGTGAAAAATCTCAAAGACATGATGTTCCTGTAGGTTTATGTGGCTGTGAGACTCAAAAGACAGGGAGAACTCAAACACTTTAACACCATTGATAGTGTTAGAGGACAGAACCCCACTGGGGATGTCATTCTGGAGACAGACAACCCCTGATGGGCTGCACATATTTCCTGATGAGTAAGTGCAGGTACGGCTAGCGACTAACGAAAGGACAGGGTGACTTTCAGCCAACCAAGCCCAAAAATACAGAGGGTACTTCAAGTAGCTTACAGTTTTAGGACACGTGGAAGAAACCAGGGAGGGCTGCAGGGAGATGGATAGAGGACAAAATATGAGCACATGTGAGGGGAAGGCAGATAGGGACAATGCCTGGAGCATTATAGCTGGGGTCTCACACAGCATCTAACTGGGATCTGGTGCCATGGCAGTGGGTAGCTTAGAGCACTCAGGATAAAGAGGGTTAAGATGGTCATCTATTCACTGAATTCCTTGTTTTAGTCCCCATTCCCCAAGCTGTCCACCAGAAACTCCCCAGAAACTGCTGTTAGGACTAAACAGTTCCATTTCAAATCAAAGCCTAGGCCTGTGTTATCCCAGACAATAAACAAACACTGTAAGAATAACTGGATGAAACAGACAATTGAATTCAGCTAATGGGAACAAAATAATCACAGGCTTTATCCCCATGATCAAGAATATCACACAACATCTAGCTGACCAACTGAGACATGCTGTCACTTCATTTTGATGATGCAATCAGCTCTACACAGCTGATCCATGTACCATGTGGGGACCTGCTGATAGAAGTGATGTTCTGCAAAGCAGAAATGTGTAGCCATATGGAGCTCATTGCAAGAATGAGCCTCTCTTTACACTCCTGGTTGAATTTCTCACATATCCTCATTATCTGGTATTGAGCATTTGCAGGGATCTAATATTCTGAACCATGGAGCCAATTCCACTTTTACTGTTCTCCAAAGCATTTCTACTCCACCAAAGATATTTTAGAGACATAAGTGTAAGTGGCATTTACTCCCTGTTGAAAACATTTAAAAGTTTTATGGTTTCCCAACTACTTTTTCCCAAGTTTAAAACTAATATCTGTGTCATCTCTGAAATTCCCTACATCGCTACTTGATTTATAATGAGTTGTTTCTCAAGATTCAATGGGACCAAAGTGGTCATGTGAATAAAGATTTTATGTTCCTTATTTTACTGTCATGTCACTTAAGACCATCGTGCATCTGAAAACTTAAACTTACCAAGTTATTGACAGGTTAAAAAAATGTTTGCAGAATGTGTTCACATTAGAGGAATCTGTTTCCTAAAGTAATCTCTCTGCTCTTAAAGGAATCTCAGTTGTAAAGTATTTCATATATGAAAGAAGTTATTCATTCAGCATTTAAAAACTGCAGTTTAAAAAAATCTCATGGTAAAATATACCCCTAGTAAATGTTATTTATCTAAAGCTGCTCAAGAGACAGTTTGGGTTAAAAAAAGAAAGCAATGCTGCAATGATTAATAATTAACCAGTTGCTAGTAACAGCTTTATTGAATTGGAAAGAAAAACTGTCAGCTGCACAGAAATTCACAATATTTTTATCACCCAGGTAGTATGAAATATTGAACCTGAAAATTGGCACTATTTCTCCAGGCAGAAAAGTTTTCTTGGCAGTAGCCCAAGTTAATACAATAGGTCACAGAAAATCATCGTTTCCAGTCTACTGTTTCAAAGGAACAGGGAAAAAAAATTATAGAAAAAAGACTGCATCCTTAGAAGAAAAAAAAAGTCAAGTCTTTTCATGTGGACAGCAAAGCAGGACTCTAAAAAGTTCATGCACGAGTTCACTTTTCCCTCCTTTTATTTTTTTTTTTTTAACCCTTTGGTGCTATAGGACTATTGCCATCCCTGTTTAATAAGCACATTTCATTTAAATAGCTTTCTTGAGTTCCAGCTCATCCACCTAATAAAGCTCACAGTGTTTCAGAGATGTGGTAATATTCTAAGCACAAACTGTGTGATTTTATGTTTTGCAAAGTAACATTACATCATATGGTTGATAATTACATTTTAATATTGATGCTGACAGTAGCCCATGAAAATGTGCACCTACACTTTCAAGTTTGGAATTTTATAGCTTATCATCACTTGCTAGCAGACACTCCTTAGCATCATTTTTGCTTTATTTGTAATACAAAATACTGTTCCTTTTTTTTTTTTTTTTCTCAGAAAGCTCCTGGTATGGTCAGCTCTGCTCAAATTCCACAAAATAGCCAAAGATGCTCTATTAAAAGAATGGCTCAGATATTAAAGAATTAGCAAAATCCATGTACAATTGATAAGGTTAATATTACTTCTTACATGAAAGGAATGATACAGGCACCAAAAGATTTTGCAGTTCTGAATGAGGGGAGGAGGGGTGGGGGGCAAGACGAGAAACTGAAGAAAAAGACCTGGGCATTTTGGAAAGCCTCTGCAAGCAAAGCTGTTAGAAACTATCAATATGCCATATAAAGTGTATGAAGAGAAAGAAAAAGCATATTTAAGGAGAGGAGACCATTGCTAAGCAAAGGCTATAATGAGATTTCTGCTTTTCACTCTCATCCTTTCTTCTCAAACGGTGCCGGCTGCCAGCGCACAGAAGGACAAGACGAGTGCCAGCGCCGTGAACGCACGGCGGCAGGAAGAGCAGAGACCAGGAGCAGGCAGCAGGCAGGGACACCACCTCTCTCTGGCAGCATCAAGACATTCAGCCTGCTCAAGCTGCCTCCTGGATCTTCACACTGCAACCCCTCTCTACACATCGTCTCCAGGCTAGGGATTACTCTGAGCAAGGATTGCCATAATCAAGGTGAAAACAGCGAGCAAGGGCATAGAGCTTGCTAACATGGAGGGGAGCCACACAGAGCATGGCAGGTGCATTCAGCAGGAACATATTCCCCAGGGAGATGCCTCGGGAAAGGGAGAGGTGAGGACACATCATCCCAGTCAGATGGAAGCCTCTAGGGTGTTATTTCTGCTGCTTCTGGAATAGACCTCCCTAGCCATTAACAGGAACACATTTCAGTGTCAGCTTTTCCTTAATTAACATAGAGCCACACCCCTCACAATCATATTTAAAAAGTATTAATAAACTATATAAACAACCTGAAACTGCACACCCTGTACTTCTTTGTGTCATGGGGAAACTGAAAGCAACTGTGACCAGCCAAGAAGAGGTGCTTCTCAGAGAGGGATATTTCCAGGCCGCGCGGTCTCTGCATATTACTCACACAGCTGAACTATTCTCTTGCAAGGTCTAAAAATAAATTTGCCTTCAGATAAAGCTCAATGTTGTAAATTTCGAACACACAGAGGAAGGTTCAGAAAGTCAGCATGGAAAAAAATTATATTATCATAAAGAAAGCTCACATTTGAAGTTTAAAGAAAAAGGTTCACAGAGCAAGTGCTTCTTGCCTGGAACAGGTCAGATCAAGATTAATGGCTGGGTAATGTGACAGCTTCTATACATATATATATATATCTGTAGTCTACTATTAAATTTAAACAAACTGCATCATCCTGGTTTGAAGAAGAATGTCTGCTCACTGTTTCATCTTTTCTGAAATTCTTTTACCTTCTTCTTTTAAAATATTTGCAAATCACTAATCCCTCTCAATTTCTCTTCCCTTTGAGCAGCAGTGTCATTGATGTCTTATGATGAAATCCAATTACCCCTACGCTTCTGACTCTCTAAAAAGCTTTTTCATCAAAAACAATACCACAGCTAAGTGACGGGACTTTACTAAACTTGTGTAGACCACATCAGTCCACACTTATTAACGCTCTTCACTAACACTTACTGACTCCTCAGCTGGATTTACCTCAATCAGATGTGACAAAGACATGCAGTTTTAAGGGAGTGCTTCAGATTCTTCCTGGAATAAAGTTTTCCCACTTTGGTTCCAAAAGATGTATGTCTAATTGTACAAGCAGTCTTGCTAAACCATCTCCATCTAAATTCCAAACCACAGTAGCTAAAAACTGAGGTCTCCCTTCCCAGACTCTCTGGGTACAGAGCTTGGCTGACCCTCAGGCAGTCACAGGTGCTGGAGCCGGCAGCATCCCATCTGAAAGCACAGTTTCTGCCGATTTAGTGCATGATAAGAACAAACAAAATCCAGCTTTGATTGCCTATATTCTACTTAGAATTATTCTTCTTGTCAAGAATGATTATCTGCTCCCTATCTATGATGAACAGTCACGTGTACTTACACAGTCACACTCAGTTCTTAACAGTCTGGACTTTTTAAATGCATTTGTAACTGCAGGTAGTGTTGATACATATAGCAGGAAATTTTGACAGGACTGATAAAGCCTTCGAAATCTGATTTTTAAGCCACCCTAGAGGATACATTAAATTTTGCTAAAAGGAAGCTAGCTAAATGGAGAAGCCAAGAGAATTAAACCTTCCAGGTAATATGGTAAACAGGGATACCATGCTGTAGGCTGAGTGCAAATGCATGCCACACAGCAACAAAAGACTGGGAAAGTGTTAAAGCAAGCCAGTGTAGCTGAAAAACAGGGTATGAGAGGCTGTAACAAGCAAAAAACCATGCTTCTGAAAGCTGGAGTCGTGTCCAAATGAAGGAAGTAGGAAGACTCATGACCTATTGCTGGCTAAATAAGTAAAAAAAAAAATCAGCCCAAAACGAAAGCAAACTTAAACCACAATTGGGTAAGTCAAAAGACAGCTTGCAAAATGAGTATAAGAAGACACAAGAACTAACCACAGCCCCTTTTTCACATCTGAACGCAAAACCTGTCAGTCTGGCCAATAGATGATCAAGGGATAAAAGCAGCACTTACAGCAGAAAATAAGTATTTTGAGCTCTGTATACAGAGAACCCAGAACCAAGAGAAGCTGACATGTCAGAACCTTTCTTTATGAGGTACAGGTTGGATCATCCATTTTAAATGGAGATTTCAGTGGAAAAGGCTACAGAACAAACATATGAACAATAACAACCTTGCACAGATCAGAAGATAATATGAAAGCATTCGTAAGGCACTCATACATCAAACAGCACTGTAACTGCCTCTTTTAAAACTGCCTCAGAATCAAAGGACTGCAAAATGTCTTACACCATGACCATTTTATAACGGGCCCTAAGATAAAGTAAAAAAAAAAAAATCAGGTAGTCTGATATTTGCACTGGGCAAATTGGTAGAAACTATTAAAAAGAACAGTATTAGCAGACACACAGTAATATGTTATATTAGGCAAGTCAACACTACTCTTATAAAAGCATCAAAATACCACAAATGAAAAAGAAAAGCAAATACTAAGGAACAGAGAACACATCCTAATTTCAGTGGAATAAATATAAAATGCATCCATCGTGTGATGACTGTTTTAATTTCTGGTCCATTTTTATAAGATTACTTGAGGGCAGGAAAAGAGTAATAAATGTGGATGACCAAAGATAGGCAGGCTATCTCAAACAAGGATTGGTCAAGTACCCTCTGACTCTTCAGGCTGGAGAAGGGTTGACTGTGGCACAATGATAAAGGGCTTTATGCTGCTTCAGATTTCACACATGTATAAAAATTAATTTTCACTGTTTATTCAAATAAAAGCAGTGTGGTGTGTGAAATAAAATTAGCCATTACGGGTTCAAAAGCAACTGAAAAAGGCACCTTTTTGCACAACATATTCAAAGTCTGGAGCTCGTCCTCACAGGATATTCAGAGTTTACATGGGTCCACATAACAACTTACCAAATCCATGAAGTCAAATAGGAATAAAAAATATATATTCAACTTCAGAGCCCAGCTTTTTGTCTCAGGAATTTCCCAGGCCACAGATTTCTGAATGTCAGCCGAATGTCCTGCAAGGGTTTACTCCACACATTTTTCCTATCCTTGTGCAGCACTGGCTGGTGGGTGCAGGTGGAAGGAGGACACGGGGCTGCAGCTGAGCCTGTGGCCACTGCTGCAGCTCTTCCTGCATGAACAACCTCTAGTGGCTGTTCTGGTTGCTGTGCTACTGCCAGCTGCCCACCACAGGCTAATATCCTGCAAAGGGATCCAGAACAGGGAAAATATAGTGGAGACAAAGTCATCTTACAGGAATATTGTTTGTCACCCTTCATACTTTTTCAGCTCACCTATCTTCTGCTACAACATTCTACTATTTCCAAAGGCAGGGAGAGCAAGGACCAGCACAAACAAGACATTTTGACAAAGTTCTGCAAAGGGTTGGAGATAGTCTCTTCATTCTTGTGCTATTGTAAGGCTGGGCTTTATATTCCCCATACTAAGCCTGTCCAAAGAAAAAGTACCCGACAACACAATCCCAAGAGTAGCACTATAGATTCAGACATTTAGTAGCAGATCTGTTTTGATTCCCTTTTGCACTGACAGGAACTGAACACTACTCTGACAGGTCAACTCATTCTAGAACTTAGCTTCTCACAGAACGCTTACAGCCAGACTCTCTGATGGAAGGACTCGGCTGATTTTCCCCAAGGTTTAGTCCTTTAGGATTACGGATCATAAAGAATGGTGAATTTACTAGGCAGAAGGGTGGAGGTCTGGCTGTTTTTGGAGGAGCAGTGGAATGAAGACAGGCTGGCTTAAAATTTGGTTTGGTTTCAAGTAATAAACTCTTTAATAACAAAACTCTTTTTTTCTCAGTATTTCAGAAATCTGGTCCAGGCCTGAAGGTGAGTTTCTCATTCTTTCCTAGAGTTCGCTCAAATGAGAGCTGGCATCTCCCATTACATGGACTGCAGGCTCCAATAAATCATAGGATACAGTAAACTGAGCTGACTACTGAGTCTTACCCATAAGATCATATTTCTTTAAGTTTGTCATAACCTGGCAGGCAATCAGAAAGAAAATGCCCTTGTTCCTGAGCTTATGGGAGCCCCAGATATACAAAAAAGTCCTGAAGTCATTCCTGCTTGATATCACACAAACAGACTCAGTATCTGCAAGCAAGATAAACATATTCATGGTGGGAAAAAAATCTGTTAAAATAAAATATGCAAATGCTTTCAGGCTTGCATGTCGCTGATATTTTGGAAAGGTTTTGTGCGCCCACGATGTTTCTCCTTTCAAGGATGGTAGGGGACATGTCCAAATCGTTACCTCAGCAGCTGCTATTCCAAATGGTGTTCAACAGCCCCAGAAATGAACAGCACCAACTTCTTTAAGTACGTAGCAGTGAATAAATCTGTTCTCAAGTGTTTACCAAGGAACAATCTGATCATCAAGGGTGTGGAAAGTCAGCATCAGACTAAGTAACTGTTAGAACATAAATCCAGGATAACACTGTTCATGTCATTGACATTTTTTGCAGTTACTTAACTGGTTTAAGCATAAGTCTACCTAAACCCAAGCCTAAGCATAGAACAGCTTTACATCTGGGGGCAAGACAGTATGTATGAGAAAGCAGGAATACACAGAAAGAAATCTATCTAAATTTTACTGACACAAAGCATGTCATAAACTGATTTAATAAAAAGACCCAAAAATGTATAAGACAAATTAGGACACACTATTGCACAAAACCAAAATAAGGTAAACTATAGAAATGGTGGGAAAAATACATCCTTTATATGATGCAAGCTCCCAATAAGGTTCAAGGAGGGACCTCAATTCATACTCTGATGAACAGAGAATGTTTCCTGAAAAATCTTCTTTTTTTATTTCCGTGTAGACTTTAATTTTATTCATGATAGTAGCTGAGTGGTTCCATTTTTCTGCCTAATTTCTTCCCAGTTGTGAAACAGGTGTTGTGAAGATTAGTTAAGTATTTACAGGGTGATGAAAAAAAGAGTTTTTAAAGAAATCCTGCTGTTACCAAGCTTTTAATTATATATTATAGTATTTCCGGTACTTTTGAAGTTAATATACTTCTTACAAACCCTAGACAGTGATGGAGTTTCCTTCTATAAAACACATCCCTTTCAGATAAATTTATGTACACTTATGCTTTCTAGATGCTTTGGACGCTTTCAATCAATACACTACTGCCAAGAGTCAGTGTGCCATTTTCTAAAGCTGCGTAAGAGGTGGAGCTGAAAGCCTTTTCCTGTAAAGTGAAAGTACATTACACTACTCAATTACACTTACAATCATTTTATATTGAGTTTTTTCTTACTTAATTTTTGAAAAGTCTATTTTCATAAGCTTATTATGCATATTGATAACTCAAATAAATTCTTTAAAAAAAAAATCAACCTGAACCAGGCTCTCTCTCATTTTCATCACTTAGGCTACAGTACTTGCCAATAACTGTGAATAATATAAATTTTAAATTACACTTTTCAGTGAATGTATTTATCACTGTCACATCTGAGCAAGAGGAAGCAATTGTAATACCAAGTGATGACACATACTCATCAAACCAAAAGAGATCAAAGGATCTAAAACAAACACAAAACAGAAAAGGTTTTCCATGAGCCAAAGTTCTCTGCAGTGACTCTTTAAAGACAATGTGCACCCATCTTCTTAGCTAACAGAATTAAAGAAGAAATGGCTCATGGGGGGCAAGGAGAAAATTCCTAAACATTCTCATTCCTTTTAGTTTCTTAAACATATACACACATTTTGATATATGTCTTTAGCAAAAGTGTGCCAGTTCTTTACCATTTTGAGTGCAGTTTACACACACTACCCTCACGCTGCTAGCAGTCATCGATTTGCAAAGATTTTTGTTCCCCCAACAGGCGTTTATTCTATATTTATACAGCTACCAACTTCTCTGTGGCTTTTTCACCTGATCTCTATATAAATGTATTGTCAGCAGAAATGATACAGTAGTAATTATAATATCCTGTTCAACAACATTCAGCAAAGTAGACCTCCAGTCCTGACTGTACCTCTCACATGCCTATGAACACTTCTAACTAATAATGACCTGTTTTGTTTAGCAAGCTGTTACTCTGAAATTAATCATCTTTATCTTTGTTTTATGCTTTTATAGTTAAATCATGATGTGATCAGCTCCTGGGCTAAACAACACAAAAGTAAATAAAACAAGAAAAAAATCCTTGAAAATGGCAGGTTCAGTTTTAAATTTCTGATGCCAGGAATGCATTCTGTCTCTGAAAAAAGGGAGAAATGAGCTTTCAAGAATATATCCAGCAGAAAGAAAAAAGAAAGAAGAGAAGTTTAGTGTTACTCAACAAATCAGTATAATTAATGCTATATTTCTACACCTTTCAAGTCAATGATCTACATTACTATAACCTAACTGAACAGTGTTCAGGAATAGCTGTTCTAGAATAACTATTCCATAACATTTCCATGTCTGAAAATACTTTTTTTCACTATAGCTCTTACAACCTTTTTTCAAAATAGCTCTCACAACCTTTTTTCAAAATAGCTCTCAGGTGCAAACAAGCCCATATATAACCTGTACACATCTGCCATATTTTGTAGTGATTTCTTCTTTGCTAGAAGAAATCAAACACTATGTGTTGATTTCTT
This sequence comes from Orthonyx spaldingii, assembly GCA_013397795.1. Lineage (NCBI taxonomy): Eukaryota > Metazoa > Chordata > Aves > Passeriformes > Orthonychidae > Orthonyx > Orthonyx spaldingii. The sequence continues at coordinate 2,535,179 of VZTJ01006412.1, read as the reverse complement.
AAGTTGCCAGTGCTTAAAGATTTACTGTTACATTAATCATTAAAAATAATACACTTAACTCTGGTTTTGCACTTATACTTCATTTCTTCAGGTTTATTTTAAAAATCAATGGTATAAGGCAATTTAATGAATTTGGGAGGAGAGTTTCATGGTTTTCTTTCTTGAAGCTTGTTGAATAAACTAATCCATCAATTCTGAAAGGAAATAAAACAACTGTTTAGCAATGTGCAAAAACACTAACCAGCCATGCTACCCAACCGCACACCCAGAAAACCTCATGTATTCACAATACTTCTTCAAATCGCAGGAGAAATCACTCAAGCTGCTATAGGGAAAGCCACCACAGTGGTCATTCCACGTCCTATGTTGATGGAAATGTAGCTCTTGGAGAGTTCCATAAAACCCTGAAACTTCCTATCCTGGAAATATTGTATCACATGTGTACCTAAGATGCTACCACAGCATGACAGGATAATTCTTCACTTTGACAGTCATCTGTTGGTTCAGTTGGAGGGAAAGGCACTATAACCTAAATTTCTGTGGCCAGGGACTGATGCTATGCCTGAGAGCTCATCTGTTCATGTGCTCACTCAGAAACACAAAGCAAGGCCTGAATGCAACTTTCAACATTTTCTGTCGGGCTTTTTCTCTCCCATGCTTAGGTGTACTCATCTACTACCAAAATGACCAGCAATGCTGCATTACAAAAACATACATTCCTGCCCTGGTAAATAACATGGGCTGATGCAGCAACCTGCTTTGTAAAGAGAGTTCAAGATCCTGATTCTTCGCTCTCTACAACCAAAATTAAAACATCTTTTGGTTTGTTTTTTTTTTGTCTACATAACTTTGTGAATTCTCACCAATATGATATCTACTTACTTCCGTCCTCCAGCTAACTTTATTTCTCAATGGCTTACTGATTTAATGCTGTTTTTAGTGTCATAATGGAACAGGAGAAACGAGCACGCCTGTCAATCACTATTTCCATGGCTTAATATATCTTCCAGCCTTAAATTTCATCCATGACAGCCAGTTCTATTTCATTATTTATAGTTAATCTCTAAACTTAGGCAAAATTTCCAACATACACCAACATGTTAGACACAAATGAGCACGAGGAAGCTTAGAATCGAAATTTGTCTATCCATTTTTTGTTAAGACATCAAAGGCTTCAATATTCTCTCAGCAAATACATTTGTCAACATGAAACATTCTAGCTACATGCTTCAGATTGCAAAATAAAACAAATAGAGAGCTATCACATCATGATGCTAAAAGCTGTCCATCATCTTGGTTTGCCTGGCAGAAGACCAGGAGTTATGGAGAGTATGCTCCCTCAAGAAGCAGGTATTTATAGAAATTACATATAAGTTTAAGTCTTGTACATAATCCTTGGAAATTCATCACCTATGAACTGACATTTTATATATATATATATATATATATAATGTAAATCAATTGAATATTAAATAACTTATGTACTTGAATGAGGGGAGTTCTACCACATAGCTTACAATAATTTGTCCCATCATAACAGCAGATGCTACTTTAATGGAAACTGCATAAAAATACTCAGAAAAACAGCTACCCCATCCAGTAGCTGCTGATTTACTAACCTCATGAAGTGGGAACAGAAGGGACTAAGCAGCTTGAAGGGTCAGGACTTAACACCTTGTCTCCATAAAGAGTTTTTCATTAAAAAAACCAAATCTTTTACAAATAATTAATATGGCTTTACGACACTTCTGTGTACTACAAAAATTTGATTGCAACATTCAGGTTTTTTGTAAAGCCCTAAATCTTGGAGCTTTGAGGAACCTTATATGAAAAATTCTGTTCTAGCTCTTGAAAGTTTATTAATTGCTAGCCTTAATACTGGAATCAGAAAGAATGAAATGTGATCCAGCTGTAGCTGGATCATAAATCCAGCTGGTTCGTGTATTCATAAGGCAAAGGAGAAGAGGGAAAAAGCTTTTCAATCAAAGGAAGAAAGGGAGCTTGAGACAAATTTATATACTTTTCAATACAGCACATAATTAGTAAGATTTTCCTATCAGGTCTCCTTGTAACACAGGTGCAGGTTTTGGTTTTGTTTTTAAGCTGCAACACATAATGTCAACATTCCATATTTCAAATTCACCCCCAATTTTTCCTCTCTTTTAGGAGCCCTTGGCTTTAGAACTCAGGACCTAGAAGTAAAGGTGTGCTGATTCAGCAGCAGTAACTCTGCCAGCTCTACAGATAAGAACAGCAGCGACAGGTCAGATCAGTAGATTATCTCCCACAGTGACTATCAGTGGATACATAAGGAAGTGTTAAAGAATGCAGCAGCTTTATAGCGTACATATTTCACCAGCTTCCCAGCTTACATACAGCTCAGGGACTTCAGGCAAAGCTGGTATCATTGTGCTTAACAGCAGTAGATGGATCTTTCTCCTGTAAAGTTATCTAAATGTGCTAACAGCCCAGGTCAGCCACCAGCATCTCTAATTTCCCATGCCAAAGAGGTCCACAGTTAATGTATGTCTCTCTTCTGGGAAGTGCCTAACCCTGAACTCCTGCTCAGGAGAGGATATGGTTTGCTATTAAGTTACACATACTTACACACACTGTAACTGCTTAAAAATGGGACATACAAGGGCTGGCACTGTCTGTGAGGCCACAGCACTGTGAAATATGCCAAAATATTACAGTGCCACATGAACAAAAAGGTAGAGTTCAGCCACACAAAAAATCTCCACACAACTGGCTTTAACAGCAACCATATCAATGCCTTGGAGAAGCTGAAAATTGAGAATTTGTCTGAGTCTCTCAGGATTCTCCCATCCTTTCCTCTTTCCTTTCAAGCAATCTGATCTAGTTTATTGGGAAATTAAGGTGGAATCAGTGCAGCTTCATATAGCAGAAAAATATTACAGCAGGTATCCATGGTTTGGATGACAAACTTAATGCTGAAAGAGCTCTTAGGCTTCTTTTGCTTTTAACCCCAGGCAGCACAGATCCTCTGGCACACTGCTGGAGGAGAACTACCTTCTCCGAGGAACTTCTGCCTGCCTTTGCCATGGCTGTGCCCCGTATACCTGCACATGACATGTACTTGTCATTTTTCTTCCTTGCCATACACGAAGCCAAACATTTAACCAATTGATCTGTCAAGATAAGACAAATTTTTAGCAATTAAACATCTGCTCAACAACTGAGCCTCATTTACAAACTGAGGTCTCCATCTCTTCTAACATTCATTTTTGTTATGTGATGAAATAAAAAGTGTAACACCACAAACACACTTCACTTTATCTGAAAGCTGTAAGTGATGTTTAAGCAGCCAACAAGAAGATGAGAAGGAAGGAGAGGAATAGCCACATGACAAGCTTGTAAGAAGAAACTGAGAAATGTGACTTGACACACAGGTCACAGCAGGTGACACGTGATTTACTGATGATAAGAAAGTGCCCACCCAGTACTTTCTACACTGTCAGCAATAGCACCGTACTGGAAACACCTTGTCTCTGTGGAATTGGACTGCCTGATAAAGATATCCTCAGAACAGATGTCTTATTTACTGAACTGATTCTTTTGTGATGACCTTGATCAATAATACCAGAAGCAAGGCATGTGATACTTGTGTATTCTTCAGAATTTTAAAAATCCTTTAACCTCTTCCTACCTTACCAAATACATTAGCCAGTGCTTTCAAGTTTTATCGGCAGACTTTGAAGTGTGTTAATGTTACCAGAACACTATTGCAACATCAGTTTCCTTCTGCAGGGATACACTCGCCCTCCAGCCCTGGGATTTGGACTGCTGCTGAGTAAAACAGGGTGATGAAACCACTGTTTCTGAATTCTGCATGATTCACAGTTGGTAATAACCACCTCCAAATGCAACACTCAAATTTACATTCTCATAATCAAAGGTCAGAAACAGACAGCAAGAATGGATCATTATTCATAGCAGTTAAAACTATGTATTTACACTAGATACTTTATAATTCTTAGACAAACTGTGACTACACCTGTAAAAAATGTGATATATACAGAATTACAGATTTATAGCTTCTTGTACAAATCCTGCTACATTTCCCTGCAACAAAAGCTTTTTCATGCAATATTAATGTGCCATTCCCTAACACAGAGTTCTCCAAATATTTAATCTCCTCAGTATCCCTTGCTTTGGTAGAAGAGAAGAACAAGTGACAACAGACTGGCTCCCCAGCATGGGAACAGCTTCTGCCAGCATTCAATGTTGCAAGCAAGGCCAATCCAGCCAGTGCTGCCCTTTAGCCAAAGGTATGTACATAAACAAATCAACTTAAAAAAATAATAATTTTTGTCTAAAACACCAGGTTGAAGACTTACCTATGTACCATATGAGCCAATTATTACAATTTCAGACGTTATGAACATGGGGATACAAGAGGTGCATGGGGATACAAGAGGACTCGTAACACTCACCAATGTAAAAATATTCCTGCCTACAATCACTCAGCATTTGGCATATGTAAGCGCCCTTGGAACCATCAAACAGGAGGCAAGAACTCATCAATAGAACGGATATCCAAAAAGGTCATCAGGATGACAGCATGAAAAACTGTTCACCTGATCCTCCACATATGTCTGTGAGACAAGCAGATCCATAAGAAGAATAAGACTTTTGCTTTGCAGTGCTTATAGGCTAAATTGTGAAGCAGACATGCATGGTACCAGTTTCCAGGCTGTTTTATTCACAATAATCACAACCTACATGTTCAGTAACTAACTGTTGAATCAATCACTACATCAGAATGGAGTACTTTCGCATTTTTCCCTTTTGAATTTTTATTATTTTTAATAAGAATGGTGAGTTCTTTGTGATCATCAGATACAAAAGACTTCAGTTTTAATTTAGAGCAAGAACACCCTGGCCAGCAGAAGCTTGGCACAAGAAAGAGAAATTTTAAAAAAAACCCCTTATTGCCCTTTTAAAAATCAAAAGTAGCACCTTATCAGCATAATGACAGCATGATTAAAATAACTTTCATGTGCCAGTTTCACAACACTATTTCTATTAAATCATTAAGAATAAGCATCTATTTTCGTTTACTAGTCTTTTTCCCAATTAGAATCTCTCTGAATCTCTGTACAATAGTAATTTCATTTCTTCCCACTTGCTTGCATCTTAATTAAAATCAGTCCATGTTGACTTTCATTTTTATAATATATCTGCCTATTTCACATCATAGCACCTTCATGACCCCCAGAGAGTCATGAGCTTTTAATATTTTATTTTGACCTTGTTAAGTTACTGGAACCATCAAAGATTTTTCTTCTTCCCTTGATAAGCATTTTTTTATCCTTCTCAAAATGCAGAGGGTGTGTAAAAACACATAGGTGAGAACTGCGCTTTCTTTAAACAACTCATGCTCATGTATTTAAAAAAACAATTTGTTGCCTTTCAATTTATTGCAAGTATTAGTTTATGAACCACAAACGTAATTATTAATTAAATAAGGACCACTGCTTAAATGATACTTAAAGGCCTTTTTCTTTGAGCTTCAAGACAGAAAAAAAAAATCTGATTTTCAATTTAAAAAATTACCACCATAATTGGTGACTTTACTTTATAACAGTCTTCTATACAGTTGCTGAGTTTACAAAAACAGGAGGTTGGGGGGAGAAGCAGCTATCTTTTATTAGAGCAGTGGACCCAGCTGAAAAGTAGAAATAACCTGACAAAACACACAAACCCTTCTCCAGGCCTGTAGCAAAAAGTTTGCCTATGTGTTTTACCTCCATCACCTGCTTTACTGACAGGTATTACTCAAAATGCCTACGGAACACATGAAGAAGCACCAATTCAGATGGGAAGCAGAAAGGTGCTGAGCTATCCCTTCAGTCTAACACCTGCAAATTTGTCTTTGGAGCTCAAAGAAGAAACAAAATACTGGGTACACTGGCACATACATTTACATATTTGCCTTGGGTCTTCGTCCAAATTCTTGCAGTGTTACCACTCTCACAGCACAGGCTCAGGCTCAGGCTCAGGCTCATGCAAAGGTTTTGGCACAGTGTGAGTCAGAGGCAGCCTGATTACACATTATCATTTATCAGGCTTGCATTTGCATTTACCGTCGGTGTGGACCCTTACCTGACAGAGACCCCAAGCTATCTCACTTATTCACCTGCTACAGGGAGGGTATCTGGCATAAGACTTCTCAAGCAGAATGGAAGCTTTAAGGGCAGCTGGGATTTATGGCCACTTCGAACTAACTTTAGATGGCACAACTGCACGAAGAAGTACAATTCCTAGAAATACCACTGCACAGAGCCTAGGTGGGAAACATGCTGCATTTGTTGCTTCTTTGAGAAGCAAAGCAGGCACAGCCACAAAGGTCTCGTCACTCAAGCTTCTATTTACATTCCAGAAAGTCAAGTCTCAAGTTCATCAGTTCTGTATAATCAGTATTTGGCTACTGGGTGGAGGAAACTGGAGGCAGCTAGTGACAGAGTGGGAGAGGTGGATTGCTTGCCAGGAAACAGCTAAGAAGTCTCAACAGTGGCAAAAAAGTTTTAAAAAAGAAAGCTTATAATGAGTGAGAATAAGGATCAGTACTAAGATGGGGAGTGGCAAGGAAATGTCTAATTTAAGGAGACCGCAGCATGAAGGAAAGCACAGAAACATGCACAGTTCTCTTTAGAGGATAGGAGAGGAAGAAAAGGTGCTGCTTGTGGTTAAATCAGCACTTCATCTAGGGAGAAGAACAAAATTTGGGGGTTTGCAAGGAATACAGCTAATAGCTCACCTGGGTATGTGTTAAAGAAGAGATTACAGGAAAGTAAAGTGGAATTCCCAGTGGCAGTAATTATAATTTCAGCTTTTTATATGGTGTGCAGATTTATCCAAGGTCCAAAGAAGAGTACTTAATGTAATTGCTTATCATGCCCCCTTCTTCCCCTAGCATATTACCCCTCTTTTTCCCCCAACCACCTTTAAACACGACAGCTGATAGTCAGGGCAGCTTAAGTTCTGTTACCAAGAGCAGAGAGCTATATATGATGAAATACAATACAAATACCGATGGCTCTCCTGTAGATTGTGTTACCAGTGAGTGCCAGCTTACTGAAAAAAGTCCTTCATAGGCTTCTGTCAGAGGGGGCCTGTAACAAGTACCTAATACTATTGAACCTATAATTAGCAGCCTCACAGTGGCTCTTGAGATGAGTACACGGACCACAGACACAAGCTCTGAAGGAGGGACTGGTCCTCCAGCTATGAAATCAAAGGAGCAACAGCCTCCTAAGTATGAATATTTGCTTTACCATTAGGAGATAACTGAACTCATAGCTCTCCATGCATGTTAGCTCCCCATCTGTACAGCAGCTACAGCTCACCACCCTGCCATGACACTGGGCAGGTAGTGCTTATAAATAACCACTCCAGAACAGAGCCAGGTTCTGACCTTTAATGTAGACACAAGTTCAGGTGAAGACTATAAATCCCACTTGCATATTTACAGAAATATAAGTGAGCAAGCAGAGTATCTACACCATAAAATTCTTGGGCAGCTTCCTCACAATAAATATATTTCAACTGTTTAACTTTCTCATTGACACGAATTGGCAGGAATTGAGGCAGAAATGTTGCATCACAAATGGTCACTTGTAGTAACACATTCTCAAGCTTTGGCACCATTCACAAGTAGTGGCAGAGCTGAGTTCTGCAGCGTGGTATTCTGCTATCAACCTCAAACTTCACTTCCTTTTTCTACTAGGAAAATGTATTGTGGTAGTATAAACTTCCCTCTTCTGTGGAATAGAAATAATTATACTATTTGGAAATCTTCATATTGGCAAGTTAAGCATACATATAAATTCTACCAAATTAAATTTTTCTACCAAATTAAATTTTAAGGCATGACTGTTTGTTTAGACCACGTAAACAAAATGCTGTAAGACTTGCTGAATTCTGAGAACTTAAACCACAGACAGCCAGAATACAGCTGCAGGTAGTCAGATATGGTGTGTCTGCTAATACTGGAAACTTTATCATGCTGCAGCAAATTTAACTTCTGGTTAGTACACGCATAGAAGAAATATAGATGGAATAAACTGGAACAAAACCAAAAACCACTCCAAGGCCATAAGTTACAAAAGTCAAGGGCACTCCGTTGCTTTATGGAGTACTTGACAGTATTTATTAGTTGCACGACAGCGGCACCTAAGAGCCCCAGGCATGGGTCAAGGCACAGCTGTGCTCATGCTTGCAAAAATACAAAACAAAAGATAAACCCCAACCTGGTGCAGGCCTTAGCTAAGGGCTTCGTACAAAGCAGGATACTGTCAAGTGTCAACCCCCTGGTGTACATCTTTTAATGCTGTACAGCTAAAGCCCAGAGCTCAGTTCCTTGTCTGGATGTTACTTTTGGTGCCAGATTTACCTGGTGAGCAGGAGACCACCTGGAGTTGGATGCCATCAACTGCTCACACCGAGGATGTGCCTGAACTCCCATTCTTCCCTGCATTTCAGGCATTTGAACCAATACTGCAGGGTAGACACATCTCTCAATTCTGAGATCCTGAAGCCCAGATTCAGTAAAGCAAGAGATGTTCAGAGGTGTGTGTTCAGTATCCTTCTGCAGACACTGGAGCAGTATGCAAGAAAGACCATGAGATCCATGGAGCAAGGGAGCTACACACCTTCTCTGAGCCGGGGACATTCTTAATGATTAAAGCACCAAGGAAGAGAGTCACAGGTTCCAGTCTGGGCTTTTAAAGTTGTTTCTGGTTTTATCACAAAACTTAGATGCTAAAACATACAAATGATGCATAAAATAAAACCACATTGCCCAAATTAGTACCTTCACTGACATGCCACAAAGTTGGCTGGATTCTTGCTTATTTTCATTCTGGTCTTGCAACTCTTGCATCGTGAATGTGAACACAAGGCAGAATTTCTTGTGCCTACTTCTTTCAGGTGCTTTCAAGTTAAGGCAATAAAGGCTTGCAGTGTTTGAGCTTTTCTGTTAAAACTGTTTAAAGGTTGGTTTTAGGACCTAGTTCCTTCTCCGGATGTGTTTGTGTTGAACCCTGGAACAGTGGCATTGAATATGTTGTGTAAGTTGCATACATTGTCTATTAAAAAAACGTAGTTGCTCATTGCCCTTTACATTTATTTATATTTTGCTAGAGTAGTATTGATAGTCAGAGGAGCTTGTCTGCTGTTCACAGCACATATTGCTATGTTTAAGAAACGCTCTTACAAAATCTCAGTCTGGCACCTCAAATAAAACACTGAGTCACAAGTCCCTTGAACCCCAAAGTTGTTCATACTTCTGTTTACTCCCTCAGCCTGCTAAAATGCCAGGATGTTACTCTCAGCCAATATCTCATAACTTAAATATTGCAGTAACTGCTCGTGAGCTAAGCAGCAGGCAGTGGTACTCTTGTATCACTGCTTCCAATTTCAGGCTGCGTCGGTTAAAAACGCACCGTAACTTTCGTGCCTTTCTGCAGGTCTGTAACGCAGCCAGCCCCCCCCGCCCCCCACCCCCCGTGAGCGGGGAAAAGCAGCATCCCCACACCAGCAACCCCAAAACCCAGCGCAGGCACCAGCTCCTCACATACACGGCACGGCCCCCGCGGCCGAAACCCCGGGGCAGTCTGTCACCTGGAGCATTTTTTATCTGGATGGGGAATGTAATTGTTCCCAGTCCTGCAGAAGTACTCAAAACGCGAGGGGTGCCACAATACCCGTCAAGTGGCACGCCTGGCAGCCCCAGAGAACCACGACGCGCCGGGGCGCGACACGGGTCCGGTCCTGCATCGCGGGGATCACGGCAGAGGATGCGCGTCGGTCTCTGAATGCCCTCGTCACCCCAAACCCCGCGGCGGGAGCTCCCGGGAACGCGGAGGCGCGGGCGCGCCCCTTCCCGAGCCAGGGGGGATGCTGCTTCCCGGCCACGGAGCCGGGCGCGGGGCTCCCCTCTCCCTCACCCACACAAAGGCACGGCAGGGCGGCGGGGAGGCGAACCGGGCCCCGCCGCGCTTCTCCCGTCCCGGCTTCCCCCTCCGGTGCCGCCTGAGGGACAGCCGACCGCGGGCAGGGGTATCGCCGCTCCCGGGAGCGCCCGCCCGGGGCTCGGGGAGCGCCCGCCGCGCGGTCGGGGCGAGCGGGACGGGCAGGCGCTCTGCAGACAGGTAGCTCCCTGCTAAAATGGAGGGAGGGGAGAATTGCGGCGCTCGCCGGAGAAACTTACCGGAGGAAACCGACGAGCCGGACAAACTGGAGTTACTGGATGCGGCCATGGTCCCTCCTCCTGGCCCCTTAGCTGCGAGCCCCGCGTTGGCCCCCGCT